>OZ012703.1:34569805-35169805 GCA_963942595.1 Cylloceria caligata
AATCTAAAAATTTTATTTTTCTGTGATTTTTTTATTTATTTATTTGTATAAATAATTCTTGGTGGCTGACATGGTTTGACATCCTGGATGGTTCCCGTTTAACTCCGAAATAGGTGAGTTGTTTTATGATTTTCTCTTCTTTGTCCTTAGTGTCTTGTTGAGTGGTGTTCTGATCCGATGCAGTTGACAAGGCTGATGGAATTGTTTCCCTTCCTATTGTTGTTCTACCGGCTTTTGATTTCTTAATGTCTTTTCCTTTGGTTCGGTTGGGTAGTGCCCTCCTAATTTCTCTCCCTAACTAATCTTCCTAGCTCTTTTTCCTAAATTTACTCAAAGAGTCTCTCTCTCTCTCCTTGGTACGGAGACTTATTTCAGTATTTTGCGAGTCCACCGTACCTTTAATTGTTGCTGTAATTCTCTTGGATGTTGTAGTTCTCCATTCCTTCTTTCATTACAATCCACTACTGTTCTCTTTCACCAAATTCTGTTGAGAACCCTCTTGGTTCTTATAAAAGATCTAATGCTTTGACCGAAACGTTGCGCTAACAATTTCTTTTACTTACCATTATCCTACTTATTTCTAATTATTCTATTAAAATTTTCCTTATGATATTTTTCTTAATACTCTTAAGACAACTCTATTCCTACGGTTAATAATTCCTACTTTCTGTCCTCTATTTAGTTTTTTAGAATTATTTTCTTGCTTTCCATGGTCCGATTCTATTTTATTCTACTGTTAATCTTTCGCTAGTCTTTCCACTCACTTTAACTGAATTTCTCCTTCTTTGTAAAATTATCAACATATTAATGGGCTAACTCACACCCTTTTATATCAAGATCCTTAGGCTTTATGTAAAATTCTAGATACCTCAAAGTTTTACTGTTGTGCACAAGAGTTCTTTCTCGGTAGACAGTTTGACCAGAGAAGAGAGCTCTCTCTGTTCACAGTCGCCTTTTATATCCTCCACACTTCTTTTCCCACTCTCTTATTCTGACTCCTCTTATTGCAATTTCTTATGTAATTTTGGTCTGTTTCAGATTCCCACCACCGTGCCCTGCCGTTCCCCTCACTGCTCGAGCAAGGACAGCTGGTCGCTGACCCGCTGTTTTTCGGCAGTGAGGGAGCATTCCGGAGTTGTGACGTCTCACCTGGCCAGCAGTTTTTGGTTCTTAAGAGCCCAGTGTCTTATTCTACCGATTTTCTACTTCTTCATTATGTTTTATTGCTATTATTTTTCTGAATTGAAGTTTTTTATTTTTATGAAATAAATGAAGTTCTTAATAAAATGTTCTTCTTTTTAATTAATTGTTTCATTGTTTTCTTCTTATAGGTGACTGCGTCAGAATATATCTCGAGCGAAGTGCTCTGCAGTCAATTCCCGGTTTCACACGGTTGCTGGTAAAATATTTTGTCAAAAAATTCTTTAAACACATGCGCAAAGTGATGGATGTCCCGTTTGAGCGTATACTATTTTATTACTCAGAGTAGCAGTCCGGGTATTCAGCGTACGTTGATAAAATCGAATTTCGCGAGGGTTTACCGCAAACAGCAGACTACTTGAATAATGCGAGCCCTAAACTTGTCGTCATTGACGATCTAATGGGCGAGGCATCGAACAATACCGTGGTCGATCTTTTCACCAAAGCTAGCCATCATAAAAATCTTGGTGTCCTCTTCATTACGCGAAATCTCTTGCATCAGGGTCACGGGCAGCGTGATATCTCCTTAAACGCTAATTATATCGTTGTCTTCAAAAATCCGTGAGATCGCGCTCAAATTCAACATCCAGCGTGCCAGGTATGTCCCGAGAATCCGCGATTTTTGCAGGACGTATATTTCGATGCAACAGTTTCAATACATATCGATTCTCCTTTAATTTTCCAATTATAATATATACAACGAAATTTTTAGCAATGAAAAAAAAATGAAAATTACGCCCTAGATCAGCTTCACAAAATTCTGAATACGTAGAAGTCAACCCAAAATATCACAGCGCATCTGAGAACAGCGTCCAAGGGTCTCCTTGGCTATAAAACCGAAAATAGGAATAAGAAAACTCTGTGCCTAAAAATTACCAAAAAAAAAAAAAAACTGAAATATACTGATAGAATCATTTTTATATTTAATTGAATTTTAGAAAACTTTAATATTCCCTAAGAAAGCTTACAAAACATAGAAAAGTATCGGAAGGATTTTTTTTCTTCGCTAGAATAAATTTCTGTCAGTTGCCTGAGTTCCGTTAGCGCTACTGACTGCACTGCGTGTGAAGGCACCGCAAGTTGGTATTGATAAGACACGACTTCCGCGAAATTGCACAATCTAAGTCTGAGCATTTCCTGACCGGCTTCGACCTGGGAATCGTGAATTGGAAAGAAAAAAATTATAATCTCGGTTACACGTAAATGCCTATTAGAAAAAAGAAATACCAAAATTTATACTCAGTAATCCGGACACCTAATGTAACAATATGCGTCGTATCGGCATTGTTTTACATATTAGAAACTATTAAAGAAGCTGTAAAAATGACCAGAGCATTTCTACCGATTTATAAAAATCTCGCAGTTCTTTCCACGAACAATTCAAACTTTTCTCTACCTGAATTTTCCAAGCGCAAACTTTCTTTCAAATCTTAGCTCAACACTTTTTTATTCGGGAAAGTGTATGTATTTCTGTCATTTTTTGTTCCGTACTAAAATAAAAAATATTTCTAAAATGTCGACGTCGGTACGTCGATAATATCGTATAAAAATATATAAATCTTTCAACAAATGTATTAATTACAATTTTTAAATGCATGACTTGATAAACGGAATCTCAGAGATAATTGAATACATCAAAACAAAAATCGATAAGCCGAGATAAGACAATAAAAAAATCATGATAAACTTTTCAACTTTCTCCTTGCTTTCTAATAATCCGTGTTTCTAACGTCCTTCAGTCTTTATTTTCATTAAATATATACAGTAGTGAAAAATAAACAGACTATTTCTACATATCAGTAGAGACTCTTGAAAGTGCTCTCTCAAAAAAACAATTATATGATGCACGAACTATATAAAACACTAAATGTGCATTATACCTCACTTTGGCTCATTTAACATATTGAAATAAAATTTCCCACCACAATGACATGCATTGAAACTTTTTACCAAAAATAGGAATCTCTGTTCTCTTGACTGCTAACCAGATGAAAGACCAGCTATCTCTCACCCTCCACATCCAAGAGACCAGTTTTCTCACAATTTCTACGACTCAGCAGAGACAGCTAGCCTCGCCGACCTTCGATCTAGCGCAGCTGAGAGACTGAGTGCTCTCAGATATAATCACTGAGAAACCTTCCTTCTTTGTCCTTGTTCAACCGAGGATTCGTCGATGCCACAGTGCCTCTATACTCCTCTATAGAGCCAGACTCTGATCAAACCATTGGGAATTCATCAACCTTAGCTGCAAATTACAAGAACAAGAATTAGATAGTTCTCAAACAGATAGTAAATCCAGGCATCTGCATTACAGGAGTTTCATCCAGCCTGATGCTTTAATGACTTTTTATCCCCATCTCCATAGACTGGTAGGAAATGCCCAGGACTACTGTAAAGTATTATACAAGGACAATTGACCCGAAGATAAGGGCCATCTCTCTGACATAAGGGACTCATAGTACGAGGACGTCATAATATGCCTCTGTATTATCGTCGACAGCCATCAGAAGACTGGTGTTACAGTACAATTTCGCCTTGACGAACTATAACAGCAACTGATTTTCCACGTCCGTTACTCGAAACCGTCCTTATCAATGAAAATTCAATCGTCCATTTGTATCCATCGGTAACGACGAAGTTTCATGTACCTGCTAGGTATTTTATGTAAACAAATGGATGTTCACTTAACCTCAAAAAGTTTAGTGAGAAAGAACGACGGATAGACTTAACCTTTATTTGAATTCAACAGCCGAATAGATACAATCAGATAGATTACTATAAGCGATAAAATCACTTTGTATCTGACAAGCTCTGTTGAAGCAGAAGTTATTCTTGAATTTAGCATTTTGATGACTGACGTATATAAATGTATATAATGTATATACGTTGTCTACTCGTCTCCACAGTCGCGCGGTATACTTCTACCTTACTCTAACCAATCACGAAATAACATATGACTTGATGTCCTTTCTAATTAGGATATAGCGATATATTTACGTTTTTTTTTTAGTATTTCGAAAGTGTGACAAAAGATTTAATTACGATATTGTGACCGAAAATCGCCTGCGGCGATGACGATGTTGTCACGGGGTAAATCTTTAATAATTAGATTTACGTTGAATGAAAACTTTTATTGACAATCTATATGTAGGCGGTTACAATTTTGAATTCGAATGACGCTCGGCCGGGGCATGGCTTTTTTATAGCAGGCTTGCGTCTATGTCCTTAAAGTGGGGGAACCCGCTAGCTAGGAGCAGGGGGGCCAACTCCCCTCTTGGAAAAATGGTCACGATTTTCAGCGCCTTTATCTTTGGTCTCACTTGAAGAGGAACTAAAAACAGTCACGTGATATTGGGCGGGATATTGAAATTCATGGGAACGCGAACCTCTATATATATATATATATAAATATTTGATTATATTTGTAAAGGTATAATTATAAATAACAAGGAATATAGGTGAAAATTATAGTTTATTGATATTTTTTCATTAATACATTCATAACAATGTAATAAAATTACTAACTAAATTTTTTTTATCGCACCACCATATTAATATTTTAACCGCGATTACGTGAACCATCGTCATAAACATGTTTCCACAATGCTCCACGCACTCATGGCACTCGATGTTTATTTCCCAATTCTCAAAGTGTTGTAGTAACACTTTGAGAATATTTCGTTGATGGCTTCGCGTTTTTAGCAATTTAAATACTCTATGTATAATTTGTTTCGAGTAAGTAGAAAAGAAGCTACTATTTCTAAGCCAATTATTACATTCTTCGCAGTTATTGAACCGTTTTATGATAGAATTAATAATATTATTACCATCATCTAATACAAATGAATCATCGCGCGCATCTACTCGTTCCATTTCAACCGGTTCGTCGTCTTCCTCGTTTTCGCTCACATTACTCACATCAGCATTTTGAAGTTCAGGCTCAGATTCTAAATATTCTTCCAATAAATGCAGCATGAAGGTATCTTCATCTGTTTCGCAATTACCACCAACAATCTTAATAGACTTCATGTTATTCACTAGTAAAGTTATGAATGAGTCTTCAAATTGCCGAGATGTTGGGTTTATATTTCGAACGGCATGACTTCTTACTTGTCCGAAAAAATTTTCTATTGGGTCTTGATTACAATAACGCGTTTTAAGACTTTTAAAATCGTATTTACATTTCAATATCTCCCACAATTTTTCAAAACCCTCTACAGTTGAGATCCAATTTTTTAACGTAGGACCCGCTCTAACAATATCATGCGTAAGCTTGTCCACATAACACATACCTCTTAATACATTTTTCGCGTCTGACCAAAATGCATGGTGCGCACTATCCATAGTTACTTCACATCGCAATTCATTGTCACTATTCGCAGTACCGTTTACGGAGTCAAAGAGATCATTTAAAAAATTAACCATTTCCGCTGTAGCAATACCTTCTTCTTCGTCTATTGTAATGGTACTTTCGTCTTCCATTGTTGCTCCACCTGTTTTAATAAAACAAATTTATTCTTAATATGTATATTTGTATAACAATATATGCATGTGTATCTTTCCTTACTATACAATAATGATATTACTACTTACATTTAAACCTTGCAAAAGTATCAATACAGCTCGCTACTGTTCCACTTAGAACTTGCGTTGCATATTTAACACGCATTTTCTTTATTTTATTTTCCATTATATGTTCCTTAGTAATTTTCTTCAGTACTGGCCGAATAGTATTAATATTTCTGTCAATAATTCATGCTGTCTTGATGACATCCCACGATGCTATACGACTCGGTATGTTATTTTCGCAGCTCATCGCAAGATCTTTTGTTAATAAACCATTCCGAAAACACTTCTCAAGATGTGGAGGATCAAATAAATGTACAATTTCGTACTTTCCTATCTCGTAAGTTGAGGCTGCAAATAATACACAACATATAATACACAACGGCAGCCACTTTTTTTGTCTGTTCGCACGCTGGTTCACTTTCACACTCCGCGTCACGTGACTCGTTTTAGTTCGTTCAGAGCTGACACCACAGGTAGTTGGCGTTACCGTCGATTCGTTACCCCTTTCACGGTGCGAGTTGGCCCCCCCCTGATACTAACCGAAGCAACGGAGATCGAGTCCTCTTCATTGACCGATGTGAACTGAGCGACAAGACAGTATATACATTTCAATTAATGTAAAGAGACAAAGATAAAAAGCAATCTATCCTTCACGCACTTTTGTGTTGCTGGCTTCACATTCTACACTTGATCAGTTCACGAGACATATGCTGGGATCGGAATGGTTTTTCTGGAGAACGAGGCGGTAATACATAAAGTATAGGATTACAACGTTGACAAACAATTGACAAATAAATGCCTTTTTTTCTTTTTCATCAGTTCTTAACAGAACTGACGAGACTATTTGAAAAATCTCGACTATCCGGCTCTGTGACACTCACGATAAAGAGGTGTAAGTTGACTTTTCTGAATTAAATACGATGACTTTCCGTTGTACAAAGGACGATTTTCGTGATTACTTTGGTTACAGTCAATGGATACAATAAACCAGTTCCTCGAAAGGACAGGCCCCCGTTGTCGAAACCTTCTGAATATCTCTGCCTAGTACGAGCCACTCTACGCTCTAAGAAAATTTCTACAGTTGTAAGTATTAGTATATGGTTAATCAGTCTCAACATTTTTAGTGGAATCCATAGGTTTTTGATTACGCAAATTATATGTATTAGTAGCTCTTCAATCTTGTTGGTTGAGGCAAGTTTATCTAAAAAAATTACTCAACCTATCAAAATGAATTCTGGCAATGAGGTAAAACAAAAAGGTTTCTATGTTGAGTGTAATTTATGTAAATTGAAACACAGATTGGGATATTATTATGTTTCAAATTGTGTCAAAAATGTCTCTAATGCTCTAAATTCTGCGAACTTTTAACTGGTGAGCTAAATACTTTACAAATAAAATAATGCTCAACTACCATTGGTATTGAATATGAGCCAAATCTATGAGGTATATATTTTTAAGATCCCTCTAATTTAAATAATCTTTGATCAATTTAACTGAAATTTTGCACAGAAGCTAAGTAACAATCAGAAGTCCTGGATGTTGAGTTTGTACAAGATTAGTAAAGGGGTTGCAGTTTTGTGAGATTTTGGATTTTCAAATTTTTCAGTGCTATAACTGAAAAAAGTTCGAGAAATCGAGTAAGACTCGTTTAATATCGAACTTGTCAAAAATCAATGTCCACTTTCTAATTTTATAGAACATTGAATGTGTTTAATTCAAGATTACTACAGATATCAAAATGAAACATCAGTAACTTGAAAATCACTTAATGGATCTAAAATTTGTCACACCAATTATGCAATAAGCTCTCATAGTTTATATAATTTTTTTTTAATATATTGAAATTAAACAATTATAGAAAACTTGGGACTTTTGAAACACTTTATTCCTTTGTTAAACTTTAGTTTCTACCATTTTTAAAAAACAAGAATCTAAAGTAAAAACTTGCACATCGCTTCCTGATTATTTTCTATTTTTCAAGTTGATCAATATACTTGCTCATAAATTTGTAAAAAATGGAAAATATTGAGAAAATAATGTTTAAGATTCTACTTTAAATGATTGTTTAGAATTGTATCAATTTATAATCATATACATGATATGTTTGTGTTTGGATCAAAATACTTGTTGACTATGTTTTGTCAGAATAAGGTTATATATCATTTTTAAAATAAGAGTTTTGCCGTTTATTTGATTAATACTTTAAATTTTTCTTCTTAGATTAAAAAACCCATATTTTCCGTAATAATAGGGAGTTGTAATCTCCTCAGGGAAATTTGAGAAAACTCCCACAATTTCCATAGCATGATAATATCACATGGCATTTATGGAACAAAATGTTGCCTAGGAAGTTCTTACTACCGCTAAATAACACATTACTGTAGGCAGGTGGTTCCGAAATCTAAACTACTTAATGAAATAACATAACCAGTACCTACTTAGATCCCCATAACATTTAATTTCAAATTTCTTACCAGCTATCCCAGCTAGTTTCTGTAGTGTAAGAAGCTTTTTCATTTCGAACTATTAATACTCTTGTCTTTCAGATCCATTCCAAGGATGTAAACAAGTTTCAGCAAGCTTACTGGAGTTTATTGAAAGCAAATATAATCGGACTAAAGAAACTTAAAAAAGTCAAATCAGCCAAACCAAAGGCTCATTGAGGACTACCGACTAAGTTATCTTCAGGATCCTAATGTCTGGGAATGCATTCTCAACAAGGTTTAACAGCTCTTGTACAATATATTCCATATATTTGAGTAAAATGTTCGTATGTGGGATAGTTCACATGTAATAAAATTAAATTTCTATAATCGCTGTTACACTCACAGTTAGTTTTATCACTGTTATTAATTTATTATTTTGGTATCCCATACAATTTACTTAACACATGATTGTTGTTCTGAATTTGCCTCTTGCTGTAAATCTTTGTTTAATACTTATAGTGTTTCTTTGCTTATGGCTTCAACACTGTTGCGGGACTTCCCATGGTAAAACAGCTCCGTGGTGGTTAAACCCTTGCTGTCCTGCAATGCAGTACTTTTTGAATACCCATTTCATTGTATATTTCAACAGCACTTGACCCTAATACAATGAAATAAAACACAATAAGATTTATATTTGCTTAAATTTTTATCTGGGTTTTTGTTTACATGTTTAAGACAAATAAACTTAAACATTTTTAATCCGTTTATGGATTACAGAAGAATTTATGGAATGATTCACTCGTTAACTGGATTTATATAGCCCATACCTCTGATCTGGTGGCATAAAGTATGTAGCAACCAGAATCTTCTATGCGTATATCTATCTCTGTCCATAATGATAAACAAATATTAACTATTTTTACTATTTATTTTAAGGGACTTGATTGGTACAATGTGACAAAATGAGTATCAGACCTTTTGCCAAAGAAATATGTTCTGTTTAATATATTATTCATTTAACATTACCCCGTTATGGCATATTAAATTAAATACCTTGACTTGCTAACTTCGAAAAAAATCTATTTTCACTCTAATTTCCATAAATTTTTATCTATCAAACCAAAACTTGGTATACAAATTGGTTAAGATACAAGGATACTTGGTCTTGAATTTGATAAGATCGACAACAGGCTTTTTGAAATTTTCTATTTTATTTAATTTTCAATCTCAAAAATTCTAGTCACACTTCCTGTGAGGAAGTCAGAATTGAGACAACCATTAGCACCCATAGAAGAGAATCTATGGGTTGACAAGCATCATGAAGAAACAATGTGCAAATTTGAAATTTGCATGTTTTTTTAGATTATTGTTATTGATATTTGGTGCTAAGCGAAAGAATGCAAATGTTGATTATATGAAAGTCTGCGAGGGTAAATTTCTCTCATATTGAATTTAGGTAGGTGTTCACAGGTTAAAATGATTAACTACGATTCTTTATTCGACGAAACAGGAAACGTTAATAATTTTTTTTTTTAAAACAAATTACTCTGTAAATATAACGTTTCATTTTAACGTAACGCAGCGATCCTTAAAGTATTGCTGCATTTTTTATTCGAAACAGTTTTATTCCAATGATACGTCACGTAGTAGTGTTACAAGCATAAACTACTCAAGATTGACATGATTTATCGGATTCTCGAAGATGTCAGGTTTGGCTAACCGCCGGTATCGCGGAATAGCGAGAAAAGCAGGGCTCCGCTGGTTCGATGGCCGAGTGAAGGGTCGCGTAAAGAATACTCGCGAAACACGTTTTAGTTACAATGCGTTTTTATTGATACAGAGAACTGAAAACTATGGACTCTACGTTACTTACAGATGAGATTCGAATAAACGCGTCTGCGAACCGCGTGTCGGTAGACACCAATATGGCCGCTCGATGTGCCGAGGCCTCGTTGCCAGTGATACCAGATGAGGGATTTTTGCCCCTATCTCGCTGCCCTCACCACGCTGCCCGTGCTAGGCGCGTCAGGGGAAGGCTTGCGCCGCTCGTAACAAATCTCGTCTCGATTGCGCTTCACGTTGTCTCGCCCCACCCACTTCACAATGCGGACTTTTATGAAATGAGTTATGGAAGATTTTTTAATGAATATATATAAATATTATATATATAAATAAATAAATGATGAAAGTGAAGAAATATATAAAACGCTCACTAATTTTGCAGCCGTCAGCAAATGAATAGTGCATTACAATATCCAACACCAAATTGTAGTCCTTTACACGAAAGGTTCATTACAATTAAATTTAATAGCCGGGTCTGCCTGACTGTTGATTGGTCGGTGAGCCGAGTCTGCGCACGGCGTAGTGTGTGACGTCACACGCTGCCTGAGTGCTGATTGGTCGGTGCGCCGGGTGCGCGCGCAGTAGGCGCTAAAACAGACCCAGTGGAGAGGGTACCCAAAAGGGACGAAAAATCCCTCATCTGGTATCACTGCTCGTTGCTGCTTCGGTTCAACCATAGACTTATATAATAGACTGCGCGGTTCTGTAAGAGGCGCTATCAGCAACACCCGAAAGAGACAGCAATATGAAAAGTACCTGTGTCTCATTCTAACACGCCAGTTGGTGGGGATGTGAAAGAAGAACAGGAGAGTGCATGGAAGAGAGCAGAAGAGAGAACTGGCAAACTGTTCTAACCTCTAACCCTGTGTAGACAGCTCGTAAAATACATTTATTTTAAAAAATGGTTCACTTGTGCTGCATTTGCAAATTACAAGCTTGTGTTATTGCGGATGTTTCTTTCCACAAGCAAGTATCTTGACAAAGTGTTAGATTATATAATTCATAACTTAACCAGTGTCCGATGTATGGAAGTATCAATATCCCCAGTAGCACGCAATGGTTTTACATACGTTTTTAAAACATATCTAACATTTCATAAACGTTTGTAAAACGTGCTAACTGGGATATAACATGTGCATATAAAAAACTCGTAAGTTTATAAAGTTTATAATAAGTAAGAATTTTATATTGTACACTGAAGAAGTTTTAATTGTCAAATTGGAATTTATCCTATAAGAATGTATTTTAATAAATGTCTTGGGTACGTTATATTGGTTGTATTATATTAAAAACGATCTCCCCAGAATACCCACATAGCAATGCAATATTACAAATATCGCAGAACTATTACAGCGACATATTAATATAGTGGCAATATTACAGTAATATTTCTGCGATATTGTAATATTACATTGCTATGTTGGTAATATATATTAATATTTTATAAATTGTAATTACGCAAAAATTTTCTTTTAATATAACGTTAATTCTTTTAATTTAAAGCTGAATATAATACTGATATGTTGGCGTTTTCACTTTTTCCCCTTACCACCTGCTACACCTCTCCTCGACAACTCCCCTCAAACTTCCTCCCCACTCTCTGCGATGTGCGAGAGAGAGAGTGGTACTTTTAGACTATCTCTATCCTTCGGTCCCTCAGACAGTCGGCCCATAAAACGCGCAGTCTATTATATAAGTCTATGGGTTCAACGCCGTAGTTAGCCTGGCAGTGAGCACGATTACCGCGACGTCTTGCGGTTTCTCACTGTCTTCGCGTTTCCGCATCGCTCGGTCGTCCCCGTCAGAGGTTGGGCTAGGTGTTCGTGGTATAGTTATCAGGGGTACAAATTGAAAATGCGGGTTTGATAACAGATGGCGTTACTAACGCTATACGCATCAGGCAGTACTGTGACTATGTTCATGTCAAAGCTACGTCTTATAGCTTTAATTTTCAGTATGTGTCAATTTGTCGCAGTGTCAAATTCATAGTTTTTTTGAGCTCTCAATATGTCGAGTTTCGTGCCAACAAAACAGCATTTGCGGGAAGTTTTAATTTACTTCTTTAATTTGAAGAAAAGTGCTGCTGAAGCACATCGATTGGTCTCCGAGGCTTATCCGAGTCATGTTCCATCGGTTTCAACGTGCGAGAGATGGTTTGTGCGGTTTAGAAGTGGTGATTTTGACGTTGAGGACAAAGAGCGGCCGGGCCAAGTGAAAAAGTTTGAGAATGCTGAATTGGAGGCAATACTCAATGAAGACTCGTGTCAAACTCAACAAGAGCTCGCAGATTCATTGGGAGTGACACAACAAGCCATTTCCCATCGTATAAAAGCCCTCGGAATGATCCAAAAGCAAGGACATTGGGTGCCGTATGAGCTGAAGCCGAGAGACGTCGAGCGCCGTTTTTTTGCATGCGAACTGCTGCTCGAACGGCAAAAACGGAAGGGTTTTTTGCATCGCATTGTCACTGGTGATGAAAAGTGGATCCATTACGATAACCCGAAGCGCAAAAAATCATATGGTTACCCCGGCCATGCATCATCATCGACGGCCAAACCAAATATTCACGGCGCCAAGCTCATGCTCTGTATTTGGTGGGACCAGCTGGGTGTGGTGTATTATGAGCTATTGAAATCGAACGAAACCATCACAGGAGCACTATACCGAACTCAATTGATGCGTTTGAGCCGCGCACTCAAAGAAAAACGGCCACAATACGAGCAAAGACACGACAAAGTAATTTTGCAACATGACAACTCTCGGCCACATGTTGCAGCGCCGGTCAAAACATACCTACAAACGCTGAAATGGGAAGTCTTACCCCACCCGCCGTATAGCCCAGATATTGCTCCTTCCGATTACCACCTTTTCCGATCGATGACACATGGCCTAGCTGACCAGCGCTTCCATTCTTACGAAGAAGCCCAAAAATGGGTCGATGACTGGATAGCAGCCAAGCCGGCCGAATTTTTTCGCGACGGTATCCGTAAATTGCCAGAAAGATGGGAAAAAGTTGTGGCTAGCGATGGACAATACTTTGAATAATTCATTTGTTACCATTTTTTCAGAATAAACGTTCAAAAATAGAAAAAAATCCCGCATTTTCAATTTGTACTCCTGATAAAATATAATTATTAATTAAATTCTCGGAAAAGAACAATCAATAAATAACTAGAACAGAATAAATGAACCAGAATACATAAATCCGAATAAATAAAACAGAATCAATAAGTCAGACTAAATAAAAAAGAATGAGTAAAACAGAATAAATAAATCAAATAAATAACGAAAATAACCCAAGGTCCGATCACTGCTTCAAACACGAGCACGACTCTCTCAACGATACTGTCAAAGTCCTCGACACACAGCTCTTTCACACAAAACTGCTCTCGATCTTACAGGCACACGCACGCGACACAAAAACTCTTAACGCGCCCAAATTTTAGAATCATAAAGTATTAACAATAACAAAGAAATGGACCCCCTTCGGCGATCCGTTAATTCTCGAGAAGCGAATTATTGTGAAGTTTGAAATACTAGGTCGTAGGTGTTTGACCGCTATAGCAAAAGACGTTAAATTTCCGGCACGACAGCGTACCGTCACGACAATATCGCTCGGGTTTTCTCACTAAAATACTGGAGCTAACTCCAAGACTCAAATTAGAGACGAACGACGGCCTTACTGGAAGGTTGCAGTATCTGGAGCCTCTCGAGAAGTAGTCTCGCAGCGGTCCAGAATCACGGGGGTAGGCGTCGGTTCTTGTCGGACAGACACGGCGGCGGACCCTGTATAAGCGTCCTCGTACAAAATACGGCGCAAGAGTCCCCGATAATACTGTTATGCCGGTATCGCGTAATTGGATTACTCGGTAATCGGTATAATATTAAGAAGTTATTATTTTTGGGATCGTTTGTCGATTAGGAGATAGATCTCGAGTAATTAGTATAAACGTGAATCTATGTAAAATGGTAGTATTTATTATAGACGACGGCAACTTTCCGTTGTGTATTCAAAAGTCAATAAAATAATGTGCAATAATTCGTTGTTTCGAGCCGGTTACGAGGAACCAACCTCTCTCGATTGAATCTATTAATACAATGATTTCGGCAAAGCAGTTGTTCACTCCTTTGACCGAAATCAATGAATTTCGCAAATGCATGTCGATTGCAAATTCCTGCAAGTCGTAATTCGAGCTCGTAGTTGTCATTGCTCGCAGCTCGTTGCTTACGTTTGCACATTTTTCCTACTTCGGGTGAGTGGCCCCGTGCGAAGAAGGAACAATGGCGAAATAATATGCTCAATTAATTCGCGACATAACATCCCTCCCCCCTTAAATTTTTTTTTTTTCTTAAAAATTGTTTTTTTTTGGTTGGTTGCCCGTACCTTTTACAATTTGATATATTATGTAACAATACAATAAATTTTTTCATTTTTCATTTGTTATCAAAGTTTTGAAGATTCTCGCTACTTTTCCCTTCATTGTCGTTCTGGCAATCGCACTCGGTTGAGGGGGCGAGTGTCCCAGGCCCTGGCCCGCTCGGATCGCAGTTATTGTCCGAGTGGCTCGAGGTTGATATTCGCCTCAGCTACTGCCGGGGTCGTTGCCTCGGTTGTCCTTGTCCGGTTCCGTTTGTACCTGTAACATTTAAACAGAAGGAAACAGACCAAGGCTATCGGTGCTATTGCGCTCAGCGAGTAGATGCTTATGATGTGGGTATGCGTTATCCAGCCCCCGATGGCGTCGAGGGTTCCCAAAATCTTTTCTGCTCGATCTCCGAGCTTTTGCAGCTCCTCCGGATTTCGCAGTACGGTTGATAGTGTCATTTCCTCCGCGGTCTGAGTAGGAGGCGTTTGAGCCTCTATTTCCCTCAATTTTTAGTCGTACGGGGAAAGGTATTCTTTCCGGATGACTTGAGATGTTTGCCCTGTGGTTTTTACGCTGAAATCTGGGGCGGTTACTATACATACGCCTATCAAAGCGAGTATTCCGGTTTTACTAATAGTTTCGTATTGTATGGGTTTTTCGCTGCAAGTAATTCTGACGGCCGCTGCGGTCGGCGCGACGTATATCCATCGCCCTGGCTGTTGCAGGGGAATGATGAGGGTGCGAGTCAACTGGATTACCTGTTTGGCGCAGCTCTCGCCGTTGTCCTTGGTAATTTTAGCGTATATAAGTACTTCGCAGGGAGCGTCTTCCAAGAGCAAGATGGATGGGTGTTTGGACGGGCAAATCTATAACTTATTTAGCGTCTTACAATTTTGCAGGTCCTCTTTAGTCATTTACAGATTATTATGACTTTCTGCGCCGATTACTACTGGGTTTCTCGTTGTTTCCATGTAGTAATATTTCCCATTGCTCGCTTGGGTCGGTATGGGGTAAGCTTTTTGTACACTATACCGTTGTTGCCTGATCAACGGTAAGTCGAGTATGACGAGTAGGCCTTCAGGTCAGCCAGTCGCATTAGTGCTGACGCCTGGCGGTGCTCTACAGCATCAGGGAAACGTGTGCCGGGCGGCAGGTGTGTCAGTGTCGCTACCTCTGTTATCAAGCGCACCAATACTCGTACGACGCTGAGTAACGCATCCACGGCTATGCTGATTGCAGTCAGGCTTCCATCTAGGTGTTGGCGTCTTACCACACCGTACAGCTGGTCATTGAAAGTGTGGTTGATGCGCATAATCTGAGTCAGTAGGGCTTGCTCGTTGGCCTGAATGTGGTGCGAGCTCTCATTGAACATACTCAGGGTGGTTCTTACCACTTGCACCTGGTTTTTCAGCCCTTCTTGGAGAGTCTCTTGCGAGGCTTGTAGACGGGTGATTTCCTTGTGCAACTGTTGCACTTCGGCAGCGTCCATGTTTCCGGTGATGGCCTTGACGATGCTTCCCAGGCCGTCAATCAGTCATCTGCGGTCCCTGAGGGGGCGCGTACCGAGGTCATATATAGTTACCACGCCATGTCAATCTTTCTTTGCATTCTCGAGACCGAGTCAGTAATGACGGAGCATAAATCATTTTTATGGATGTCCTGGTTACACAGTTCCAGCAAGCGTTGCAGATTTTTGCGTGCGTCAGCTTTTCAGTGCACTAACGCAGTGAGATTCAATCTGACAGCCAGCCTCCAGGTGGAATGGACTACCGCGAGGCTTCCGATACCCTCGAAGTAGATGCCCGGGTTGCTGGTAAAGGTGCTGACAATGTAGTCCGGCGGATGTAATGTGATTGTCATGGAACCGCCGATTGCAGCTATCAACCTGGCATAGGGATTAGAGAAGTTCAAACTCGGGTTTCCGTAAGATTGCTTCGCTAGCTAATTTTCCTTTCTGGATTCGTAGTCCCGGGGCTGTATTGGTGCCCCCGCGCTCATTATTATTAAAATGTCGAGCCGCCATGTGCTATGTACATCGTATTAGTAGGTCGCCGCCGTCAAGTTTTGACTGGGAGCGAATGGAGGTGAGTTTTAAGCCCTTCTGGCTGATAGCTTATCGCCCGTAGCTATTGCGAAATTTTATATAAAAAAAAAAAATTATTTTCCAGAGGACATGACGGGAACGAGCTCTGGGGCTCTTGGAGCTTTGGGTTCCAGAGGTTTTGCTGGAGGATCATTTAGGGCTGGGGCGCCTCTTCCGGGAGCCCATATACGTTTCCTGGGAAGTCGGCCCTGGCCATGACCTTGGATTTCGGAATAACGTATGATCTTTATGAACAAATCTGAGGAATTTTGTAAATTTTTTACTTTCTTTTGATATAATTATAATTTCTTTTTCAAAAATCTTAATTCTAATTGAAACTCCTCACCTAGCGCTCTGCGGACCTCCCAAACCCACATTTACTTAGTTTTATTCAGGTTTAGTGCTCGATAAAGAGCTTCAGGTGGTTTGCATGCACCGCCTGAGTTTTCCGTCCCTTCTGGACTACGTAATTCATGGGGGGGCTCTTCTCTATTATCTCATGAGGCCCCGTCCACTTTGGGGTCAGCGTAGCCAACCTTCCCCTGTGCACTGTTTCATCACGCAGGAGTACGCGTTCGCCGACATGGTACTCCTGTACCTGCGCGCAGTGGTACGCGTGTTTCGAATTTCTTTTCGCACATTCCAGATTGTCGCGAGCTTCTGTCTATTCGGCGCGTAATCGCTCGCGTAGCTCGTAGGCGTAGTCGTCGTAAGCGTAGGTGCTGCGGGGCTCCTGCTTTACGGCGGTCGGTAATTCAGCCTCACGTCCACACACCAGTACGTGGGGAGACAGTCCGGTCCCCGTATATGGAGTGGTGTTGTATGTAAACATCGCGTACAGCAGCCACTCGTCCCAATTTCCTTGATTCTCATTTATGAAATTCTTTTAGTATTCAGCGAGGGTGGGCAGTCGCTGTTCTCTTTTATAATGCTGTCCTCGTTTGTGCCGCTGGAGGTTTACGGGCTGCGGCCCCCGCCGTCCCTCGCTTCCTCAGCAGTCTTGTGCGGTGCTCTGTCCGCAGTTTCTTCACTCGGTGTACCCACCGGTAGCTGCGCCGTTGCGTTGCTCTCTGTCTCGAGCGGCCTTGCAATGTTTACTTTCCGCGGCTTTCCTCGCCTCGCGGGTCGGCCATACTGCGCTGTGCTCACTCTGTCCTTTTCAGTGACGCCCGCAGTCTTACTTGCATCTTGCGCTGCTCGCGTGCATGGTTTGCTCCTTCCCCGACCACACGACTTTGCGGCGGGGCTGTGGGGATCAGTAGAGCGACCTGCATGCATGCTGCGAATCTCTCTATCCTTTTCTAAAGCATTGGCAGGCGCTGCCTCTCGCTCTGCCGCGTTGCTGTGCTGGCTCCCGGTATTCTCGGCTCTCCGCTTTGTGCGGCTGACCGTCGCTTGTTCCCTCTTAGATGGAATACACCTTTGTATTCGAACATTATTTCTGAGTGACCCGCTTGCTTTTCACTGCTAGGGAGCACCAAGTTGGGCTTCCGTTGTTGCTGCTCGAGACGTTTGGTCCTCCTCCCCTACGTATGGCCTTCGCTATCTTCGACGGCTCGAGTGTCACCGTCGGCTGTTGCCTTTCCCCGTCGTATTTAGATACTTCTAAACTCACTCTTTTGGTTCTTGACGGTGTGACGCGGGATCTCGCTACTTTGCCTCGGATGATTCCGCTCCTTATCAGGTATACAAGTATAAAATGCGGATTTTTTTTCTAAAAAACATGTTAAATTCGAAAGAATGATAAAAAGTGCTTTATTCGAAATATGCTCCATCGCTTGTTATACATTTTTCCCATCGTTCGGGCAATTTGTGAATACCACGCCAGTAAAAATTTTTCACTTTTGCTGCGAACCATTAATCGAGCCATTTTTTGACATCTTCGTACAAACCAAAGCGCTGATCAGCAAGTGCGTGACCTATCAATGCACACAAGTGGTAATCGGAAGAAGCCAAGTCTGGTGAGTAAGCTGCATGGGGTAGAACTTCCCAGCTGAGTGCTTGCAACGTGTCGCGAACCGGGTTTGCCGTATGTGATGGAGCATTATCATGAAGAAAAGTTACTTTGTATTGCCCCTTTCGGTATTCTGGCCTTTTTTCAAGCAGCGAATGGTTCAAATCGGTCAATTGTTGTTTGTAACGTTTGGTATTAACCGTTTCCCCTGGTTTTAACAGCTCATAATAGATCACGCCCCTCTAGTCCCACCAAATACAGAGCATCGTTTTTCTGCCAAAGCGATTCGGTCTTGCGGTCGATGTGGATGGTGCGCCTGGGTCTACCCATGATTTTTTACGCTTGGGATTCTCAAAATAATTTCTCTTTTCATCCCCTATAACTATGCAATGCAAAAATGACTTCATTTTTTACTGAGCGAGAAAAATGTCACATGTGTTTTTGCGCTTTTCCATTTGCCTGTCGTTCAACTCATGTGGTACCCATCTACTGGTCTTCTGATACTTTCCCATCTCTCGTAGCCGATTGGAAACAGCTTGTTGACTATCGCCCAATTGCTCGGCGAGTTGTTTTTGTCTTTGCTAATCATCTTCGTCCAACAATGCTTGCAATTCCACATCTTCGTATTTTTTTGGCGGCTTTCCATGTTCCTTGTCTGCAACATCGAAGTCACCACTTTTGAAACGACGATACCATCGTTCACGGGTATCTTGCGATGGAGCATATTCACCATAAGCTTTTTGAAGTATTCGGTATAATTCAGCAGCAGTTTCCTTCAAATGAAAAAAAAAAATTAATGCTGTCCGCGAATTCTTTTTGTTCGATATAAATTTCGACATATTGAACACAACAACATAACACTATGCACACACTTTTTAAATTTATCACTCATGCGTGTCTGACACTTGTTGATGACACAACAAAATGGCGCAGTGTCAAATCTTTATAACACAAACTGAATTCGTGCGCCATCTGTTGTCTGAAATCCGCATTTCATACTTGTACACCTGGTATAGGTAGTCCGACAAATTTATTCTCCTTGGCGGCATCCATGTTAAACACGTTTCCGGAAGGAAGATTAATCTTTGTAATCAGGCCTATGTATAATATTTGCATGTGGCTGCAGGTCTACTGCGTGGTGACGAATATATCCTCGTCATGCCGTCCCGTAGCGGCATGCAGGATGCCTATAAAACATGAGCATCTCGCTATGCAGGATGTCTGCTTTATGCTGCTTGCTAGTGTCCATGCGAAGTAGTCCGTTGACCTTCAATGACATATTATTCGGAACGATATAGAACTAACGCTCTACATTTAAATGCGGTGTCTCGAGCACAATTTTAGCTATTCTGAGGGGGGTGAATTTTTCGCCCGCTACCCCCTGCTACTCCATGCTGCAGCTTCTCACCATGTTCTCGCGCTTGAGGCATCCTTCCTTCAGTATGCTGCACTGGGCTCCAGTGTCCGCCTTGAGGGTGAGTACTCCGGTCACGGCCAACGATACGACGATGTCAAAGTAACGCAGGCAGCGACTTCCGCTTACCGTACAGGGCCTCCAGCTCGGCCTTGAGCTGCGCTACCGAGAGGATGGTGTTATGCTTCATCTCTCGGGCTGCCCTACCCTCGAGCTTGCTGCTCAGCACCAATTCTAACAGGATCTCGTGATCCCTGGGCGCAGCTCGCTTGAAGACGGTCCCGCAGATTTGTAGGAGGCGTGCAGCTCGTCAGCGTTGCTTCCGTCGAAATGCTTGATGTTTTTCAGAGCTACCCCAAGGTCGAGCGTCCGACTCTGTGTTTCTGTCACCCACGGTTGTTTCCTTTGGAACATGGGATCCGCCGGAGGGTATTCCGGCTCCTCGAGTCGGGTTTGCCTCAGCCGCGACCGAGGTGTCGGGTGTTCTCCCAACCCTGCCCTTTCCAGCCTCCGCATCAGTTCGGCATTTTGCTCTCGTAGGGACCGGATGAGCTCGAACTCATCTGCACCTACCTCGTTGAGCGTGTCCGCGAGGTTTTGCCTTGCCGACGGCGTGTCGCGGCCTTGGAGCCTGAGCTCCAGCTCGAGCACTTGCTGAGCCTACTCGTACTCGCGGTGACTTCTGTCTACCGCTTCGTATCGCTGCCTCACTCGTTCTGGCAGTGGTGGCCGCGTCGTCGTACCGGTAGCTGTCGGGTAACCTACGCGATCTATCGTACGCAGTTGTTCGATCTCTCGCTCGATCCTATCCTCTGTGATGCGCTCAGGCGTTCGTTCGCCAGTAGCCATATTGAATATGTCATCGCTATCGTTACTGTCGTGATCCCCAACGACGCACCCCTAAGTGGATTCACGCCGAACTGGGCTGTCAGATAGCCTGCAAGGGCCTCTTGCCTGTCAGCGGAGAATCGTCCCGATGGTGAGAGCTCCGTAAGCGCCGTCGGGATACTCGATTAATTCGCGGCGCAACAATACGTTAGCTCTCGTTGTTTGAGCCGATCAACTCCCACCCTCCGAATCTTAGCCATCAATAAATTTCAAAGCATTTCAACGGTACTTCTGACCGATGTTAATATCCGAGCCAGCAATAGCTCTAGCGAGAGCCTCGATGCCTCGTACATAGCAGCAGCCTGACGCGTAAGAGATTCGGCAGCGCAGCGAGATTTCAAATGCCGCCCGAGATTGTTACATATTTCGGTCCCTATGAGAAGCTGCGGAGCTGGTCTCATGCGTGGTTGTCTCGACAAGAGCTCTGACGTCACAGTTGTGGGTACCGCCTCCCAGAATAACGACTGCTGAGACTCAAGTGCTCTTATCTCGTCGATAAAACAGGTTCCTTCATGATTCCGATGCTGACCTTCTTGTTGATGCTTGAAGTACGGAGATCAAGTCGCCACCTGCTCGGGAGTATCATTAACAAAAAAAAAAACACGAAAGAACACAAAATTAACTTTATCGTCACCGCACGCTATATAGCTGCCCTTTTGAATCGCCTCGGTGAAGGATTCTTGTCCGAACGCGGAGGTCCACACCTGTCAACGCTGTTCTGCCCGGCTTTGTGACAGGCAACCAAAAATATCCTATCGATATATATAAAAAAAAGAATATTTGGGGAAAATATACATTTTTTTTTTAGACTTTGTGGGAATATTTAGTAAGCTAAAGCCAACCACGAAGATCGCCACATGCCGGGTAATAGCAACGTGAGACCGAAAAGTAGGGGAAACTCATTGGATACTACGCTACCTGACGAGGGTGTAGACTTCGCAGCCGGATTAGCTGCTACAATCGGGGACATTGCGTTCAGGACGAGCGGGGCGTTGTCAAAGCTTTCGCCGTCAGGACGAATTCCCGCTGATATGCAAGAGGCCCTCGCAGGCCGTCTGACAACTCAGTTCGACGTAAATCTGCTTAGAGGTGCGTTATTCGGAGATCATGACAGTACCGTCAGTGACGATCCGTTGGATATGGCCACCCGCGACCGAGCGCACAGACAATATCACTGAAGATATGGTCGAGCGGGAGATTAAGCACCTGCGTACGATAGATCGCGCAGGTTTTCCGACAGCTACTGGTACGACGTCGCGGCCGATACCCGAACGCTTGCAAGAGCGGTACGAGGCGGTCGACCAGAGTCACCGCTAATTGGAAAGAGCTCGACGGGAGTGCGAGAGGCTGCAGCGTGAGCACGAGCTCGACCTCGAACTCAGGCTCCAGGAGGCGGATGCACCGTAGGCAAGAAGGAACTTAGCCGACACCCTAAGCGAGGTATGTGCAGATGAGTTTGAGCTCAATAGCGGCCCTGTCGCTATTTTTAAAGTCCTGCAAGACCATATTCCGCAGGGTGGCTGAGGAAGAGTATGACACCCTTTTAGAATTGATTATAATGAGCAAATTGAAAGGTGCGGCAGCGAGGAAGCTGCAGCACAAGACCATCAGTAAAAGGGCGCAACTCAGGAGCGAGTTGGAAGCGTTTCACGGACAACGGAAGTCCCTGGCCGCATTGCAGATGGAGTTCAGCTCCCTCCGGTAGGGCCAAAGCGAAGACGTCGCCGCCTACGCGGCAAAAACAAAACGTATCACGGTGGACATAACTGAGATAATCTGTGAGCCGTTGGTGACGGAAGATAAAAAATTCACCGTCGATAGCGTCACCCGTCGGAGCGCGCAAGCGAACTTCGAAAACGGGTTGCACGGTCAGGTGCAGGTGTTGGTACGTATTAGAAACTACCAGACACTATCCGACTCGGTGGCGGGGGCAATCGAAATCGCCCACATGTTGCAGCCGAAAGGAGGGTAGGTAGAGGATCAAGCCACCCCAGAAGGTTTCAGGGCGCATCAACACCGCAGGGGGGAAAATGTTTCACCTGTGGTAAGGCCGGACTCAGGGCCTGAGATTGCACCCGGAATTCGAGACGAATAAGCCCGCCAGTGCCCAGCGAGAACAGGACGATACACAACGTGCAAGTTTTGCCAGAAAAGGGGGCACGTGCGGAAGCACTGCAGGAAGAGGTTGTCGCAGAATAAAAGCGAGGCAACGCAGTCAACGCAACAGTCCCGATAGCCGAAGGATGCCCGGAAGAGGCGTGCGGAGAGGACGATAACCATGTCATTCATCAGAGATACTGCAGAGAACAGCACTCTGGGCACGCTGCGTTTGAATACGCTCACTGCCCAGCAGATGCTTTTAAACACAAGTAAGAAGACGGCGTGCAAGACAACGCTGCAGCAGCTCCAAGTAACGTTGCCTGCGTCGAACGCGACGTCAAGCGACTTCGACCTCATCGCACCGATGGCGACGACTGGGGTATTCACTCTCAAGGCGCACACTCGGGCGTAGTGTAGCATACTCAAGGAAGGCTGTCTGAAACTTGAGACTAAGGTGACGGAGAGCATAGTAGATCTGCAAGGGGCAGCGGGGGAGAAATTCATTCCCCTCGGTAAGGCGAAGATTGCGCTCGAGACACCCGTCTTGAACGTAGTGCACTGGTTAAACATCGTTCCAAACAACGTGCCGCTAGGGGTCAAGCGGACATCCTGCATGGCGAGGCGCTCAAGTTGTATGTGCATGCATGCCTCTACGGGACAGCGCAACAAGGATATATTCATCACCACGCTGTAGAACTGCAGCCACATGCAAATACATAGGCCTGCTTTCGAAGATAAAGCTTCCTTCTGGAAACGGGTCTAACACAGATGCCACCAAGGAGAATCAATTTGCTGGACTACCTATAAAGAACGAAATCACCCGAGGCATCATAGCGAGATCTCGTGTCACACCGTCAAATACCAATAGTCGCGTAGCGAGTACAGAAGTTTCTAAGCACGACGGAGAATTGCAACAGTCGACAGTGACACTCGAGCCGTCGCTGATAGCGAAGGTCGTACGTAGTCGCCAGGTTAAGACACTGCGTGTATCTTGACGTCAGAGCACGGGGAGGAGGGCCAAATGTCCTGAACAGCAACAACAGAAGTTCGTCTTGGTGCCCCTCAGCAGTGAAAGGCAAGTAGCTCGCGCAGAAATAATGTACGAATACAAGGGTGTATTCCATCTACGACGGAACAAGCAACAGCGCATGCACATGGTGCAGCATCGTGCACCTTTTAAGGTCGGATCGAAAGACCTAGGATTGCAACCCCTGCCTGGGAAGAACGTAATTTCGGGGCATGGGTTCGGTAAAATGCATAAAGCTGGAAAAATAAATACTAATGCAGGCGCTCTGAGTCGCATATACGTGACCATACGAGCTCAAGTGGAACAGTAAAGATAGTCCCACAAGAACGAGAAAGATAGCACACTCGGGTATACAAACAACCGCACAAAACGGAGAGTCGAAGCTACCCCGGTTGAACAAAGCAACGCGTCAGAGAGAGAGAGAGAGAGAGAGAGAGAGAGGACAGCGAGGAGCGACACAGTTAGGCTTGCCGCGTGCCAGACAAACGCTCTACTGCCGCGAGATTGTGAAAACCTCGAGCGAGGAGAGCGACAGCCAATATACACTATACGGAATGGAGGAAGACAGTCCGACAAATGTACGGGCATAAGCAATACCACATGCCAACTGGAGCACGTAACGGCAGATGCTACTACGTGGACACAACAGGGAGTCACGTAGTAATCGACAAGGAGAATCGGAATTTCCTTAGGATGACAAACAATGATCTACAAATGTGCAAAGTATTGAGCATTATATATTTGCCTGCCTACGCATGCTTCGATTTCGGTAAGGACCGATGCCCCCTGCGAGGTTCACATATTCGCGAAGATCAACATGGACAATGGCGAACGACGCGCGATACGAGTTATGCAATTAACTCATACCATCATCGTCTCAATGCAGCAACGAGGACGATGGATATACGTCGCACCAACCCCAGAACTCATTGGGATAAACTGTAGAAAGAAACCCACACGGCATGAGATTTAAAATAATACGGGAATACTGACTTTGGTAGACGTATGTATTGTAACCACCCGAGATTTTAGTATCAAGAGAATTATCGTCTGTCATTAAACTTAAAATTAACGGAGATAGAGGCTCAGCTCCCCACACAGTCCGAGAAGAACATTCCACTGTTGTGCGTGTTGCGAGATCCAGAGGAGCTTAAGCAGACCGAATAATAGAAAATCTCGAAACCACCAGGTACGGGATAGCCTTGGTCGGCTTCGTTTTGTTTAAATGTTTTAGATATCAATGAAACAGAACACCAACAAGGTCGAGCAAGGCAACACCCCCGCAGCCGCCGAGGTAAACATAAGCCTGGAGCCAGTTGAACGACAACAGCCGGCAGAGCTACTGCAATCCGAGCGGACCAGGGCATGCGAAACTCGCCTCCTCAACCGAGTACGATTCGCCTACTCTGAACCACGATAGGAAAATCTCCGGAAAACGAACAACAAATACTTGTGTTTATAGAAAATAGTGCATTGTTGCTGAAAAATTAAATATGTACACAAATATTATGATAGGAAAATAATATATTTTTGCAAACAGGAATTTTAGAGAAAAGAAATTTAATATGTAAACAAGTATTGTGAAAGTTCACACGGGAAACCGACGAAAGAAAAAATTTTCTTAGGTAAAATTTTTCCTTTTTACGGGGCGAGGGATGTTGTGCCCCAGATTAATCGTCAAATTACATTATATGTTGTAACATTATTTCTCCTTCGCACGGTCGCTACCGAAGTGGGCTGCTTGCGAAATGGAGCCGCAAAGGACAAAGAATGTGCTGATGTACGAAGTGATGCAATTCGTACTCAATTATTAATGTGTAATCAATTTCGACAAAGGTGGTTGGTAGTCACTTGGCCGAAATTAGTCTAAAGTTTAACATCAACTTGAACGGTTGATCCCGGGTCGAACTCACCCGAAATATTAAAGTCTTAAAACAGTGTCGAACGAGATAGGTCGGTTCCTCGTCAGTAACTGTAGAATTCCTAAATTCTACTTTAGTTGCTTTATTTGTACGAAACATCATAATTATAATGAATAACGGAAAGTAGTCGTTATTTATAATAAACATCCAATCGACACGTTTGTAGTCAATGCACGTGTTTATCACTTCCACACGAGATCCATCTCCTTATCGGTTATGATCCCAAGCATTAACTTTTAAAAATATACCGACGAGAGTAATATCCTATTACGCATTACCGGTATAACACCGTGGATATAATATTGCGTTTTGGAATAACATGATTCGTAAATTTTGCATACAGCGCTGTATGCATAGGGAAATAAAAATATTGCTTTATTTGTGACAAATTAAAAACTAGCGTTATTTAATTTACATATGTAGTAAACATCAGCTTATACCGCAGGCACGCCCTTCATCAGCTAGTACAGGTACGCTGCCCTTATCAGTTCATCAAGGCTGCGAAAATAGGTGATGCCGCGAAGCCGCTGCCGCAGTATAAGCTTATTTAAGAGTTAGCTGATTGGTTTTGATAGACACTCATAGATGTGGATACACGTTGGAAACATCGATAGACAGCCGTGATAAGCGGTCCTACGGGCTATCGTGAAGCAAATTTTGTCAACAAATTCTTTAAATACATGCACGAAATGACGGATTTCCCGTTCGAGCGTATACGGTTTTATTACTCAGAATGGCAGTCCGGGTATTCAGAGTACGGTGATAAAATCGAATTTCGCGAGGGTTTACCGCAAGCAGTAGACTACTCGAATGATACGAGGCCTAAACTTGTGGTCTTTGACGATCTAATGCGCGAGGCATCAAACAATACTGTGGTCGATCTTTTCACCAAGGGTAGCCATCATAAAAATCTCAGTGGCATCATCATTACGCAAAATCTCTTACATCAGGGTCATGGGCAGCGCGTTATCTTCTTAAACGCTAATTATACCATTGCCTTAAAAAACCCGCGAGATCGCGCGCAAATTCAAAATTTAGTATGCCAGGGATGATTCAATACCTCTTGAGGAAGAGTGAATAAGTCACTCAGCGTATCCTTGCATCCTAGCGTATCCGTTGCACGCTAGCGCTAATCACTGCAACTTCTCTGCGTTTGGATCGCTCAGACTTTTCATCAAAAGGAACAAGAGGACGACCTGGACCCGGAGTTGCAGTGGATTTCTTACTATCATCAACATTAATTTTGTCGGGAATTATAAATTCAGAATCAAACTAGGAGGAATTTCTTGACCCGAAGTAATCTACAGGGTGTCCGCCGGGAAGGTATACTACTTTGTTTTGCCGCCATTTTGGTAAACGTTAGTCTTGACAGTTTATATTTGGCAGTCGTGAAGTAGACACGTGGCAAATTTATTATGGAAAAATATTCGATAAACCAACGTGTTTTAATCGTTAAAACATTTTATCAAAATCAATCATCGATTACTGTGACGATGAGAAAGTTACGTGAAATTTTTGGGAGAAACAAATGGATATGTGAATAAACAGAATAGTCGGTTCTGGGCAATGGAAAACCCTCAAATTATTCATCAGTCACCTTTACATCCATTAAAAGTGACAGTCTGGTGTGCCATTTGGTCAGGAGGAATCATTGGACCTTACTTCTTTGAAAATCGAAACGGCGTAACGGTAACTGTGAATGGGGAGCGATATCGTGATATGATTGAAAACTTTTTAACGCCACAACTGCATGCTTTGGGCTTTATTAACATGTGGTATCAACAAGACGGTGCCACATCGCATACAGCCAGGATTACAATGGAATTACTGCGAGACCTCTTTCCACAACAAGTTATTTCAAAAAATGGTGATGTTGATTGGCCTCCACGGTCGCCTGATTTGACTGCTCCGGACTTCTTTTTGTCGGGATATCTAAAAAGCAAGGCTTATGCAAACAAACCAGAAACGCTTGAGCAACTCAAACAAAATATTCGTGATGAAATTAATGAAATACCGCGTGAAATGTGTGAGAATGTAATGAAAAATGTGCTCAAAAGGGCTCGCATTTGTGAGGCTAACAGAGGCGGACATTTATCTGATATTGTATTCCATACATAATTGCCGACATTAAATAAAACATTTATCAATATAAGATCCATTCTCTTTCATTTAATCAAAAATTATAAACAAACAAAGTAGTATACCTTCCCGGCGGACACCCTGTATTTACCTATATGCAGGATCGAACTTACTAATACACTTAGATCGTAGAGTAAACAGTGCTTCCCGCAAACGATCTATAGTATCAGAAGCAATATTTTTTTCGCAAACGTTAATTTTTTAACGATATTACCAACTATATGTTCCAATATTTCCCGCTTCGTAAACGATGCCATTATGCATATGGTTGTGACTTTTTAGAAACTATATTTGTAAATTTTTTTATTATATCAAAATTAAAAACGGAAAGAATGATGGAATTTAGAGATTTCTCCTCTCGACCAAAAAAGAACAGCTCAAACAACAAAATCAGTACGTACACGCGTACAGTTGCGAAATCGTAACTAATACGAGCGATTTGGAATTGGATTTATTATAAATTAATAGATATTATTATAAATTTTTAGAAAAAAAATAGAAAAATCGATTTTTTCTGCTGTACATCGAAATAAGTAGTTGAAATATCTCTTATAATAGTGTCTTGAGGGGTTTTTTGAATCGTAATCAGCGACCTAAAAATCCCCGAATTCTGATTTTCATGAAAACTAAAAATGTTTCCGAAGTATTATTCCTTCATATTGGATCGGCCGTTTTGAATTAAAAAATTCTGACTTCTGATTCGTAATCAGCGACCCCGAAAATACTTAGATGCCACATTTAAAAAAGTTCCATCGAGCAATAAAAAGTATGGCTCAAAGAGTTAACCTTTACGCGCGCTGTCACGATTTATTAGAAAATTCGTCAAATTATGTGAATATTCGCAAAAGTTCGCCGGTTTTTCTTTAAGTACATACTCTAAGGAATCCAATGATACATCGCTCCTTTTGATAAGTAGTGGAGTTTAGGGGAGGTCTGTTTCCAAAGTATGGTGACATGCAATAGCAGACTTTGGATTTGTTGAAATACAACAATACCAATGAAATATTTGATGAGTAAAATCGCTGGTTTCATAAATGATTTAAAAAGTTTAAGTCGTTGCCACATTAAAAGTAGCCGGTCAAATTCAATGAAATTTAAAAAATAACTAGTTTAACTTATCTAGATAACGACAAGACATTTATTTGAACTCATCTCCGCAGTCGCTTTTTGGCTACTTTTTCAGTTTTCTGGCCCATAGTGCGGTGCTATACCAGGCAGCATGTTTGTATACAGCGATATCTGCGAGAGCTATATTACAGGCGATGTACAAACAACCCTCTTACGAGTTGTTCCCATTAATGTTGCCGACTTTCAGTACGACTCCATAAAAATTGAATCGTTTTCGGCGCAAGATATATATCCCTCTTGCGCAACAATTTACACACTATCGAGATCGATATAAGAGACAAGTTTGGAAATCCTATACCATTTGAACAGGGAACGTTAACTGTGACATTCGATTTCAAAAGGTGCCACGATTGATTTCGCCACTAGGGATGATATTGATGGTGGGCAGCACGGATGGGATCGTCGGTATTATGGGTATGGCGGTATTAACCATGTTTATATCGGAACGCCGAATCAACGGGGACACAGTATCGGCAGCTTTCTCGGGGCCTGTTTCGTCGAGTATTGCCACTTTTAAAGAAGGGTGCTCAAGCATTTGGAAAAGAAGCATTGCGTGCTGGTGTAAACGTAGTCGGTGATATACTCGATAGAAATATAGCTGTGAAAGATGCTATTCGTGAGGCAGCGCGAAAATCAGGCAGTAGTCTCAAACGCAAGGCTTCTGAAAAAAGTGACAATCTCATGCAGAAGTCCGGTTATAAACAGCGCAAAATTTTGCGAACTGCTCATTTACTGAACGAACGAATAAAAATAGAGAGAAAAGTAATAAAGAAGAAGAACAATAAGATCAATAAGAAGAAGAAGACTCGTCAACGAACGGTTGCAGATATTTTTGGATAGCTGAAACAAGATGGCTTTTCTACATGCGCACTTGTACCCTGTAAACAAACTCTCGCATTCTATGTTTAGTTAGGTGGATTTATACATGAATCAGAAACTAGTTTCACCTTTAAATAATGCCTACGCCTATCGAGCGTACATAGAAACACTTTTGAATTACGGCCAGCCGCCAAAAATTTACATCTCACGAGCGTTCTCTGGTACGATGATACTCCCGGAAAAAAGTATGATACAACATCGGGAAATGCGGGTCTTGTAACGAGAAAATAATTTTTAAATGTCGGAAATACTGTAGATTTGCTCGATCATCTGCATTGCGATATATTCAATCAGGAGCGGTTCCTATTAAACGGTGTCGAGATGCGACTACGACTGGTGTGGTCTAGAGATTCATTTTGTCTTGTAGGCGGTACAAAGAATGGTCAATGCGGCTTAAAGATTCCCGAAGCATCGCTTCTCGTTCGTATAACAAAAATAGTTCCTGGTGTGCTGCGCTCGCATGCTAGAACTCTGGTAAAATCTACGGCAAATTATCTTGTTACGAGAGTCGAGGTAAGGGCCGTTTCAATACACTCCGATGTTCATGGAGAGACGATCGATAATATCGTTCTAGATCAATTTGCGAAGCGTATACCAGGTCTATAAATATGAAACCGGAATTTGCCCATAGATGGCCCTAGCTGTCAATGTAGTTACCGTCAAACCGCGTAATTGGCGCCATTTCCTTGTTGACATCTCTGACAAAGATTTTCAACTCACAACAATACAAGTTTCATACAACAGCATAGTTTGTAATAGCGTTGAACATGTCGAATTTTGTGCCTGGAAACTACGATTTGCGGACAGCATTGATTTTCCGTTACCAATTGAAGAAAACTGCTGCAGAATCGCATCGAATGCTTGTCGAAGCTTACGGTGAGTATGCTCTTGGTAAATCACAGTGCTTTGAGTGGTTTAAAAAATTCAAAAGTGGCGATTTTGACGTGAGAAACGAAGAACGTGGAAGACCACCAGAAAAGTTTGAAGACAGCGAATTGCAAGCATTGTTGGATGAGGATGACGCTCAAACGCAACAACAACTCGCGGATCAATTAAATGTGACACAAGAAGCCGTCTCCATACGTTTGAAAGCCAAGGGAAAGATCCAGACGATGGGAAAATGGGTTCCACATGAACTGAATGAAAGACAGCAGGAAAACCGAAAAACCACTTGCGAAATGCTGCTCGCCAGGTACAAAAAAAAGTCATTTCTCCATCGAATTATGACTGGCGATGAAAAGTGGATATATTTTGAGAATCCTAAGCGTAAAAGATCATGGGTAACTCCAGGCGAACCATCGACATCGACTGCAAGGCCAAATCGCTATGGTCGGAAGACAGTGCTCTGTGTTTGGTGGGATCAGAAGGGTGTGATCTATTATGAGCTGCTAAAACCTGGCGAAACCGTTAATACTGAACGCTACCGACAACAAATGATCGATTTGAATCAAGCTTTGCGTGAAAAACGACCAGAATGTCAAAAAAGGCAACACAAAGTAATTTTGCTTCATAATAATGCACCATCACACACAGCAAAACTGGTCAAGGAAATGATTGAGGCGTTTAGTTGGGAAATACTTTCGCATGCGGCTTACTCATCAGACTTGGCTCCGTCCGATTACTACTTATTTGCATCGATGGGACACGCACTTGCTGAGCAGCGCTTTACTTCTTACGAAAATGTACGAAAATGGCTCGATGACTGGTTTGCCTCAAAAGAGCAACAGTTTTTTGGTGTGGCATCCACAAATTGTCAGACAGGTGGGAAAAATGTATAGCTAGCGATGGGCAATACTTCGAATAAAATATTTTTTATCATTTACATACAATAAACGTGTATTTTCTATACAAAAATTACGGTTTCATATTTATAGACCTGGCAATTATCGGTTTTGTCGATAACAAAGCGTTTAACGGCAACATCAGTATGAATCCATTCAATTTTCAAAATTACAAAACAAATTATCTATCGCTGTATGTAGATGGTGCTCAAATCCTCTCTAAACCGTTACAACCGGATTTCACGAAAAATTATTTGTATGTGGATGCTTGTCAAACGTTGTTTTCGGGAACTGGAATATATTTCTTGAACGATGGTAAGTCGATCGATCGCGATGGTTACTGTCTGTTTGCTTTTGATTTGCCACCCGATCTTTCGGCGAACAGCAATTCACATTATAATTTAATAAAGCACGGTAGTATGAGAATAGAGGTACGATTTGGGGGTGCGCTTACTTCTACGGTAAATTATGTTGTCTACGCCAAATATGATGATGTCCTTGGAATCGATGCCTCTCGTCAGGTTATGGCGGATTTTACCGGATAAGCGAAAAAATGTGCTGATGTCGGATTAAAATTGTCTCGTATTAAGCAGCGTAGAAGTGTCTTTATAAGTAACTAATCAGTCGAGCTAGAGCATCTTCGCAGATTGGACGTGAAAATTGATATCGTCGTGGATATACAGGGAATCCGTGGTGTTGAGAAAACAGCCGGCATGAGGCCACCATCAACGCGCACAGGCAAGTCGTTGTACCCGTATGATTGCTGTCGAGAAATCAAGACTCTGTTACAATTGTTTGGGACGACACAACGCGTCATCGTGCCTGTCAACCCACACCTGTACAGAATGCGCAGGGAAGCATCACACGATGCTTCATCAGGCAGCCACACCTAAACTTCCGGAGCAATTCAAACAATCGCTACACAGTCATCATCACAGTAGGGTGTTCATGCAGTCTTTCGCTCACCGGTTCAACTCACACGGACTAGCTCAACGCTACTAGCAACCGTCCTCGCACTCATTCACTCACCGGCAACAATTCACCAGGTACATCTTCTCATTGCTCTAAGATCAGAATTGACTTTTGTTACGGAAGATTTCGTCCGTAAAGTCAACACACCACGCAAGCACTCATCGATTTCGATCACGGGGATTAGTGGAAGACACTCATCGCAGACATGCGTATCGGTTCAACTCACCATATGCTCTACTCACACAAAGGAGAAAGTCACGGTTCTGGCTCACATACTCAAAACAATAACCACTCATTTACCATCATTCGAGTCACCAGAACGAGCATGGTCTCACAAGGTGAAACTAACGCTGGCGGATCCGGACTTTCTCAAACCTCGGTCTATTGATATCATCATTAGTGCGGACATTTACGGGCAGGTTATTAAGCCCAACATCATCAAGGGCCCAATATAAATACCCATCGCACAGTTATCAATAACACTCATTGTTCATCATGCTGCCGTGCAGCACAATGATCAGAAATTTCAAGAGGTGCTCACAAAGTTTTGAGTTCAAGAAGAGCCACCAAAGAACAAGGCCGATCAATTCGTTCCCGAGGAGCAGGCTTGCGAGGATCACTTCCGTAGTACGCACCAGCGTGATTCTACTGGAAGATACATCTTTCGGCTTCCTCACCAGTGCCTCATCATATCAGTGCCTGAAGCATGTCATAAGGAGAATCTCAAAGGACATGGACTGCGATCAACTCTACGCTCAGTTCATGGAGGAGTATGAGCAACTAGCGCACATGGTAAAGGCTTCAACGACATTATCAGGAGAGGCACATTTTTACCTGTCTCATCATGACACTCGGAGGCCAGACAGAGACACCACCAAACTTCGAGTGGTATTCAATGGCTCAAGTCCAATCTCGTCTGGGCAGTCTCTCAATGACACCATGCACACTGGCCCCAACTTGTTGCTCAACATCATAGATGTACTCCTTTGGATCCGCCACCTTAGACACATCTTTGCCACGGACGATACTAAAATCTATCGTCAAATCTGCATTCATCGTAAAGACTGGAATCTTCAACGGATTTTGTGGAAAGATGATCAACTCAACGCAGTACCTTACCATCTAACGACTGTACCGTATGGTACAAAAGCTGCACATTTCCTAGTGGTTAGGACTCTCATTCAGCTCACCGAGGATGAGGGACATCGCTTTCTACTTGCTGTGCCAGCTATCACTTTTGGCAGGTACGTGGATGACATTTTCGATGGGGTGGACACCACACATCAGCTCGTTGAAATTGCTCAACAGCTTAAGGACTTGTGCATGGTGGGTGGTTTTCCACTCGCCAAGTGGTACTCGTCGGACCCCAAGGTCTTTGCTAGTATCTCAAAATCAGCGTCGAGCTCATCTATTTGAATGGATGACTGTGGAACCAACATTCTTGGTTTGGCTTCACTTCCTCATGAGAAAAGGTTTACATTCTCTTCAAGGTATAACTCAACTTCAGGAAATCTCACCAAACACCTCGTTCTTTCAGAGGTGGCTCAATTGTTCGATCCACTCGGCTTTGTCTCACCTATTGTGATCAGAGCCAAGATACTCTTACAAGAGCTTTGGTTCCACAAGCTAAAATGGGATGATCCACTGCCATCCCAAGTTGCATCTCGTTGGATCGCCATCAGAGACGATCTCAATTTACTGGCCAGGATCTCAATTCCTCGTAGGTTTAATACATGGAGCAACTCAACAGTGGAATTGCACGGTTCCTCTGATGCATCTCAATTAGCCATGGCTGCAGTGTTTTACTACTGTGTTCAAAAAGTAAGGTGAATTTTGTTTTAAAATTAAAATTTTTTATTTATTCTTCCAAATCGATTTCGTCCCCCTCAAAATAATCCCCCCTAGCTACAATACATTTATGCCAACGTTTTTTCCAATCTTTGAAGCATGCTAAAAAGTCGTCCTCAGGTATAGCCTTCAATGCGCGTAGCGATTCACGTTTGATCTTTTCAATCGACTCAAAACGATTTCCCCGGAGTGGCCTCTCGAGCTTTGGGAACAGCCAGAAGTCACACGGTGCTAAATCAGGCGAATACGGTGGTTATGGAGCGACATAAGTGGAGTTTTTGGCGAAAAACTCACGAAGAACCAAACGCGATTTGACTCTTCTGAGGCACAAATGATCCTTCAAAATTGCTTGCACTGATCCAATTGATATTGCAAGCATGTCGGCAAGGTCTCGAATTGTTAATCGACGATTTTCGAGCACCAATTCCTTGATTTTCTTGATGTGTTGCTCATCAATTGACGTCGATGGTCGTCCTGAGCGTTCCAAATCATCAACACGTTCTCTGCCTTCTTTGAAGTCATTGTACCACTTGTAAACATTTTTCTGTGACATAGTCTCGTCACCGAAGGCCTTTTGTGACATTCGATACGTTTCAGCGGCGGAAATGTCATTCCGCAAGCAAAATTTAATAGCACTTCTTTGCTCAACAAAATTCGACATCGTAAAAATCGCCAAATTCACTTTTCTTTGTTCACAAAACCAAGCGTAATCTAAAAACTAATGATAATATTGACATGTAATTTGTCATAGATGTCAGTAACAGTCCTACCAACTCGAAAAAAAATTCATTTGTCCGATTCGGTTAACGCGGGAAGTTTAAATTAAAAATTCACCTTACTTTTTGAACACAGTAGTATATTCAAACGAAAGAAAACTCAAACCAACTCGTGTACCTCCAAAACCCACAATTCGACAAAATCCGTGACGCGGTCTATTTCGTTCCAATCCCACACAAACTAATTAACAAATTCCAAAGCACTCCGGGATAACGGCTTAACGCGCGCACGGTTTACTCGTCAACAGAAACAATCAATTAATATACTCACTTTTCCCCGGCTTCTATACGTTACTCGATCTCGAGATTATTCTTATTAAACGCCGCGATTCCCAATACCAATTGACACTCTGCACGCAGTGTACCAGAGTCGCAGGGGTGACCAAGCTCGAATAAATTTCGAATACACAAGTTAAATGATAAAATAATAAAATATTAGCGAAAGACCGCAGAAGGGAAGAGAGCTCACTGGGACGATGACGATGCGATGTTCCTCGAAATCCGGGAAACCTCGAAAGATGTTGGATGAGTCTTCCTGATTTTCCTCGAGTTACGAAAGTTGATCGTTTAGCGTTCTGATGCTGGCTTGAGGAACCACCCTCTATTCCTTGCCTCGATAATAATTTGTGGGACTTCGAAAAATAGAGCGGGACACCGATAGACAGTACGCTACGTCTGGTTCGCTCAACGGTCACCGGGAAAAAGCCCCGAGGTCCTCTCGGCACCCGTGCCCGTGAACTATGATCCCCACTTAACCCGCTAGACTCGGTTAATTGGGGGAACTGGTGTCGCACGATGACCGCGACTAGCGCCTTAGCTGGACAACGCATAAATTAGCCACAGGTAATACCGAGAGTAGCTTCGTCCGGCAGATGAATCCCATGAGCTGGATGGACTGCTGCAGGTAGATGATAGCTGAAGATCTGAAGAACAGAGAAAGGGATAAAAGATCGGTTTATGTAAAATATCGAATCCCGAAGCTAGCAATCGATGTATACGGCGTGATCATCCTCCTCTTCTCTCCCCGACCATCCCTAGGTCATGTCGATCGCATTATACGTATATATAAAAATAATAAAACAACAAAAAAAATAAAAATAAAGAATAAATAAAGCCTGAAAATCCACCCTATAACCCTGCGTGATCGTGTAGGTATCCGTTGAGCGAGAAGGACGCAGCCTAAATATTCTGCCACGTTACAATAGATACGTCTTGATTTTCGTGAAATTTCACGCAAGATAGCATATGGTTGTTTACAGCTCACATCGCCCTCGTACCATTTAAGACCGTGAAAATATTTCGAGAGAAAATTATTCTGGCTTCTCGAATGCTGTGGTAATTCGGCAAAGTGATACGGTGGTGCGATGATCCAATGAGCTGACTACGGTCCATCCACTGTTACTACGGCAATTTCTTTCGGAATAAATTCCGAGTCTTTACCACGCATTCCCTGTATATTCACGACGATATCCATTTTCACGTCTAATCAGTACAGATGCTCAAGTTCGACTAATTAGTTACTTACAAAGACGCTTCTACATCTCTTAACATGAAACAATTTTATTCTGACATCAGCACATTTTTCGCTTACCCGGTAAAATCCACCATTACCTGCCGAGAGGAATCGATTTCAAGGACATTATCATATTCCGCGTATACTACACAATTTACCGTTGAAGCAAGCGCATCCTCAAATCGTACCTCTATTCTCACAGTACCATGCTTTATTAAATTCCAATATGAATTACTGTTCGCCGAAATTTCGGGTTGTCAAATCAAAAGCAAACAGCCGGTATCCATCGTGATCGATCGAATTACCATCGTTCAAGAAATGTATTCCAGTTCCTGAAAACAACGTTTGAAAAGCATCCACATACAGATGATTTTTCGTGAAATGAGGTTGTAACGGTTTCGCAGGTATGTGAGCACCATGTACAAACAACGAGAGATAATTTATCTTGTCATTTTTGAAATTGAATGGATTCGTATTGAAGTCCCCGTTAAACACTTCGTTATCGACAAAACCGATAATTATACACTTCGGCAATTGACCTAGCACGATATCATCGATAGTCTCTCCATGAACACCGGAGTGCAATGAAACGGCCTATACCTCGTCTCTCGTAAAAGGATATGTAACCGTAGATTTTGCCAGAGTTCTAGTATGCGAGAGCAGCACACCAGGAGCTATTTTTGTTCTATGAACGAGAAGCGATGCCTCGAGAATCTTTAAGCCGCATTGACCATTCTTTATATCGCCCACAAGACAAAATTAAAAGGCTATACCAGTGTGACACTATCAGAAAATCGATTTTTTTTGTTGCCTTTTTCGACAGTTTATACTTTGAAGAATATCCTGTAAATTTTTCAAGGCCCTATCTTTAATACTCCTGAATGGCAGCCTTCTAAAGAGCAACCGCTCGTAGGTATAAGATGACCTATCTACCTGGAGGCGGAGCTCGGAGCTGACGTGTTGTTACCTGATTCTTTGGTCACTATAGGGGGAGGTGACACTATAGAGGGGACTCTATGGGGCCATTTGAAGGCGTTGCCATTTAAAAGGTACTCTGGAGTCGTTCAACACAGTTAAACGAACCAAAGGTTTAGGACGAAGGAGTAAGCATAGCGTGAGGCTAACTGACAAAGCTATCAATAAACTCCAGAAATACTATGGATTGGCAATTATCAGGCATCAAGATAATGTTGATGAAATGTATCAAGAAATTTGCACTACCTTGCATCATTTGTCTTCGACAGACGAAAATCCGAACCGCGGAAATTGCCCTGCAGGTGCGAATAGCTGGTGCTCATATCGCCGCCCGAATGCTCAAGGAATGGACGTATCAAAGTTCAAGCATGATTATCTGCCACTTGACAAGGGTGTTACGAAAGCTTTGGAATCTATTTATACTAACTTGAGTTCAATTTATAACGGCTTGCTCGGGCACTTTGCTCCAAAGCACGTTCATAATGAATTGAAAACGATCGAGCTCGTTAATTTCCTTGCAGTCTCAATATTTAATGATGGTTTTTATGCTATTCTAAAAATGCTACAAGTAATGGACGTCATCATCGGTCCTATTGCAAAAAAATATGCCATGGAGAGAGATGACAGCTGAATCAAGCAGGCGGAGTTACGTCATGAAGCATCCTCAAAAGAGGGACGAACAGCTCGGACAAAAGCTTTAGCCTCTCAGCAGGCATTTTTCGAGGAAGAGGAGGGTCCATTGTATAGGCCAGGAATAGCTGATTAGCAGTTTTTATAGTAAATATCATTTTATCTTGTAAAAATCGATAGTTAAATCTTTAAACGCGTTTTTCTCGAAATGAGATTTTTCAAATTTGCTGGCATTGTAACTCAAAGAGCAATTATCCGATTGACTTGAAATTTTAACTAAGTGTTCTTGAATACATTTACTCTACAATGACAAAGGATATTTTTAATTGGATGGAAATTGACGATTTGGCATTGAAAAAAACGACCATTTTTAGGCAAAATAACAGACTTTTTTTTCATAACGACGCCATTTTGTTAGATTTTGATATTTTTCGAAAACTCTGTGTCATTGTATAGGAAATACCTTCCCGTTTAACGACATTTTTTCTTTTCTCGGTTTCAGCTACTCAATCGACGGAATCATGTCAGCAGTGAAGAAACTTTTTTTTTTGGCATCTCCGAAGGCAGCGCATAAGTCGCTTGGAAAGCAATATTTTTCTATGAAAAAATTATGTAATATAGGTTAAATATAGCCAAATATATTCTTAATTTTCCGAAACATTAAACTGAGTACTTTTCTTCCAAAAAATTCCTAAAAATTACTCAAATTTTCAGCGTTCACACTGGTATAGCCCCTTAATCTCTAGACTACACCAGTCGTAGTCGCATCTCAACACCGTTTGATAAGAACCGCGCCTGATTGAATATATCGTAATGCAGATGGCCGAGGAAGTCTACAATTTTTTCGACACTTAAAAATTGTTTTCTCTTTACAAGAGGCGCATTTCCCGATGTTTTATCATCCATTTCTCCAGGGGTATTTTCGGCAGCTGGACCGTAATTCAATAGCGTTTCTATCTACGCTCAATAAGCGTAGGCATTATTTGGAGGTAAAACTAGTTTTTGATTCAGGTACACATCCACCTGATTAAATATAGAATGCAGGAGATTGTTTACAGAGCCGGTACTTACTTACGGCGCTGCACCCGCCGCAATTTCCGTAGAAGGAGATGTTATTTTCACCCTCAGATTAAGCATAATATGGGCGAGATCGATATACTCATCACTCTGTCCAGGAATAACAAATGCAATAGGTGAATCATCTGTTAGCGAAGAAATTGGCTTATAATACATGCAATTGAAGCCTTCGATAGTAGTTTGCATCGGTGGGAGTAAAAATAATTCAAGTTCCGATTTAAGACACTCGAGTGCGCATGTAAAAAATCCATCTTGTTTCAGCTATCCAAAATTTCTGCAACCGTTCGTTGACGAGTCTACTTCTTCTTATTGTTATTATTATTATTATTATTATTATTATTATTATTATTATTATTATTATTATTATTATTATTATTATTATTATTATTATTATTATTATTATTATTATTATTATTATTATTATTATTATTATTATTATTATTATTATTATTATTATTATTATTATTATTATTATTATTATTCTTTTTACGGGAGATACGTCGTGGTTTACGTTCATTTGATGAATGAGGAGTTCGCGAAATTTTGCGCTTTTCATAACCAGACCCCCGCATGAGAGGGTCAATTTTTTCAGAGGCTTTGCGTTTCAGATTACTGCCTGATTCGCGCGCTCTATCGCTAACAGCATCTTTCACAGCTATATTTCTATCAATGATATCACCGGCTACGTTTACACCAGCTTGCAATGCCTCTTTTCCAACTGCTTTAGGACTCTTCTTTACAAGTGGTAACACTCGACGAAACAGGCCCCCGAGAAAGCTACCGATACCGTGTCCTCGTTGATTAGGCGTTCTGATATAAACATGGCTAATCCCACCGTAGCCGCGGCCGCCTCATCCATGCTGCACACTGTCAATATCATCCATAGCGGCGTAATCAATCGTGGGACCTTTTGAAATGTAGTGTCACAGTCAACATTCCCTGTTCGAATGGTATAGGATTTCCAAACTCGTCTCTTATATCGATCTTCATAGTATGTAAATTGTTGCGCAAGAGAGGTATACTATATCGTGGCGCTAAAAACGATTTAATTTTTATCGAATCATACTGACAGTCGTCAGCATCAATGGGAACAACTCGTAAGAGGGGTGTTTGTACATCGCCTGTAATATAGCTCTCGCAGATATCGGTGTATAGAAACATGCTGCCTGGTATAGCACCGGTGAGAGATGCAGGCCTCGACCCTGTGTATTCTCAATGCAGCTCTATCATTACAGACCTACAGGCCTCTTCTGAAAATTCTAGTAGCCTTGCGATAGAAGGCGATGCGCGAAAGTCGTAGTATTGTAGATCATCGCATACGCGCGCTCCTTCGACCTGCCCGCTCGAAAGTGGTTTCAAGCGCAGATGACCTGCCACGTGAGGTAACTTATACTCTCCAAAAGAGCGTCTACCAGGTCTATAAATATGAAACCGGAATATTTGTATAGAAAATACACTTGTATTGTATGAAAATGATAAAAAATATTTTTTTCGCAGTATTGCCCATCGCTAGCTATACATTTTTCCCACCTGTCTGACAATTTGTGGATGCCACGCCAAAAAAACTGTTGCTCTTTTGAGGCAAACTAGTTATCGAGACATTTTCGTACATTTTCGTAAGAAGTAAAGCGCCGCTCAGCAAGTGCGTGTCCCATCGATGCAAATAAGTAATAATCGGACGGAGCCAAGTCTGGTGAGTAAGCCGCATGCGAAAGTATTTCCCAACTAAACGCCTCAATCGTTTCCTTGACCAGTTTTGCGGTGTGTGATGGTGCATTATCATTATTTCGTTAAATCGATTATTATCATTAAATCGATCATTTGTTGTCGGTAGCGTTCAGTATTAACGGTTTCGTCAGGTTTTAGCAGCTTATAATAGATCACACCCTTCTGATCCCACCAAACACATTCTCAAAATATATCCACTTTTCATCGCCAGTCACAATTCGATGGAGAAATGACTTTCTTTTGTACCTGGCGAGCAGCATTTCGCAAGTGCTTTTTCGGTTTTCCTGCTGTCTTTCATTCAGTTCATGTGGAACCCATTTTCCCATCTTCAGAATCTTTCCCATGGGTTTCAAACGTATGGAGACGGCTTCTTGTGTCACATTTAATTGATCCGCGAGTTGTTGTTGCGTTTGAGCGTCATCCTCATCCAACAATGCTTGCGATTCGCTGTCTTCAAACTTTTTCGGTGTTCTTCCACGTTCTTCGTTTCTCACGTCAAAATCGCCACTTTTGAATTTTTTAAACCACTCAAAGCACTGTGATTTACCGAGAGCATGCTCACCGTAAGCTTCGACAAGCATTCGATGCGATTCTGCAGCAGTTTTCTTCAATTGGTAACAGAAAATCAATGCTGTCCGCAAATCGTAGTTTCCAGGCACAAAATTCGACATGTTCAACGCTATTACAAACTATGCTGTTGTATGAAACTTGTATTGTTGTGAGTTGAAAATCTTTGTCATAGATGTCAACAAGGAAATGGCGCCAATGACGCGGTTTGACGGTAACTACATTGACAGCTAGGGCCATCTATGGTCAAATTCCGGTTTCATATTTATAGACCTGGTATAGAGCGATATACACCAGATGGAACTTGGCCTCTGTATTGAAAGATTTGAACCCGATAAGTCATAATCACCATCCTTGAAAGATACGAGATTTCCTACCGTAGAAACATGTAAAAGAGTCATCGGATAAGCAATTTCCACGAAAGAAACAGACCATTCTCCGTGTAAACGTATCTGACGTGGTAGCTTTGTACTAAATTTTGTCGTCGTATTATCCGGAAAATACTGCATACTATTGTTGCTTTGTAGTACGACAAAGAAAGAGCTATCCTTGGAGCTCATATTTATCAAGGACGGAGATTCCTAGCGTTTTTCCTCTTTGTCCTCTTCTTCTCTTTTGTCTTCTCAGGTGATGGAAGCACTCGTGCTCGCGATAATGCTGCCTCGTAGAAAATACCGTCGATAGTCTCGTTATTCAGATCATGTAAAATATACACGAATGGTTTTCGATTCACTGATATTCGTTGAATCTTGAATAACTCGTTACTCCAACCACGCTCATATCCTTTCACGAATGCTGCTTAAGCTGTACTGTCACGTACCAAGTCACCGACACTGTATTTAGGCTTTTTAGCTTTTCTCGCGTTACGCTCGTAACGCCGTGCTACATTTTCTCGGGCTATAGAGGCATTTTCTAGGGTCACCTCGCGCGGAAGAATACGCGTTCCACTGTGTCTAGTGTGATTATAAGCATATGAAAACATTTGTAAAACATCAATGTAACGGTTATTTTGCGTGTATGTAAAGTAACGCCACATTCGCTCTTTTATTGTAAGATTAAAGCGTTCGGCAATCGAGGCCTTTATATCGGGGTTACGAGCAGCGCGAAAATCCATTTTCTTTTTCTTGAGAATTTGCTGAAATGGAGTGCCGATAAATTCTTTGCCTCGATCAGTGTCGTTGGCTCTCTACTTGTGCGATATTTTGCAATTGTTCGTCCTCTTTTTTCTCCTTCTCCTCCTCCTGTCGTCATCCGCCGTGAGCATTAAATCTCTGTTTGAGTGTGCGGACTCGGCCTCGTTGTTGCTACTATTGCTCCTGTTGGTACTATCACCATCACGTAGTAAAATGAGACGCCGCTGCGGTGTCGAGGATGATGTAGGTGTAGCCTCGTGTAGTAACTCGGGATTGACGATAGATTCGCGCGGCATCTGTATCGTTGGAAGGAGTTTGGCAAAGTGAGATCGACCGATGAGTTTCTCGTGTTTTCTAATTCGCATAGCATTCATGCCGAAATCTTTCCGAAAATGTTTGAGAGACGCTATAATAAGCGACACAGCGGCTTTGCACTGTGGGATGCACCAGGCTTTCCAAATAAAAACCGGCTTCGCGAGCACCTGTTTAAAGGAGAATTGTCCATGAATGTTTTGTCGGCGGACGAAGAGGAAGAGTATATGAAAGAGGAAAAATCTTCACCATGCAGTCGTGACACGATGGCCGATGCTGTGAAATAAATGATGCGTATAAACGTGTTGAGATTTCCTTCTGGTGTTGTTGGAATGGATCTGAAAGATATCGAAAAAGGATGAGTTTTCACTCACGGCAGGAATGGAATAACCGCATCAAAAGATGTAGGTAGAGAAAGTGGTTTATTCTATCGTTGACTGTCACACTACAAAATATATATATAAAAAAAAATAGTACCAATTAATGGAGAGTGAATTTTGGGTGAGAAGCACAAACAATTATATTAATTGTGTGCTGTCATCAGTGCGATGAACGTAGTGCAGGCCGCCCTGCAGAGCACGCCACGAGATGAGATTTGTGAGGATGCACAAATGAGAATGAATAGCACCAGAAAACTCTGAGTGTATTTAGTTGAGAGAGAGTGAGAATAAATAAGTGGAAAGCCCATACATTTACTCGTATATTAATTGCGTGCTGTAGATTTGATGTGAAACGTGGTGCAGCCCGTGCTACAGAGTACGCCACGCGATGCGACTTTATGAGGATGCACAAATGAAATTCATTCGCCTCACCAACATTAAATTTATATGAATTATGAAGATATACTCTTACCGTTTATTTTGCGTCCAGTTGAGCACGAATATGTTTAGTAGATCCGGGATAATCGTGAAAAAAGTCCGAGGTGGGAACAGAGGATTGTGTCGTGCCAGCGGGTTTTCACAGAAGTGTATAAATTTCTCAATATGGCTGCGTTGTAGAAAAGCGTCGTTGTGCGATGCTGAAGTCAAGCGAGAGAGACAGCCTCTCCCTTGACCAGCATGCCTGGGAGGCGCTGCCTCGGCTATCTTCGCTACAGCCGAGCCCAGCACATCACCCAGCAGCAACAGGTCGACGCACGGCGAATATCGATCGCCGTGCGTCAGCTGATTTTTCAAGAATACGTCTATCAAAGCGTGTAGGTCATCATTTAATAATTGATTCAGTATAAACACTAGACAAATTGACGAGAGTCCGCAGTATTTACCGCCTTCAACCGTTTAAGTATACCCTGCTGGCAGTATTCCTTGTATATAGTCGTTACCAGCAGGACTCCTAGTTAACACAGATAACCACGACGGACCTGGAGAATACTGAATCGCCATGTACGTCGACCTTCATGGAAAAGGAGGGTACTTTGATTGCTACGGGCTACCACCGATTATAACACAGCATCTCGCATGGCTACGAAGAAACTGCAAGTTCTATCGAAACGACCTCAAGCACAGAATAATACGTCAGATGTATGTGGACTATTTTGTATTGTATGCCTGCATCTTATGCCGTGTGGATTCCCCATGTCGCGATTTAATAATCTCGTTAGCGATAATGTAATGAAAAACGATAGAATAGTACGTGAATATTACAATGTTTTTACCTCTCGACGATCGGACAGTGATAAAAATAAATTTATAGGTGGAGGAATCTCCGAGCGAAGATTACCGTGTTTGCAGGGATGTTGCATGCGTCGGTAAATGTGTGTAAAGTGATTTGAGTAAAATATTGATTATATAAAAACAAATACCTGATCTTACTGTGTCTTTTATTTTTATAGTGTGATAATTAGAGAATCATAATTGAAGTCTCTTCCTCTCTTTCTCTCTCTGCCTCTCTCTCTCTCTGCCTCTCTCTCTCTCTCTCTCTCTCTCTCTCTCTTATATTCGTTGTATTCGTTGTATTCGTTTTATCTTTGACTTGCGACGAGACACTCATATCTCAACCTTTGGGCGTCAACTTGGCTGGATCACTGTGAAATCAAGACGTCTTTACTTTCTCGGTATTGTTATGTTCAGGGTTGTCCATCAAAGTACACCAGCTTACATTCAAGAATTATTTATACGAGTAACAACTCCAGTTGAACGACCCTCAAGGCAGCCTTGATCAAGCTTTGTCATCCCTACACACCATACTGTGACTTACCATGAAGGGTTTTCGCTATCTGGCATTTATTTCTGGAACTCGTTACCATCCAATATTACTACTTCGCCCGAGTTTAGATGTTTTTAAGAATCATCTCTATACTCATTTATTCAACCATGTAGATACATGTTAGCGTTAAAAAAAAAATATATATATATATCAGGAGTACAAATTGAAAATGCGGGATTTTTTTCTATTTTTGAACGTTTATTCTGAAAAAATGGTAACAAATGAATTATTCAAAGTATTGTCCATCGCTAGCCACAACTTTTTCCCATCTTTCTGGCAATTTACGGATACCGTCGCGAAAAAATTCGGCCGGCTTGGCTGCTATCCAGTCATCGACCCATTTTTGGGCTTCTTCGTAAGAATGGAAGCGCTGGTCAGCTAGGCCATGTGTCATCGATCGGAAAAGGTGGTAATCGGAAGGAGCAATATCTGGGCTATACGGCGGGTGGGGTAAGACTTCCCATTTCAGCGTTTGTAGGTATGTTTTGACCGGCGCTGCAACATGTGGCCGAGCGTTGTCATGTTGCAAAATTACTTTGTCGTGTCTTTGCTCGTATTGTGGCCGTTTTTCTTTGAGTGCGCGGCTCAAACGCATCAATTGAGTTCGGTATAGTGCTCCTGTGATGGTTTCGTTCGATTTCAATAGCTCATAATACACCACACCCAGCTGGTCCCACCAAATACAGAGCATGAGCTTGGCGCCGTGAATATTTGGTTTGGCCGTCGATGATGATGCATGGCCGGGGTAACCATATGATTTTTTGCGCTTCGGGTTATCGTAATGGATCCACTTTTCATCACCAGTGACAATGCGATGCAAAAAACCCTTCCGTTTTTGCCGTTCGAGCAGCAGTTCGCATGCAAAAAAACGGCGCTCGACGTCTCTCGGCTTCAGCTCATACGGCACCCAATGTCCTTGCTTTTGGATCATTCCGAGGGCTTTTATACGATGGGAAATGGCTTGTTGTGTCACTCCCAATGAATCTGCGAGCTCTTGTTGAGTTTGACACGAGTCTTCATTGAGTATTGCCTCCAATTCAGCATTCTCAAACTTTTTCACTTGGCCCGGCCGCTCTTTGTCCTCAACGTCAAAATCACCACTTCTAAACCGCACAAACCATCTCTCGCACGTTGAAACCGATGGAACATGACTCGGATAAGCCTCGGAGACCAATCGATGTGCTTCAGCAGCACTTTTCTTCAAATTAAAGAAGTAAATTAAAACTTCCCGCAAATGCTGTTTTGTTGGCACGAAACTCGACATATTGAGAGCTCAAAAAAACTATGAATTTGACACTGCGACAAATTGACACATACTGAAAATTAAAGCTATAAGACGTAGCTTTGACATGAACATAGTCACAGTACTGCCTGATGCGTATAGCGTTAGTAACGCCATCTGTTATCAAACCCGCATTTTCAATTTGTACCCCTGATATTTCATAAGTTCAATGTATTTTATATTACCACTAAAGAGCTAAATTACTGTTCACCTGAACTTATTTTAGTTTTTACTTTTTTTTTTTTTTTTTGGTACATCCGTAGTTTAGATTGTTTTTATTGCGTATTCTTAGTTTATATTTTCATTTTATTTTGTATTTTAATTATAGTATTTTATATTATATATTTAATCTTACCTTATTCTTAATTCACTTTTGTATGTATGGTTTTGCCAAAGGCTTGCCAAGGCATAGTAAACCAATCAATCAATCAATCAATCTCTTTCTCTCTCTCTCTGTCTCTCTCTTTCTCTTGGAGCCCGAGCATATTCTACGTCTCAAGCTGGCGGATAATCTGGTCAAGATGTAAGGTGTGTATTGAGAGGGGGCGTTTTACGTTTGAGGACTTGTGCGCGGGGGTGGCCTGTGTCGTTGTGCGTTATCAACAAGCTGTGCACGAAGAAATTGTCTGCTGCTGGTCATTTTTGAGGAATCGATATACCTCAACCGGCCGCAGATATTTCACCCCGAGCCGCCAATTAGTACGCTACCGGTGTTGCTTGTGAAGTGTGTGGTATTTGGCCTCGATCATGCTGCTCACGAGGATGGAGATCAAGATCTCATCGAGTAAACATGCGGTAGCGATACGCTAATCGGTATATGGATGCCTATCCCGGACTGTATCCACGTTCCATAGGTGCGGCTAGTCTATACTCCACGGACACTTAACTGCGGATGCTGATGCGTGAGTGAGTTAGAGACAGACAGTGAACGGTAATGCATGTGCGTGTGCGTGCGTTTGCGTGTGTGTGCATGTGTGTGTATGCGCGCAGTAGGAATTATTGTTGTCGTCACCCTGGAGAGTCGTCGTAGATGCCGCCAGCAGCAGCATAAGGGTGAGTTAAAAATCTTATTCCAAGTATGTCGCCGACTTTGCTCCATCCTGCTCTTATCTCTACTCTTTCTTGTTCTCCAGAGTACCCACACAACCCCACTATACTTTCTTCACGTTACCGACACTAGTTAAGTAGAATGGGTAGCGCGGCGGTGGGAAAGTGGGGTGGTGGAGGTAGCCGCACGATAGGGAAAGGAGTGGGGATAGGAGTGGGATTGGAGCAAAGGCACATACTACTAATGTTGATGACATGGGTATACTGTCAGCATGAACTTTGCGAAACCTAAAGCTTACCAGGTGTACGAGTATAAAATGCGGATTTCAGACAACAGATGGTGCACGAATGCAGTTTGTGCTATAAAGATTTGACACTACGCCATTTTGTTGTGTCATTAACAAGTGTCGGACGCGTACGAGTGATAAATTAAAAAAGTGTGTGCATAGTGTTGTGTTGTTGTATTCAATACGTCGAAATTTATATCGAACAAAGAGCATTCGCGGACAGCATTAAATTTTTTTTTTTATTTGAAGAAAACTGCTGCTGAATCATACCGATTACTTCGAGAAGCTTATGGTGAATATGCTCCATCGCAAGATACGTCTGAACGATAGTTTCGGTGTTTCAAAAGTGGTGACTTCGATGTTGCAGACAAGGAACGTGGATAGCCGCCAAAAAATCCAAAGATGTGGAATTGCAAGCATTGTTGGATGAAGATGATTCGCAAACATAAAAACAACTCGCCGAGCAACTGGGCGTTAGTCAACAAGCTGTTTCCAATCGGCTACGAGAGATGGGAAAGATTCAGAAGACCGGCAGATGGGTACCACATAAGTTAAGAGACAGGCAAATGGAAAAGCGCAAAAACACATGTGACATTGTGCTCGCTTGGTACAAAAGGAAGTCGTTCTTGCATCGTATAGTTACAGGGGATGAAAATTGGATTTATTTTGAGAATCCCAAGCGTAAAAAATCATGGGTAGACCCAGGCGCACCATTCACATCAACAGCAAGACCGAATCGGTTTGGCAGAAAGATGATGCTCTGTGCTTGGTGGGACCAGAGGGACGTAGTCTATTATGAGCTGTTAAAACCTGGAGAAACGGTTAATACTAAACGTTACCAACAACAATTAACCAATTTGAACCGTTCACTCATTGGAAAAAGGCCAGAATACCGAAAGGGGCAACACAAAGTCATTTTTCTTCTTGACAATGCTCCATCACATACGGTAAAACCGGTTCGCGACACGTTGGAAGCACTCAGCTAGGAAATTCTACCACATGTGGCTTACTTACCAGAGTTGGCTCCTTCCGATTACCACTTGTTTGCATCGATGGGTCCCGCACTTTCTGAGCAGCGCTTTGGTTCGTACGAAGATGTAATAAAATGACTCGATGAATGGTTCGCAGCAGAAGGGGAAGATTTGTACTGGCGTGGTATTTACAAATTGCCCGAAAGATAGGAAAAATGTATAACAAGTGATGGAGCATACTTTGAATAAAGCACTTTTTATCATTCTTCCGAATTTACCATTTTTTTTAGAAAAAAAAATCAGCATTTCTTACTTGTCACCTGGTACAGTCAGCAGTATTGCACGTGTGCGAAACTTAAGGCTTACAGTGTAGCTAGCCTGGGTTGAGACTGGCCGAACATCTCGTTATTTTTCCTTCCGGCGGGTAAGCGCCTGGGGCCCATCTCGTAAGAGAAAATAAAAAGGAAGGAAAAATAGCTTGGGCCAGCTATAGGTAACGTGGTGCGTTGTGGCACACATTTGCGTTACAAAATATAAAAGCGAACGGACTCAAAAATTTCGTCTAATTCCGTGTTGAAACGCAGCAGTGCAACCACAGTTTTGTTTTGCTCTTGTATTTTTCAATTTATCTCGCTTTTTAAAAATGGTTTTTCCGCGTCGTTCACTTTTGGAAGTAGTGCGTGCAACGGCTCGTGCTTTCATCATACATGATCGACGATTTGTGCGACGGTATACGATGTGGTGGTTTGCGCATATCTCGAACTTTACGTTAGATCGGTTGATTACGGAGTTCACTAGAGTGCTTGTGGTGATCATACACCAGCAGGTAACGAGAAAACAGTGCAGACACAGGGTGATCCTGTTTCAAGACTGGACACTGTGTTATACAACATTTTAAAATCAAACAAGTACGGTGAAGATGCCGCTAGTAAATTCAAAGAGTATTTACAAGTGTTGCAGCGTTATCTATATGTCGTTGATTCGAAAAATAAATTGTTTTCTTTACCGACTCCATTATCCATGCCTGAAACATCGTCTGAGCTGAATAATACAGAATCCACGAACGATGCTGACATCGTTAATAGCGTTCCAAATATGTATAAATGTCGAGCGACTGCGCTATTAAAGTTTCTACGCAAACCCACGAGTGATGAATCAAAAAGACAAAAAGGTTGTGTGACAATAGACAGTGTTCTCGTTCCAAATTCAAATATTGTCGACCTTATAAACGATGCTGTACGAGGTAAAAAAAACTTTAAAGCAACAGGTAGACGCGAGTTCATCGTTAGTCTACGAGCAAAGAGCGTTCCACGTGAAATCATAGGAAACAGTGCATTGTGGGATTTAGGTATATCCAGAAGTACTAAACGACCAAGAAAAGATTATCAGATGTTGCAGCATAACGATACGCATTCTATGGATGTGAGTGCGATCGACGATAATTCTAACGACGACTACGACGACGACAGCGGCGAAATACACCCTTCTTCAAAACGACGGAAACCAAAAGTAATAAAAGCGTTTCAAAAGTGGATAAAGATTTAGAACAAGTTGTACAACGAGAGGTGAAAGATGACTTTCGAAAAAGTGTACTATGACCCCTCGCATCCAGTTGGATGTGCTGGCGCGCGAGGTTTGATCAGTGGCGCAAATAAAGCAGACGCCGTGTACGACTGGCTGACTCAGCAGGATAGTTATACCATTTATAGACCCGTGCGGCGTGTCTTTCCACGGCGGTATTATAATGTTACAAATATTGACGACGTCTGGGAGGCTGATCTCGTAGATCTACGTTCTTTGAGCAGCTATAACGACAACGTCTCCTACCTACTTATGGTGATCGACGTTCTCAGCAAATACGCCTGGATCCCTTGCAGGACAAAACGGTGCGCGAAGTAACAAAGGCCTTTAAACGTATTCTCGAGCGTAACGAGGGGCGTACACCTGTTTCACTACAAACCGACCGCGGTAAAGAATTTCTCGGCAGTGAACTCCAAAAATTTCTCAAAGATGAAAACCTACAATTTCGCATCGCTCGTAATCCTGATGTGAAAGCCTCGATTGTCGAGCGTTTTAATCGCACTCTCAAGGAGCAGATGTGGTGTTACTTCACACATCGCAATACTCATCGTTACATCGATATACTGCAACAAATGGTTTATGCGTACAATCATGCTATACATTCAACCATAAAAATGCAGCCGGCTGCCGTGACACTGTATAATGCCGATACAGCAATGCGTAATATGATAATGAGTGATGTGAAGCCACGTGAAAAGAGACGTTTCACAACGTATAAATACAAACCCGGGGATTACGTTCGAATCAGTAGAACTAAAGGCACCTTCGAAAAAGGATATGAGAAAAATTGGAGTGAAGAAATTTTACGTATTAAAAAAGTTTTACATCGCCAGGGTTTGTATGTGTATGTATTGTGCGATCTCGAAAACGAGACTATCGATGGTTTCTTTTACCCCGAAGAATTGACGAGTGTTCATGAGAAACGTATGGAGAAGAATAAAGAATTCAAGATTGATCAAGTTTTACGGACAACAGGACGCGGTGCGAAAAAACAAATTTTCGTAGGTTGGGTGGGATATCCGGCAAAATTAAGTTAATTGCATACTGTTGAAGTTAAGTGTGTGTGTGTGTGTGTGTGTGTGTGTGTGTGTGTGTGTGTGTGTGTGTGTGTGTGTGTGTGTGTGTGTGTGTGTGTGTGTGTGTGTGTGTGTGTGTGTGTGTAAATTATTTTTATTCTTTATGAATATTATTGTAGTTTGTATATATGTATGTGTGATTTATTTACATAATTTTGTAAAGTAATAATAAAAACTACGTATATACAAACGTGTACAGAACGATTTGGAATTACTATGAATAAATTCGAAGCCTTGTATTTTCTGTGTTGATATTATTCGAAACTTTCCCTACCATGTCACACGTATTTTTATATTCAGCTAGGACAGGTATCAAAAAGACGTCAGATGTATATATAATCGTAACAGCTGCGGAAAGGTTAGTTAAAAAGGAAACTGACTGATGAAAGCATCTTTGCCTCACTTTCCAACCATAATGAATTGCCGATATACTTGTGATCGACTGCTTCAAGGATTCTTGGAATCTCACCGAAGCGGTATACTATTACCACGTCTATAAATATGAAACCGGAATTTTTGTATAGAAAATACACATTTATTGTATGAAAATGATAAAAAATATTTTATTCGAAAAATTGCCTATCGCTAGCTATACATTTTTCCCACCTTTCTGCCAATTTGTGGATGCCACGCCAAAAAAACTGTTGCTCTTTTGAGGCAAACCAGTCATCGAGCCATTTTCGTACATTTTCGTAAGAAGTAAAGCGCTGCTCAGCAAGTGCGTGTCTCATCGATGCAAATAAGTAGTAATCGAACGGAGCCAAGTCTGGTGAGTAAGCCGCATGCGAAAGTATTTCCCAACTAAACGCCTCAATCGTTTCCTTGACCAGTTTTGCTGTGTGTGATGATGCATTATCATGAAGCAAATTCACTTTGTGTTGCCTTTTTTGATATTCTGGTCGTTTTTCACGTAAAGCTTGATTCAAATCGATCATTTGTTGTCGGTAGCGTTCAGTATTAACGGTTTCGCCAGGTTTTAGCAGCTTATAATAGATCACACCCTTCTGATCCCACCAAACACATTCTCAAAATATATCCACTTTTCATCGCCAGTCACAATTCGATGGAGAAATGACTTTCTTTTGTACCTGGCGAGCAGCATTTCGCAAGTGCTTTTTCGGTTTTCCTGCTGTCTTTCATTCAGTTCATGTGGAACCCATTTTCCCATCTTCTGAATCTTTCCCATGGGTTTCAAACGTATGGAGACGGCTTCTTGTGTCACATTTAATTGATCCGCGAGTTGTTGTTGCGTTTGAGCGTCATCCTCATCCAACAATGCTTGCGATTCGCTGTCTTCAAACTTTTTCGGTGTTCTTCCACGTTCTTCGTTTCTCACGTCAAAATCGCCACTTTTGAATTTTTTAAACCACTCAAAGCACTGTGATTTACCAAGAGCATGCTCACCGTAAGCTTCGACAAGCATTCGATGCGATTCTGCAGCAGTTTTCTTCAATTGGTAACAGAAAATCAATGCTGTCCGCAAATCGTAGTTCCCAGGCACAAAATTCGACATGTTCAACGCTATTACAAACTATGCTGATGTATGAAACTTGTATTGTTGTGAGTTGAAAATCTTTGTCATAGATGTCAACAAGGAAATGGCGCCAATGACGCGGTTTGACGGTAACTACATTGACAGCTAGGGCCATCTATGGGCAAATTCCGGTTTCATATTTATAGACCTGGTACATTACAACGAATCGAGAATGAAAACACGTATTAACAGTTCACCACCATTTCGCCGTAACTGCAGTTTCTTATACGAAAATGTCAAAATAAAACACCTTTTTATAGAGCTGAAAAATAACGAATATTTTCATTTACCGTTGTTATGAATAGTAGTTTCAACTAATCAATTTTTTTAATTAAGAAAAAATTTTCAAAACCTATGGATGAGGCTCGGTTATCGACGGCTGGGCATGTTTAACCGGTTGATGGGGTACACAATATTATTTACCGTAAGACCCAATCTACTTATCTTCCGTAAGTCCCAAATTTACTCTAGCGATGGTCGGCTACATACCGACGGTTGACAACCGATCTACTTTACTGATCACCGATACATTTTCTATTGACCGGCTGCCAACATTCAATCTACTTTACCGACGGTCGGTAACACGATTACCAATAGTAGATGGCGCATCGGTAATTAACTTTCTACTTGACCGGGTGCTAACATTCAATATACTTTTACCGACTGTCGGTAACACGGTTATCAATAGTAGATGGCGCTCCGGCAATAAAGTACGGGGTGGTGGGGGGTGGTAAAGTTGTGGGGGCCCAATCAGGAACGGGGGTGGGGTAGAGGGGGCAGACACGCCCCCTTCACACTCAATGAACAAAAAATGAGGAAGCAGCATGGGGAGAGGGTGGTGCCGGGGAGGGGGCGGGGCTAGTCTAGACACGCCCTGGCGCCAGGAGGCCACGCCCTGTCTCTCTATAAAGAGCCTCTTTTACTGACGTTTTAGAATTAATTAAGAAAATCGAGTCGGTGTAGTAGACAACGAAGACAGCGGGAAGAGGAAAAACAGGCGAGTGATTAAAACGATAAGAAGAATAATCCGTGAAATTTAGAAGAAATTTATAGTTATCTAAGATTGTGTACGTTTTATTTTATTATTATAAGATTGGGTATGCCGCCGATGCGGTATCGCTCAAATATATGCTTGCAAAGACGTATTTTCCGTACGATGAGATACTTTGTAAATGATATAGATTTCTTGGCAAAAGTTTTGATGTTCACGTGCTACTTTGACGATTGCTGGATAATCAACTGGCGCACGGCGATCGATATTCGTCGTGCGCCTACCTGTTGCGGTGTTCTAGCACACTGCGTTTGGTTAGGCCGGAGATAGCCGAGGCAGGGCTTCGCGGAGCCGAGGCTGTGCCTCGTTGGCGCGCCGCGTTGAGCGAGAGGATGTCTCTCTCGCTTGATTTCGGCTTCGCTCACCGGCTATCTCGCTCAACTGACTTCAGCGCCCAACGACGCTTTCGTATCCCGCAGCCATGTTGGCAATTTAGACACTTTTCGGAACAACTACGGGAACAACGCACGTTTTTCGGGACTCTCGGACTTTTCTTCACTGCATTCACCGGACTCGCTCAACGTTCTGTGCTCATCAGGACTCAAACTCAAGGTAAGCGGACATCGTCATAATTCAGTGCAATGCACTGGCGGTGAGGAGAATAAAATAAGCGGCACAGTAACATCATTGTCTCACTTTGTGGCGTGCGCTGCAGCACATGCTGCACCACGTTCTCCTCACTTTATTTTGCCGGCATGATTAAGACAATTATGCATGTGCTTCATATTCACCGTAGTTTCCCCCAGAAAATCTGCTGGCAAAATACAGTGACTATACTCTGCTCATTTATGCATCCTCAGTCTATGTTGTATTGTGCTACGCAGTGCTGACTGCGTAGCTGGTCTCACATCCATTCACAGCACTCAAGCAATTTATTTGCAAGTGCTATAATCTATTCACTGTAAATTCTCTTCGTCAAACTGCTGAGAGCTTGCAGTGAATGGTGTACACATTTTACGCACTGATTTATCTCATAGCTTGACATGCTCCGCAGCACTGGCTGCAGCACGTACACTGCTCGCGCACACCCAGCACACAATTAATACAATTGTGTGCTGCTCAAGCTTCATACAAAATTCAACTTAATTTATTTATTTGTAGGCTCTCGGATTTTGGTGCATTCATTTTTATATCAATTTTGCATTTTTTTAAATTTAACCTGTTTTGTATTTATTTTTAACTTTGACATTTTTCCAAATTATATACAAAAATTGTATTTTATATCCGAGCTGAAGGAAGGTGGAATAAACCACTTTCTCAAGATAACAACAATTGTGTCTGGTTTATTTATCACCCTGTCGTGAGTGAAGTCTCATATTTTTCTAATATATTCGCAGGTTCATTCTGTCAAACTACATCGGACGGGATTCTCAAACAACCATTCAACTAGGCATGGTAATGAGACCCAGCCACTGAAACCCTGGTAATCGAGAGATTTCAGTTGCGTGGCCTAATTATAAAGGATTTTACCTTATATGGCGAAGGATTATTCGTTTAGCCTGGTGCAAACCCGTGTACATGATTGAACTTATCAATTAAATACTAATGCCTTTGGGTGGCATACTTTACATCTGGCAACGGATACGGCTACTCAGTGACTGGGAAAAATTATTGGGAGGTACGCGATCCCTCGCCCAAATCGTACAATCCTGAGCTTGCACACAGCGCAATTATAGTTACCGTACACAGTACGCGTTCAAAGTCCGCGAAGAGGCCCTACGGTATATGGCTACCACTGATAGATAATATTTTATGATAACCACAGTGATCTAGTTCGATTCTGCGATTCAGCCAACGCCTCGCTGGCCTACCGTTACAGTGCTTATTTTTTTTTATCTATAATTAACTCAACCTCCTCTGTGGGGAAGTCCGCTGATCCATTTTAGTTTCCTCATAGAGTAAGCGTTGTGGACGATGAACCAAAAGCATGAGGATGCAATATGTAAAGGTCTGCTTTGCAACTTTTTTTTTACTTCGAAAAGACCAATCGTATTTTCTACAAACTTCATTTCACGGTATAGAAAAAATATAAAGTTATCAAATAATAAACTGCAAAGACCATAAAGTCTGACCGTTTATATATTTTTCACAGAAAGTTGTAGAGCTCTTACAGCTTCACTTGTTTGCCAAATTTCAGTTCGTTTACTCAAGTGATTCTCAATATAGTAAAACGTTTCGCAATTTTTGTGCGCGCTGATTCGAGTTGTTTACTTTATATGTCGTGGCAAGATCGCGCAGTTTTATTTTTTTCCGAGCTAAGTCTTTTCCTATACCACTGGGCGTGGGTTTTAGGGCTCGAAAGAGGTTCGTGCTCTGGGCTGGATTGGAGGATTGGTGTAAAAAAGTGGGTACTAAGTTACTTTTTCGGTGTTCTTTATGTGTCTTTATGTGGATTCCGTTTCTATTATTTTCTTATTAATTTTTGTTTTTGTTGTTTGAGAGACCTCACGCTGGGGTTTTCATCTTGCATGTGTCCGTGGTGGACGTGCGATTCATTACCCTTTCATCATTGGTCTTCTTATTTTGATGGGTAATTCTTTAATTATGTTGTGCTTAAGAGTCATCGACCGAGGGCATGCGAACCGCCAAGTGGTCAAATAGCAAATTACGATTTCGTAGTTTTCGGATTTCGCCGAAAATACAATAGTATTATATAAAAAACATAAAAAATGAATTCTTTTGTTTAGTATGATTTGCAGTCTGGTCCGTCTCTCCATGCAATTTTTTTTGCATAGACACAATAAATTATCGAAAATTCGAGGTAGCTGTCGTTAGCCATGACGGTTTTCTCGCGAACTCATTAATTCATTTACTTACAATTTTCACGCATATCTGCCACACTTCACTCGACCAGACCGCAAAGCTTACCACTGCACTGCACTTAAACAAAAAAATTCTAACTTGTTTCATTGCAAATCCAAGCGATAATCCGAAAAGTACGAACGGATATGTCAAAATCGTGTTCACGGCCATATTGCAGTCTATGCTATCTAATTGTTAGTTCCAGCTCCTGACCGTAAATTCGCGATTCACGGTTGTTGGTATAAGCGGGTAAGCGGGCGTGAAGGCATAAGCGTAAAGCGGGCCCCGAGACATTTTTTTATTCTGACTCAATGTTGCTGTAAAATCTATGTTGGTTTCTCGATTGAAAGTTTATTTACTGTACCCGACCACATGGATCGGTGGGATACGACTCCGCGCAGAACCAACGATACTTGGGGGTTGGAGGATCAATCAGGGCGACCAAGGCCCACATATAACATGGCCCGCTACTGAAATCCTTACATCCTGCAATACTGATAACTGTTACTTTTCGCTGGATGCCTTGGTTGACACACTTGCCACAAGCGGCGCTAGCTACAATGTATATTTTTTCCGCGAGAGGCGCTACCCTCGATTCTGAGTTGGTCACGTGTGCTCGATGACTCTTAAGGCACTTATTGATTTTATAGTGTTGTGTGGAATTTGGAAGGAATGGCCTTGGTTCGTGAATGCGGTATCGACTAACTATGTTTTGATTTTATATCTGTGTACGGCTTCCTGTTTCCGATCGGAATGGAATTTAAGATTCGTACGACGACCTGGTATCGTTGGTACGGAGCTTAACACTCAATTAATACAAAAAAAACTATTACCACGTCCGCAATATTCTTATAACTACGTATGCGGAATGAATTCCGGTATTTTTGGTTTGAGCTTAACACTCAATTTGCTAGTGTGGGTGTTCGCGCTTGCTATTACGCGGTTCTTCTTAAGATTACATATGCGGAATAGATTGCGGTATTTTTTGTTCTGACTCTATTATGCGTACGCCGATGTGGTACCGTGCGTACGGCGCTTAACACTCAAATTGCTAATGTGTGTGGTCGCGCGTGTTTTTATGCGAGATTACGAAGTGGTTAATTTCTTGATCTAACTGTCTGCGCTTGTCCTCATACGGGGCGTCTTATGGTACTTTCATAAGATATACCGGTCGGCCTTTGTATAATCATTGGACGGTGATTCATTGCTGGTGGTGTGCTATTCTAACGCTTTCTTGTAAGGTGTGACCTAGTTGTGCACTTCGTCTCTCGAGGCTCCGCCTTGTTGGGTGTTTCTGCGGTGAGTTTAGCCTAACGTCGCGAGCATTGTAATGTAGGGCCGGGCGTGTGAGTTTACCTACCTATCGTACTCGTCTTTGTTATTGTTTTGGTTCCCTAGCTATAGCTCACTGTTCGCGCAAGGCACCGGGTTCGCAGCAATAACCAACTAGCTCATCCTGTACCCCTGACACTGTAACATTTATTCACGTTATTTTAAGATGCCTCGTCATGCCTTTTAATGGGCTTTCGATTCGGCCTCTTAATTAACGCGATCTGTCGAGGTATCAGTACGTGACAGGGGGCGGGCGGCCGCTGGCCCTGACGTAGTCCCACCCACGCAGGTACACCCTACGAGTTGAGCGCGCGCGGTACAGCAAGTCGGGATGCCACTCCCTTGACCTGGTGACACACGTGCTTTTTCACTTTCCAAGAGACGAGTAGCCGTTGCGCCGTGCGAGGGGACCCGTTAGTGGAAAGTGCCCTAACGCTGTGAGTAGGGGCGGTCAACCGCTGTGCAGGGGAGCCTTACTCCTCACAGGGTACCTCTAATTAGTTCGTTCGGTCAACTGACGGCCAAGCGCAATGCAGGGGAACCAGTTCATCGAAAAAACACTAATTTCTACCACAATTTTCCAAAACTGTTAATCTTATAATAAATTCTAAAATCTAGGTGTGCTGTCGGGCAGCACTTCGTCTTGCAGAAGGTAGTTTCGACAAGAGCCCTGAGGCTTGTCCTGTCGCTGTTTATATAGTTTAGTGGATGAGCCCCGGGGGGATGTTTTGTGGTAGACCAGGTGATGTTTGTCGCACCTTACTCACTGGGTAAGAGCGGTGCGGGGTGGTGTGTAGGTAGCCGTTATGTCTTGAATTTCTATATTTGGCCGGTTTTTTGTTTTCCTGGGGTTTGAACCGAGGTTTTGGTGAGGTTGAATTCCGCGACTCAGTGTTAAGTTTGTACCTGCTGGAGGTTCAAACTTTCTTTTGCTATTATTTGTTGTTGATTCGCTGTTTTTTTATATCTTCGTGAAATGTTGGTCTTAGCCTACTACGTGAAAGTCAATTTATCGTTATTTCAGATTAGTTGTCTGCCAGATTTGCGTTTTTTGGAGTTTTTTATGTCTTCCTCACTGGTTTTTGTGATATTCTGTTTTCTGTTCGGTTCTCGGTTTAGGTGATGTCTCGAGAATTATTTGTTTATTAATTTTTGTGAGAGATTGTCTTTGTTTAGGTGTCTTTCCTAATGTTAATGTTTATTTGTGAGTGGGGGTAGTCGGCGGAGATTCATATGAAGGTACCCTGTTTTTTTGTCTCTTTGGTTTGTGTAACCGCGAAGGTTCCACAATTTCTCTCGTCTTTTCCCCGTTGTGTGGCGTTCTTGGCGTCTTGGGCCGTTCGTGTAGTGTAGCCTATTGGGGAGGTAGGGCCTACTGCGCTAGTTGTCCTACCTCCTGTCTTGCTCGCTTCGTGCGGGAGGCGGTCCTCTCGTGTGCTGTGTTTTTGTTTTGAATGTGGTCTTTGCGCTAAGGTGCAGTGCCTACTATCTACGCCATTGTTTTTAGGGTAGGTACTCGCGGTTGCTTGCGTGTACCTTCTGATTCTTGCTGGTTTCCTAGTCCGGTGGGCGCTTGTTCGACACTTGTGTGCTCGTTTTTGTGTCTATAGATAATTACTTGGTGATTATTGATGTTTATTTTCCTTTGTCTGTTCTTGGTGTGTTTTTTGTATTTGTGCTAGTTTGATATGTTGGCTTGATTAGTCTTTCTCGTTCTTGGTGGTGGGGGTGATCTTTTTCCTGTATTGTAGTGGATCGCACTAGTAGCGTTCCGTTACAATAGATGTATTTTGTTTTTAAAAACAAAACCAGTATCGAAATAAAAAATTTAATTTGCCGTTTCAATTTGCGTTCAAACAACTTTATTGATCTTGGCCAAATATAATACCAAACATCCTTAAACATTATTAGGTATGTACATGTATTTTTAGTCTGTATCTCAAAATTTAGAAAAACCAGATGAGAGATGACAAATGATTAATTCAAAATCTCCTATAATATGAACTACTTTACAGCATTTGACATAACTGAGTAACAAACACCGCCGAATATTATTTCATTTATGTAGAAAGTTTTGGCACGTCATCTCAACTTCTGCGAAGGCTAGTGCACAACGTCAATTTTTCGAAACATTGAAAATAGCATAAAATCCGAACCGCGTTCCCGATTCAAGTTGAAATCAAAATCAAACAACCTAAAGTGTGTCTGTAATTATAAAGAACTATTTCCCTGAATAGTCGTCATATTGCGTAAGTTAGAACGATCGTGCATTAAAACGAGACAAAAGTGTTAAATTCCCGGGTATTAATTACGACGCTTGTAATACGCGGTGCTATTACTGTGCGTCATCGTGTCGCTACAGCTCCCGAGGCCACGCCGCGTCTATACATGGTGCAGTACATGCAGACATACCTGACTGCACGTGTCGTACCGGCACATCACTGTCAATCTCTATTTCGACTGTAGGCTTTTCGGTCTGGAAAAGAATAATATAGCAATGTACACACCAGCGTCGCTTGAAGTTGCTACCCAAGTCTTTGTTTACATCATCACTTCTGCGCGTTGTACAATGAGATCGAGATGCGCTGCCATAAAGACGTTATAAATTCAATGCAGTGCTCTGTCGGCTCGGTGACGGATCGGCATGCCGCGTGGCTTGTATCGTACGGCTCCTTGTCCTTATAGGATTAATTTCATATCGTTTTATTTTCCATTTCGATGCAACTTTTTATATTGTACCGTGCTATTTATTTCACATATTTGCTCTATAATGACATGCAATAAAATCTTTGATCTCTTTTTTCGCCTTGCACGACTAAAATTTGAAAGCGAGAAATATCATTCGAAAGCAAGCAATATTTATTAATAATGTCTCGTTCAACTTTTCGTTATAGCTATCACCTTATAAATTAATATGAATTCAGTAAGTTTTTGCATGATCTGTTGTTTTGAAATTTAAGAATCAGTAAAAGAATGGTACCACATTTAACTATAGTACGTTAACGTGTTTTGAAAAAAGAAAAAAACATAAAAAATATATTAATCAAATAATATAAAATAGTAAAAACTTCGTCGTACTCACATTATTATCTCATTTCACGCTGATCCGTCTATTATCATAATAAAATCATTTTCGATCACCAATTCCAATCCATCAACGGCAGTTTCTGATGCAAATCTTGCACGACATAAACTCCGTGCAACAGTCTTTATGAATGTATTGAAAATTTAGTAGTTACAAAAGCTACAATGCAGTAGACAAATCAAGGCGCTTCAATACTATTACTGCTCGAGCTCGACTGACAGTTGAGATTGAGAATGGTTGAGTAGATACGCGGAAGGCTCGAATTCTCTCTCTATTAGGGTATTCATCCTCATCCCTACTTCTCTCGCTGCTAAGGTGACTCCCGCCCCTTTGGCCGAAAAGTTGTGTTCTTCATGTCACTCGACATTCAGCATTCACCACTCAGCCAGTCTAACAATAAGAGACGCTAGCGAGCTAATATTGGAAAAATCGAAAAATGACGAATGCAACGTCGTGTGATGGAAACAATGTAAGTATCGAGAATTTTTTTTACTATTTTTAACACATCATTTGATATGGTTTACAAGGGGACTTTACGGAAATATTAATATAATCGCATAGTAGTTGCCGTAGAAGTGATTTAATAATAATAATAATAATAATAATTGTTTTTTAAAAAGTCTGCGCCGGGATTCAATCCGGCATTCCAGCGCTTACGAAGCGGAGACGTTGCTTTTTTTTAATCAATTGTTTATTGTTTATAAAAATTACATACATTACAAGTATAGGATGCAATAACAAAATAAAAGAGACCATAATATAATATTTCCTAGAGTATAGGTAAGAGTATCATGTGCGTGTGTTGGGAGCAACTTAGATACTGAAGGACTTATGAGTGAAGATAGTAATTTATAAATATGATAATAATAGGTAATTATAACTTTATCGAACACTGGTCGAGTGTTATGTACAATGCATGGGGAAAAATATTTACAAAAAAACCCCTAATAAGAAATTTCGGTTGACCAACGTAAGATTAAAATAATAAATAAGTAAGTGCCTACAAAAAAATAAAATAAATACTATAATACTATAAATACAATAAATACTATATATATACAATAATAAAACCTAGTATAGTCGCGTGCAATGGAAATCGTAGCTAAATTTAACTTAGGACTAGCGCAATGGAAATCGTGTTATTTACATTTAGTTAGTACTAATATTTTATTGGCAAAGCGGGTGAATATTATATAGTATAGTAATATAGGCGATTAGAATGTGTGAGACAGAGGTCTGCGTCGATGAAGCCGAGGACGAAGTTCGGTCATATGTGTGTCTTCTGCTGTAAGCCACCAACATTTATTATAGTTGAGCCTGGAAGGGTTTTTGAGATCACACATGGGGATGGCGGTACTGAATTTGAAAGTAGGGTTATTGGTTATCTGCTGCGTGGGGTCAAACCCGATGCGATTGTTAGCTCTATTACGACGCCAGTGGTATAGGATCGGTATGTTATTCGCATTTTGTATGTAGCCTTTTTTATCGCATAGCATGAATGTTTGTGGAGTTGTGTAGCCGTTGGTCAATTCCTTATGAATTTGATTGATGTCGTATATGGCTAATGAGCGGATGATCGGGTTAGTATGAGATGGAAGTTTGTGGAAGTAATCACGTGTTAATTTGATAATGAATGAGTCAATGCGGGTAGTGTTGGATGCAGTGTATATGATTTTATTTTAATGAAATGCTGATAGTTAGAGGATGATCGAGTTAATTTGAGGCAAGTTCTGAAGCGTCTACGCTCGAACATACGGAGTAGTTCCATTATGGGGTGGTTAGAGTTCCACCATACCGGCGCCGCGTAGGTAAGGATGGGTCTGATAAGCAATAGATATAAAATAATTTTTGTTCGGCTGTTAAGGTTATTATTATAAAAAATTCTGTTATTGTAGAAAAAGGCAGCTCTCGCCTTGGCAAGCTGGGCCACAATATGGTCGTTCCCTCTCAGGAGAGCGTCCACTTGCATGCCCAGGTATCTCACTGTGTTGGTGTGTGTTATTGTTATGATAGTGTTGGTGCCGGGTTTATGTGTTTGTATTGAGAAATTTTTGTATGTATTTCGGTTGGTTTTGGAGGGGTATGAGTGGGTTTTTCGAAAGAGAATCGTTTCGCACTTGGCCGGATTGAATTTGAGATTCCAGGTGGAGAAATGTTAATTTTGTTGATTGTGTTGGTGAGTTCTGTTTGTATTGTGGAGACTTTAGTGTTGTGTGTGTAAATAATTATGTCGTCGGCGAAGGTGATGGCCGAGGTGTTACTGTTGATATCATTAAGATTAAAAAGATTGAGTAAGTCGCTAGTTGTTTGAGATTCCGCCTGATGTTATTTGACAGATCTGAAATATATTGAAAACTATGAGTCTTCACTCACGACAGGGTCAAAATAAACCAGACACATAGATGGTAATTTGAGAAAGCGGTTTATTATGCCTTCCGCATTTCACAACAAATAATATAATTTTTGGTATAATTTAAAATGAATTTCAAAATAAAAACTCATACAAAAACAGGTTAAATTTAGAAAAATACACAATAAAACGAAATTACATATTGAATTTGGAATTGAGTTTTCAGACGGCATACAATTATATTAATTGTGCTGAGTGCAATTGAGCTTGAGTATTGAGAGCGGTATGTGTGCAGCAGCCAGTGCTGCGTAGCACGCCACCTTAGAGACAATGAGTGCGTAATATGATGTTAACCGTCCACTGCAAGCTCTCAGCAGATTGACGGAGAGAGTTGCAGTGAATAAATGAGAGCACTTGCAATTAAAATTGCTTGAGTGCTCTACATGCATGAGACAAGCTACGCAGGCAGCACTGCGTAGCACAATACAACATAGAATGAAGATGCACAATTGAGCAGAAAATATTCACAGTATTTTTCCAGCAGGTTTACTGTGGAAAACTACAGTGAACATTAGGCACATGCGTAATTGTATTAATCAAGCAGGCAAAGCAAAGTGAGAAAAAACGTGGCGCAGCCCGCACTGCCGAGAACGCCACAGTGTGAGACCTTTTATGCTGATGTACCGATATTAATGAATCTCCTCACCGTCAGTGAATTATGGTTAATTATGACGGTGTTCTCTTACCTTAATTTGAGTCCGGTTGAGCACGATAGCTGAGTCGATCCAGAGAAAATTGATGTAGAATATCCACGAGAAGCAGAGATGAATGCTGTTCCATGCGGTCTTCACGAAAAAGTGTCAAATTTAGCAATATGGCTGCCGGATCTGAAAGCGTCGTTGGGCGCTGAAGTCAGTTGAGCGAGACAGCCGGTGAGCGAAACCGAAGTCAAGCGAGAGAGACATCCTCTCGCTCGACGCGGCATGCCAGCGAGGCACAACCTCGGCTCCGCGAAGCCTCTCCTCGGCTATCTTCGCTCTACCGAACGCTGCGTGCTCGTGCACAGCAACAGGTCGACGCACGGCGAATATCGATCGCCGTGCGCCAGCTGATTATCCAACACTAGTAAAGATGTTAAAGAGTATCGGTGAGTCGGACGTTCCCTGTTGAAGTCCCTCTTTGCAGAGGAAAGTTTGTGAGAAGGTTAGACGCGTGTCCCATGTAATAAAGGATTTATTGTTGATCATGTCCCAGATCAGATGTACCAGTCGGGAAACTTTTTTTTGTGGAGTTAATAAAGTAGTCCATCCAGCCAGACGGAGTCAAAGGCTTTTTCAAGATCTAGTAGTGCTGCCCCCACTAGGTGGCCGCTACCTACTAGATTGTTCACGTCGGAAAGGAGTTTATGAATCGCATGAGTGGTAGAGTGATTGTGCTTAAAGCCGAATTGTGCATTTAGGATGATGTTATTATTAGCGCAGAAAGTGATAATGGAGATGTTGACGATTGATTCGTATACTTTGGATATACTCGGGGTGAGATTGATGGGTCTGTAGCTAGCTGGATCAGATGGGTTTTTTTTTTTTTTTAGGATCGGTAATATTTTGGCTAATTTCCAGCGTTCCGGAAAGTATTTGAAGTTAGTGGCGTTGTTAAAAATGATGGTTAAGGCTGTGATCACTGTAGGGGTAAAGTGTTTGAGGATTAGTGGTGGGATGTTATCGATGCCACAGGAGGTTTTGCTAGGTAGATTAGAAAGTAGTTTGGTTAGTTTATGTATGTTACAGAATGGGAAAGGGTGTAGAGTGAGGTTGTTGGTGGGGTTAGTGCATGGATTGTTATTATTAAATTGTGTGATCAGATTGTTGGTTGTGCGTGATGAGTTCATGGCTGCTTTGATTGGTGTGGTTATGCGTTTTACTATTTCGGCGACTCGTGTGCCTGTGTTGAGATGGTTGGGTGAGTTAATCTGTTCGTAATGGGCTCCAATTATGTTGAGGATGTCATTAGGATCTGTGAATGTGTATGTGTTATTGGTGAGAGGGATATTAATTAGTGTGCAATTACTGCAGTGTAGGATAGTATGATTATGCTGGTGTATCTGTATGTTGTTGATGGAATATGGGTGTGTATTTCTGAGGAGTCTATTAATTTTGGGAAAGAAGGATAACGTTTCCCGGTGGTTGATACCTCTGATCTGGTTAGACCAATATTTTTCAGTAGCTTTTTGTAGTTCGGTTTTAATGCTGGTGGTGAATAGTTTTAATAGAGATTTAATATCCGTAACCAGATAAGAGTTTGGTGATATACCCTGCATATGTAGTTTGTGGAGTAGGTTTACTAGCTTGTTTTTTTGTTTGTGTAGTTTAGTGATTTTATTGTTTGTGCATTTTAGGATAAGGCTTGAATAATTATGGGTAGGTACCGCTACTACAATTGAGTCTTGAATCGCCTTGGTAAGGGTGGCCAAATGGTCGTCAACTTCAGAGGTGCTGAGGTTCCTATTGCTGTCCGGTAGGGTGGTGTATAGTCGGTTCAGCGATTTGTGGAATTTTTTCCATTTAGTACCTCTGAAGTTAAGACGACCCTCAGTGTTGTACACTCGCTGAATATTAAGGCCACCCTTGTCCAAGGCGAATGTCAACTCAATTGCAGTATGGTCACTGTCGTACGGTAGAGTGTGTGAGGTGTGAGTGGTGTTGTTCAGTGTGGGGAGCCTAGTATCAGCAATAAATATGTCTAGGTAGGAGTTACCGGGCTTGCAAGAGGGCGCCTCGGGAGGGTAGATGGTTAGTTTAAATAGTAAGTCGTTATTACTGACCCATCTTGTCAGGTGAGAGCCCCGTTGGTTGTTAACAGAGTCCCCCCAGACCTTGCGGCACGCGTTGATGTCGCCTGCTATTATGTAGTAAATGTTATTTTTGTATAGGTTAAGGGATCTAAAAAGTGCCTCGAGTTCAGGTTGGAAGAGAATTCTATTATCTTGACGAGCGTAGATGCTTATTATGTAGAGTTTATGATTGTTAGTTGTGGTGAGTTTAATAATGGTGTATTCAATTATTTGGTTCTTAATGGATGAGGGTGAACGGATGGTTTCAAATTGAAATTTTTTTTTTAATGAGTATAGCTGTGCCGCCGCCTTGTGCAAAGTTGGGTGGGACGGTACGAATTATGTGGTGATTATTAAAAAGTGGATTATGACGCGGTGTTAATTTAGTTTCAGATAGTAATATGCGGTCGTGATTATGTTTGGAGATGAAGTCCATGAGGTCAAGGCGGCGATGATTAGTGATGATGTAATTGACGTTGATGGCTGCAATCTTTAGTTTATTGATTCGGTATGGCAGATTATCCATAAAGTGAGTTGTATATAAAATCTATTCTATTTGAATTGTGTGTGATTTGTGTCGTTAGCGAGTTGTATTGTGTTGTGATTATGTTGGTTAAATCTTCTTTCAGTGCGGTAAGCCAGTCTGGTGCTTGTGGGGGGTATTGGTTCTGTGGTGGTGCACTCTGAGCGGATGGAATTGCTGATATTGGAGCGGAGACGTTGCCGACTATGCTACGCGCCGTTGTTGAATATGATTTAACGTAGAGAGTATATGAACGCTCGGAAATTTTAAATATTTTATATATCGAAAACGGCTGAAAAGTGCATCCTATTACTTGCACCTATTACACCCCTGGGTGCCACCTACCTGTAAAAAAAATTTGGTCCGAATCGGTGTTCCACGTACCTGGAGGTCCCCTTGTTAGAAAGAAAAGAAAAATACACACAAGTATTATTTTCAACCGCAAATTTTTTTCTTTTCCAATTTCGTATTCATTCCCCTTCAATGTCAATGTCAATAATGAAGAAGTAAAAGAACACGAAAAAAATAATCCTTCGAGAAAAGTAGCTGCATATCGTTTTAGAGCTCTGAAAGATAAGATGGAGACACGCTGCCAGATAGGCGAGGGAACGCTCGCGCGAATGCGAAGTGGCATGTTATCGGGTTATTGTTAGTGACGAATCGACATGCTTCAAAGTATCGTGCGGCTGCTTGTCTGTTTGTGCAGTTATTCTCATATACTTCCACTTTCCGTCCCGATGCAACTTCTTAAATTTTTTATAATTATTTATGTGAGGTTTATGCCGTCCATCTGTCAACATGGCACCTTCTTTTCACATGGGGAGGTGTTAACGTCTTTTCTTACACTGATCCGCGCGCGCGCACGTACGCAAGCACGCATTGATGCAAACATTTTTTTCGTATGCTGATAAAGCGGGTTCTGTAGTCTAATTCGCGATGCTCCAGCTAGTGATACATCGCTGAATGTGAATTTTGTTCTATTTCCTGTAGTTTGTGTACTATCATCGATTCTTTGTATAGATATTTCGACCGAAGAGAGCCACCCGGTTTCCAATGCGAATGAAGGGATCCGCTACGGGATCTGAATACCCGATATCGACTGAGGAAGACGAGGAGGAACTCCTGCCCAAAGGCGACATAAGTAAGGACATGTCGGAGCTTGCCACATCATTAAAATCGGCGACCGATGTCATAGAAGACGATGCAGGGGAGAACGGCTGGAACACCTCTGCAGACAAGCAGTTTTTAAATGTGAGTACATGAGCAAATAACGAGGAAGTTAGATGCAAAACTAATTTCCATATATTTTTGTGCGTTCCGAGATTCTTCTTCATTTCTTTTGTTGTTTGTAATTAATAAAAAATATTCATTTTTTATTTATATGTGGTTTAGAAAAAAGTATTATTTTGAAAGATAATCGTGGATATGTAATTAAAAATATATATGACTTAGTCCCAACAGGTTAATGTGTCCGGCGGCACAGAGGCTACCGTCCGAACTATCAACGATTCGTCTGACGTTACACCTGTGAGTATGATTTCTGACTAATAATTCTATTGCTTTTTCATCGAGGAAGCCTTTTATGCGATTTTTTTACATTTATAATAAATACGTTCCTAATTTACTGATTGAATATAAATTAATCTATTTTGCACATCACCACCTCTGACGATGAAAGATAATTTCTTCTGAACAGGTCAATTCTTTACTGATACCCGAGTTCGCAAGTCAAACTGTAAATTTTGCAATCGCCAATTACACAGACGATTGGGCAGCTAACCCTGAGTTGCTACTTCTGTCCTGAATCAAGGCCCGATTCGGGTAAGCTTTTCCTTCATTGCTTGCCTAAAAATAAACGATTAAGATAATGAATTGTTGATTCTCCTAGAGAATTACAGGACGCCGTCGCTTCCAAACTTGAATATTTTTCTTGTTTATTGCTTGATTAAAAAGAAATTATGAGAATTACGTGTGCATATTGTTTCTTCACAAACGAACCTTAATTTCGCTAAGAAAACCAGATTTTGCTTTCAGTGTTTAGCATGCTCTACATGGACGGTAAATCGTTTGTAGAAAATGCGTGCGTTCGTTTGTGTGTGTATTTGTTTCAAAAATGTTTTTCGGTATATGTGTGTGTCTCGGGCTGCCTCATCTCCGTAATGGAGAGCGGGTGGTGGGGTTGAGTGCCAACCGAGCGCATCTCCGGGTGGCGGATAGAAGGGGACCAGGGCTCGGGTGCCTCTGCGGCCGAGGTGACCAGACGTCGGGAGATGTCTGGAAGCCAAGGCGAGGGGTAATGTCGGAAACTGGCCTGTGGGCGCTATAAGGGGCTCGGTCGGGGTAAAAGCCGATCCAGAGACCCAAAGGCCCTGCCGCGGACCACCTCCCCGAATCCCAAGGTAGAAGCTATTCATGCCGAGGGGACTTGTAATTGGCACACGGGTTAAATGTGTCTTGAACGATGCCGTTTGGATACCGGGCGCCCTCCATTTGTAATCAATGCCTTACCACCGTATGCAGGCTCTGCGGTGGCGGACAGTTTATTTCCTAGCTATCTCGTGGGAATTTTATGGAAAATACAAACTTTATAATTACATCCAGCGGCGGGGCCTCGTCAGAGGCTCTGCTGCCTATCGAGGCGATGGAGGTGGAAGCGGTGATCCTCGAGGGGGCGGAGGCCTTGGCCACTGCACCCAAGACGGATGGCTGCGAAACTTTCACCGCTACAGCGATGGTGGTGGGTGCGGCGACCCATGGGGGTGCGGAGGCCTTGGCTACTGCACCCCTAATGGAGAGCCGAGACCACCCCACCGCAGCAAACAGGGGAGGGGAAGGGGTGCAGGCGCAAGCCAGCACCTCAGAACCACCTATCAAGGGGAAAAAGAGGAGGCCTTGTGGGGCGGAGAAGAAGAGGAGACGCAGCGCCAAATTGGCGGCGCTGACTCCGACTCCGCAACTGCCCAGCGAGGTACCCTCTTTGCCTCCATCAACCGACACTCCGGGAGGGAGCAGGGACGCAGGCTCACTCACCCAAAGGGATGCCGGGCGTTTCGGATGGGGCGGGGGGCGGCGGCGGGGGTCCGAAAAGACCCAGGGCGTCGGACTCTACCCCATCTGAGGCGCACAAGGGCCGGAAGAAGGCCAGGACGCTTCCGACACCGACTGGATACAGGGATGCGGCAACGGCGGAGAGGAGCCATAGGTGGCCATCGTGCCACCTAACTACTCCGAGGCCGCACTCGACCAGGCGGAAAGCGAGCTGGTCGTGCAGACGCTACTCGGAGCGCAGGACGCTGTTCCTGAGGAACAGGCGATGCCGTGCTTCGATGGCTATCGGCACGACCGGGGAGCTTTGTGGGTGACCTGCACGGACGACACGGCCAAGGCGTGGTTAAGGACCACTGTCCTTAACCTGAGACCCTGGGACGGCGCATCTCTTCTCACTCTAGAGAGGGACGAGCTGCCCAGGCTGACGAAGGTAACGGCGGTGTTCTACAACGCTAAGAGGGACTCGTTAGAAACGACCCTAAAGCGGCTTCAGCGTCAGAACCAGGACCTTCCTACCAACACCTGGAGAGTGTGGGATAGGAAGGTGGCCGACAACAACGTGCACCTGGTTTTGGCAGTTGACGAGGCCTCGGTAAAGGCACTGGCGGCCCTCAACTTCTAGCCGCACTATGGCCTAGGTAGGGCTCACTTTCGGGTTGCCCAGCCAAAGGCCGCGACGGGGACGAAGGGGGTGCCAGCGAGGTTGCCGGATCGGAGCCAGAGTCGGGGCGCCAGAGCGCCTAGGGGTAGGCCCCCGGCTGCGCTAACGGTGTCGAGGGAGGGCGCTGAGGGGACCGGGGCGGGCGTCCAGAAGACGCTCGCACTGACTCCACAGCGCCAACCTTCGCCACCCAGTATGGCTGACGGGGCCAATACCGCAGCAGCTCCACCAGAGGAGAGGGCTCAGTAAGCCATGGCTCACCGGGACCTCTCTCTTGATTCCAACGACCCCTCTTCCCATACCCCCTATTCTTTCCCCTACCCCATCCCCCCGCATTAAAAGCGAACAGGGAGGAACCCGCAGTTCCAATAGCTGCAGACCTCACCAAGTTTTCGCAGATTAATCTGCAGCATTGCAAAGCGGCTTCTGCTTTCCTGAGCAGAGACCTAGCGAAGCTGCTAATAGACATAGTCCTGATACAGGAACCCTGGGTAGTCAGGGGTCAGGTAAAAGGGATAAGTTCGGATTTGGGATCTCTGATCCATGCCAACGCGGAACTTGGCCCGAGGGCTTGTGTCTTTGTAAGCAGAAGACACAGCGCCCTCAAACTTAACCAATTCTGCACAAGAGACTTGGCGGCAGCCACCATTAAGCTGCGTGTGGAGGGTGGGACAACTGAGCTAGTTATAGCGTCGGCCTACCTTCCTTACGACTCTGAAGGCCCTCCTCCTACGAGGGAACTCAGAGAGCTGGTGGGCTACTGCAGCAACAAAGGGCTGGACCTGCTAGTGGGGTGCGACGCAAACTCGCACCACATGGTATGGGCCAGCTCTGATATAAATGAAAGAAGTACTGCTTTACTGGAGTACCTCTGCTCAACTAACCTAGAGATCCTGAACAGAGAATCCAAGCCTACGTTTGTTACCCCGCGCAGGCAGGAGGTAATTGATTTAACGCTGGGCTCCACGCGGGTGTGCCGAGCGACAGCAAACTGGAGAGTCAGTGAGAAAGACACCCTCTCTGACCATCGCCTGATAACTTTCGAGCTGCTGGGCAGCAGCTGTCAGGCCCCAGCAGAGTTCCGCAGAAACCCCAGGAAGGCACACTGGCCCACCTTCAAGGAAGGGCTGGAGGGCCTGATCGGGGACCTGCGGAATTGGCCGGGGACGGGAGGCGGGATCGAGCGAGAGGCGGGTGAACTGCAAACCGCTTTGATCCGTGCCTTCGAGGCTGCGTGCCCGCTTAGAGAGCGTAGGGCAGGTAAGAGGGTTGCCCGGTGGAGCGCGCAGCTGAACAAGCACCGTAAGTGCTCCCGCAGGCTACTAAATAGGGCCTAAAGGTCGAAAAAGGATACCGACTGGGCAGCCTACAAGGAGGCCCAGAGAGCCTACGAAAAGCTCGTAAAGAAATCCAAAGACGAGGCCTGGAAGAGGTTCTGCGAGGAGACCGAGTCGCTGCCACTGGTGGCCAGGCTCCGCAAGGTCTTTGCTTCCGGACCACCGAACAAGCTCGAGGGACTCACTCTTCCCAACGGGAAAACCACGGAATCCCACGAGGAAGTGCTGGCGCAACTTTTTGAGGTGCATTTTCCGGGCTCGGCACCAACAGACCAGGAGGATCGACCTCGGGAGGAAGCGCTGGCGGCTACCAGACCAGGTGACTGGGAAACTGCGGCTAGGGTTGTCTCACCGGACAGAATTGAATGGGCGATATGGACTTTTGATCGCTACAAAAGCCCGGGCGTTGATGGATCTTCCCAGCTCTCCTTCAGGAGGGCGGGGAAGTGCTCGTGAGACGGCTAAATTGCCTTTTTCGGTCCTGTCTGGCTCTGAGGTACGTGCCTAAAGCGTGGCGGGAGGTCAGGGTGGTCTTTATCCCGAAACCGGGGAAGAACACCTATGACCTGGCCAAGTCGTTCAGACCCATCAGCCTAACGTCTTTCCTTCTAAAAACGATAGAGAGATTGGTTGATAGGTACATAGAGGGAGCACTGGTCGAGAGACCGCTGCAACCCTCTCAGCATACTTACCAGGCTGGCAGATCCGTGGAAACGGCTCTCCACGATATCGTCAAAGATATTGAGAGGACCCTAAAGCGGAAAGAGTCGGCCTTGTGCGTGTTCTTGGATGTCGAAGGGGCGTTTGACAACACCTCCTTCGATGCAATATGTGTGGCAGCAAGAGAATTCCGAGTAGATGAGACGATCATCGAATGGATTCACTTCATACTTCGCACGAGAACGGTCACCGCCGGGCTCGGTGGCTCGACGGTTGAGGCGCGAGTGGGGCGGGGTTGTCCGCAGGGGGGAGTCACATCTCCCTTACTGTGGATAATGGTCGTCGACGGGCTCCTGGCGTCGCTCACCGGGCTCGGGGTGATCGTTGTCGGATATGCGGATGATGTGCTGATCATGGTGAAAGGCACTCATCCAGGGGAGATGACGTGGAGGATGCAACGAGCCCTTCGCGTCATGGAAGAGTAGTGCACATCGAAGTCGCTCAGGGTTAACCCGAGTAAGACGGAGATGGTGATCTTCACTCGGAGGAGAGGCTTCAAACCGAGGCCTCCCTCCATCTTTGGAACAACGCTTACGTACTCCTCGGAGGTGCGCTATCTCAGCGCAACCCTGGATACTAAGCTAAAATGGAAAAGCCACATTGCCAAGCAGGCCTCGAAGGCACACCTCCATCCGATGGTCCAAATTTTCGATGACGCTTATGCATAATTGAGGTTCTATGCCGTTAATGTGCCGAATTATCTCATCCTTTAGCTCTTGAATTGTTGCTGGCTTATCGACGTACACCTTTTCTTTCAAATAACCCCAAAGAAAGAAGTCCAACGGTGTCAAATCACATGATCTTGGCGGCCAATTAACATCGCCACCACGTGAGATAACACGGCCATTGAATTTGTCGCGCAAAAGAGCCATTGTTTCGTTAGCTGTGTGGCAAGTGGCACCGTCCTGTTGAAACCACATATCGCCCACATCCATATCTTCCAATTCGGGCCATAAAAAGTTCGTTATCATCTCACGATAGCGAACACCATTCACAGTAATTGCCTGACCGGCCTCATTTTGGAAAAAATACGGCCCGATGATGCCGCCAGCCCATAAACCGCACCAAACAGTCACTCTTTGTGGGTGCATTGGTTTTTCGACAATCACTCTTGGATTATGATTCGCCCAAATGCGGCAATTCTGCTTATTGACGAATCCACTGAGGTGAAAATGTGCCTCATCACTGAAGATGATTTTCTTCGAAAATTGATCATCCACTGTTGCCATTTCTTCCCACCATTCTGACCATTGACGACGTTTGGAATGGTCAAGAGGCTTTAGTTCTTGAGTCAATTGCACCTTATAACCGTGTAAATGCAAGTCTTTATGCATAATGTTCATCAACGACGAGCGTGAGAGGTGCAATTGTTGGGCACGACGACGAGTTGAGGTGGACGGCTCTTCAGCCACACTATCGCGAACAGCAGCAATATTTTCTGCAGTACGAGCTGTACGAGCATGCACTGGTGTTTTAATATCTCCTACAGACCCGGTTTGCTCAAATTTTTGCACGATTTTTCCGATTGTACGCACATTTGGACGATTAAATTGACCGAAAAAATCACGAAGTGCACGATATGCATTTTGATTTGAACGCCCATTTTCATAATAAGCCTGAATAACTTTAACGCGTTGCTCGATTGTGTATCTTTCCATGGTTCAAATTGAGTTAGTCTGAAATTGAGAAATGTCAAATGAAATGCAGAAAAAAACTTGACGTTTAGGTGTGGTTCACATTCAACATCGGCCCTTACAATTTAACCACTCTTTATTAGCCATCGGCTTCTACACATTTCGCCCATCTTTCAGGTAACTTATGAATACCATGCCAGAAAAACTGCTTGTCTTTTGCGGCAAACCATTCGTCGGGCCATTTTCCAACTTCCTCGAAATTGCTGAAGTGCTGCTCTGGGAGCGCGTGCCCCATTGATGCGAAGAGGTGATAGTCAGATGGCGCCAGGTCTGGCGAATATGGCGGGTGCGGAAGAATGTCCCATCCAAGCGATTCCAAGGTGTCTTTCACTGCTTTTGCTGTGTGAGATGGCGCATTGTCGTGTAACAAAATCACTTTGCCATGTCTTTACCGAGTTTATTGATCTTCCCCATTACTCGTAAACGTCTGCTGATTGTTTCTTGTGACACATGTAATGCTTCTGCTAATTGCCGTTGAGTTTGAGTTAGGTCATCATCCAATAACTCCTGTAATTGCTCGTCTTCGCATTTTTGTGGTCTACCAGAGCGCTCACTGTCTTTCACATTGAAATCACCACTTTTAAATTGTCGAAACCATGTCTCACATGTTCTAATCGATGGAGCGTGTTCACCATATGTTCCTACCAGCAAAGGTTGACTTTCAGCAGCCTTTTTCTTTTGATTAAATAAGAAAAGCAATGCGTGCCGCAAATGTTCTTTTTCAGGCACAAAACTCGACATGATCACTGAACGATAAAACAAAGACGGTAGTTTTTGGCGGACTCAACTTGTGTGTGTTTGTAGGTTAATGTCAGACGAACAAAATGACGTATGTGTCAAATTAATACGCTGCGTACTTTTCGCTGGCGCCATCTCTTAGTTAAACCGGAAAAAACTTATGCATACACCTGGTACATATGCAGCGGCAGCCGGGCGGCAATCAGGTCCCTCCAACATGTGGAGGTGACCTCCCAGCTGGTCAACAACTGCTATGGTCTGTTGGAGCGAATTGCCTGCGACAACAGACTAAAACTGATATGGGTGCCAGCTCACGCTGGCATCCCAGGCAACGTAGAGGCGGATGCGTTGGCTAGGATCGGTGCCGCTAGCACCGATCCTGCCCGCATCTGCCCTGTTCTAACCTCAATGAGCCTCGTCGGGGCTCTGTCAGAGAGATGGGCGAAGGCGCGCTTTGCGGACCTCTGGCGGCGGTCGGGAGGAATGGGACACTCGAGGGCTGTTGGATAATCAGCTGGCGCACGGCGATCGATATTCGCCGTGCGTCGACCTGTTGCTGTGCTCAAGCACACGTCGTTCGGTTGAGCCGAAGATAGCCGAGGCAGGGCTTCGCGAAGCCGAGGATGTGCCTCGTTGGCACGCCGCGTCGAGCGAGAGGATGTTTCTCTCGCTTGACTTCGGTTTCGCTCACCGGCTATCTCGCTCAACTGACTTCAGCGCTCAACGTTAAATTCATATTCTGCAGCTATATTGAAAAATTCAGTGACTTTTGCGACGACATCGAGGAACGGCGCACCATCATCTTCGACTTTTCTCGTTGGCTTTTCGCTCAGGACGCGCTCATCATGCTCACCAGGACTCAAAACTCAGGTAAGAGTACACCGTTACAATTTAACGTAATTCAATGACGGTGAGGACTAAACTACACATCGGTACATCCTCATAAAGGTCTCACACTGTGGCGTGCTCTGCAGCGCAGGCTGCACCACGTTTTCACTCAATTATTAGCATGCTCGATTAATATAATTGTGTGTGTTTTTACCAATTCACTGCACTTTCCCCCAATTAAACTTGCTGGGAGAGTGTTGTGAATTCAGTCACATCATTTGTGCATCCTCAAGCTCACACTTCTGTGCTCTGCAGCGTAGACCGCATCACAGCCTGTCATAATAGAATTCCAAGTAATTGTCAGAATTGCATGTGCTAGCACACACTCTCTTTAAATTCTATTTCACCATCACATTGAGTATTTGCTGACAGGCAGTAAATTTGTCTACGCACTCATACATCTCACTGCGTTGTATGCTCCGCAGCACTGACTGCGGTGCGCACATCACTCTCAGTACTCACAGCACACAATTAATATAATTGTGTGCTGGTTCTCAGCTCATGCACTCAAATGCAATTCAATTAATCAAATTCATTTTTATTATTCTTGGAATTTTGTGCATTTATTTATATTATTTTGTACTTTTTCTAAATTTGGTCTTTCATTTATCTATTCTCACTTCAGTGTTTTATTCAAAATTATATGATTTGTTTGTAGTTAAGCGGAAGGTGCAATAAACCACTTTCTCCAAATTCTATCTACTAGTCTGGTTTTATTTCACCCTGTCGTGAGTGAAGTCTCATATCTTTCCAATATATTCACAGGTTCAAGATCTGTCAAACAACACCATCAGACGGATTTCTCAAACAAGGGCACTTTTTGAAGGACCCTCGAGACGTCTGAGCTCGGCTCTGCTGGGCCTGGACAGATACCAGCTCAGGGCGGTAGTGGGCCTGGTCACTGGACACTGGCACACGGGGAAACACCTCAAACGGATGGGCCTTATAGAGGACCCACGATGTTAGAGGTGCAAGGAGGAGGAGGAAACCCCTTTTCATGTGATCACGAGGTGCGGTGTGCTGGAGGATCTCCGTAGGGAGGTCCTCGGAGCCCCTGCCCTCGAATCATATAAGATAGATGCTGTCGGGGTGGGAGGGCTGCTACGCTTTGCGAGGGAGGCCCACCTACTCGACACGCTGAAATAAGGAAGCCCAACCGTAAAAGGGCCCGAGCACAATGGTCCGATAGGACTGAGTGCTTGGTCAACAATCTAATAACAACAACAACAACATATGTGTGTGTGTTTCAAACTGAATTTTTTCTCTTAAATAGAATTTCCACCAACCTTGTCTGGTATTGAAGGAGGCCGAAATCGGCCAAGAGGTACTAAAGTGATGAATTGTTGTTTTATCACTAGAAAAAAAATCATATATGCTTGCTGTAACTTGTGCAATCTTCTAGCTGTGGATGTGAAACCTTATAGAAAATCATCAATGATGCTTAGCACGAAGTTTTGGAACAACAGACGGAACCGTTCAAAATTAACGAAATAAAGAATGTCGTGAAAGAATACTGCAGTTGTTTTTAAATAACTACAGGGTGCGCCATCTCAATCTGGTCGATGGAAGTATTGAATAACTTAGAGAATTTTCAACAGATTTCACAAAGTCGTATTTTTTTATTAAATTTGATTCATTACAATTTATTTTGATTAGTTTCCAAAAACCACATCGATCAAATGTCCGCCTTTATTACTGAGACAAAAATGAGCTCTTTTTTCGGCATTTTCCATTGTATTTGCCAGCGTCTCGGGCGATATCGCTGCGATTTCGGCTCGAATGTTGTTTTTTAGCTCCTCTATGGTCTTCGGCTTGTTGGCATAGACTTTACTTTTTAAAAATCCCCACAAGAAGAAGTCCGGTGCAGTCAAATCCGGCGATCTTGGTGGCCAGTCAATATCACCTTTCTTTGATATCACACGTCCTGGGAACTTCCGACGCAAATAGTCCATTGTTGAGCGCGCAGTGTGACATGTCGCACCATCTTGTTGGAACCAAAATTCCTTAAGACCTTTTTCACGCATTTGTGGTAAAACAAAGTGTGCCAACATCCACCGATATCGATCCCCATTGACAGTTTCACCAGCTCTGAAGAAAAATGGTCCAATGGTGGTTTTTGAGCAAACACCGGCCCAAACTGTCACTTTCTCATCGTGCAATGGAGTTTCGTGAATAATATGAGGATTATCGGTGCCCCACATGCGACAGTTTTGTTTGTTGACAGCGCCAGAGAGGGTGAAATGAGCCTCGTCGGTCATCAGAATTCGCTCCCAAAAATCCGGCTCAGCTTCCTTCATTCGACTAACGTTATTAGCGTAAGCCAAGCGTCGCGGCTTGTCAGTTTCCAATAATCTTTGAGTCAACTGCACTTTGTACGGAAACATGTGAAGATCTTACTTTAAAATCCTTCTCAAAGTGGTTCCACTGATGTTTAATTGCTGAGACCGGCGGCGGTATGAGACATTTGGATTTTCTGCAACACTCTGTCGAACAGCTTCGATATTTTCATTTGAACGACCTGGACGCGGTCGAGCTTGATGTTGGAGATTCGCTACAGACCCGTGCTCCATGAAATTTGAAGCTAAATGACGGATAGTGTCGCCTTTGGGCGCAGAACGTCCGCGATATTTTTTACGATACGCACGCTGAGTTGACACAACTGAACGATTATTTTCAATGTAAAGCGAAACTATTTCGGCGCGTTCTTTCGGCGTATAGCGATACATGGTTGAAATTGTACTGAAATAACCTATACGAAACGTGTTGTACGACGCTGGTCGGTTAAAATCTGTCAGAGTTATTCAATACTTCCATCGACCAGATTGAGATGGCGCACCCTGTACATTGTAGCTGTCCAACCAAAAGCTGATACAAGACCATCTCACAAGATATTGTCAGATATTGTTCATAATTAGCCACAATTTAATTTTTGGATCATTTTGAATAAAATAGTACTAAAATTTGAAAAGAAAAATTCACTATCACAAAGTTTCATCTATGAAGCATTGTACTAATTCCCCAGGCATTTGATGAAATAAAAACATATCCTTATCAGGAAACAAAGTCTTGTGGCTGGTTATTTTTAGTTCCATGGATCGACGTGTCGCATCCATGGAGGATACAATGACCGGGTATTTATCAAGCAAGTTCCCGGAAAAGCCGGAGTGTCTATCATTACGGTCCAATGAGGACATCACTGCATTCGAGGGGATTAGCGAACACGACTACCAAAAAGCTGTAAGTGCTAATCGCAACGATAACGTCATCATTCACGGATCGTCGACGAAATTTGGCATCGTATCTATTTATTGTAGGTATTATTTCTCGGTAAGCTCACGAGGGGGTCTATACGGGACAGGACTAATATGGCAATTAAGTATTGACTGGACGACGTCCTCGCTCCTTTCATATCGATGGAAGGAGGTGAGAAAGGTATCGTGTCTATGCAGGATACGCGTTTCGGGCGATGCGTTTACGGTGAGTCAATTTATTCTATGTTTATCCAAGTTTAATGTAAAAGAGTTAAAGAGATGGATCTAGAAAACATTGACGACATTATAGTCGGTTTGCAAGGAGCGTTAGAGAGCTCTCGAATAGCGACGAGAAAGCTCTCATCGAAGAGTATTAAGATATTTAATAATGCCGAGTTAACGACATTAAACAAGAATTTAAGTATTTATTTTAAGTATAACTCACCCCTGACCCATAAAAGGGGTAACTCTTGTTTTGTTCAATTACTAATATAACACTTCTTCTGGGCTTTATTTTGAATGATTGCACAATATGCCTACATGAAAACTCATCCTTGCCGCCTCACAAGCCCAAAAAAAATGTTCATGTTCAAACGTGAAAAATAGGTTACATATGTCTGCCAAAAAATGATGTTCGGACTCTACGTCCGAAAGTGATTTTTCACTTTTCGATTAATTGTTGGAGGATTAATAATTGATAGAGGCATATCTCCAGTTTTAGAACTTCGGTAGATCACACGATCACTTGTAACTTCACGCCAGTAAGAAATATGAGAAACTTACGAAGTGCTAGAACGCCATTGGCACTTTTCTTACCAAAGACAGATATGTGTGCATGCGTTTTAAACCAAATGAAAAATTGTCTCTATCTTTTTATATTTATAGCTGCGGTAGCACTTGGCCTATCCAGAGTCGACCAGCCGGATCGGAGATCCTTCATTGACGCGGTAACTGCGGCTCTGAAGGCGGTAAAACAACGTTTTATACGATTGCGCGAGAAAGAAGGAGCGTAAAAGGCTCGACTCAATGTTCCTCTTTATAAAAAAGTTTTTTTTACTTACCTTTCGTTTAACTTTTTTAAACACTATTTTCTAATATTTCTAATATTTTCTTTCCATACTAGTGTTTATGAAAACTTTTTTTTTATCAATACAAGAAAAAATATGTAGTATATATGCAGAAGCTTTTATTTTCTGATAGCAAAATATACCTTTAATTCTTAGCCAGATGTAGTATAAGTACCTCGGGCGCTGCGCGCCCTCAAATCACGTTCACTAACGGTTTTCTTAACCTCTCGTGTTCGCTAGCACAAGTTTTTCAAAATAGACTTGGCTAAATTAGCTTTAAGTGTCTTATTTGTTACTGAAATTGTGAAAACATATTCGAAACATTGCACTATTCGACTTTTGTAGCTCATCTATGTAGTGCTGTTTTTCTGATCGATGACACCGTGGTGACATTGCTTGTTTCATTATTTTTTTTTTTTTTACGAAATGAATATTTCTTCTCAATATTATCTCAAGCTATAACTTTATAACGTATTAGGGACGGTAAGAAAGTTATGGCCAAGGCAACGTATCATCCCCTCTTGAAAAAATTTGAATATTAGTTCAGAACGGAAAACGTAATGTCATGTCACCGTGGCGCCAGGGAAAATGCCGAGCCGTCACGATAAGTGCTGCATGCCGGTATCATTCCTTCCTGGCGAATTAAAAATATTAACCGCTAACTGACAACATAACGTCACCGTGTCGCCAGGGCGAATTTAGAAACCTTACGGTAATACGGCTACGTGCCGATACGGTTCTGTCCTGTTATCTTTTTTGAGATGACAAGACGATCTGACAACGTGCCGGAACTGTTGCGTCAGGCAGATTTCAATAGCCCACGACGAGCAGACTGTATACCGCTACTATTCTGCTCTGGAAAAGTTTGAGACTTCACGGAGAGCTAAAATCTAGATGCATGCTGTCACAGTAGTGTGCCACTGAATTTTTGAGACAGTACAATGTGCCGGCCGCGTTCTGGTTATTTATTCCGAGACGAGCATCGTATGTGTCATTGTAACGCCAAATTGCTGATTGTCCTTACCATCTTCGAATTTCATGCACTTGTTAGTTGTAAGTTTTTACACCGAAGCAGCGCTTTAAAGGCTGCTCCGCAATTTCCTAGAAATAAGTATCTTATAGTTCTCGCCGCATGGCAGCACTTAACGACTCTTAGCTAGCGGGTTCCCCCTCCAGGTTCCCCCACTTTAAATATGTAGGCGCAAGCCTGCTATAAATAAGCCATGCACGCCCCGGCAGAGCGTCATTCAAATTTAAAAGTTGTAACGCATATATATATATATATATTGTCAATAAAATTCTTCATTTAACGTAAATCCAATCATTAAAGATTTACCCCGTGACATCATCACAGTGCCAATACTACGTATCGTCATGTTGTGCTTACACGGAAGCAGTCACATGCGGACGTACATGTTTCCACTGTAATATCACGCCGAGCCGCACTGTTTTGCTACCGTGGCGCCACGGTGCCTTCATATTTCTATCTGGGAATTAAGACTAATTTTTTTATATGATGTGCAGAAAAGAATTTCCCTTAAGTGGACATCATTGCTAAAAGGTATTGTACATGATTGTATTTTTCCTGAAAAGTAATATATTATCGTCTTCGGTCGGATTTAATACCGTTCTGTGGGTCGAACATTTATTTGTTATTTATGGATCGAAAACTGTTTCAATTTTGAAACGCTTTAAACTTTTCCTTTATGTGCTTTGTCTTACGTCACCTTGCCATTCCTCTCAATGTCAACATGGATAAACTACCAAAATTTCGTTTTTTATTATTATAATAGATCTTTTTTCTATTTATTGTTTCTTTTATTAGTGCCAAATCATTATGTAGTGAAATACGACGTTCCTTCATATCTCAATATTGCTTTTATTGTAATATCACGGTAAATACTGTGCTGCAATGTTGCCGTGAATATGACGTTCCTTCATAACTTAATATTGTCCTCATGTAACATCACAGCGTGTGGTACATTTCTGTTATCAACGTGACGTCATATTGTACTGTAATGTTATTAGCAACACTACATTGCATCCTGTCATACTTGTGCTGCAAACATGATGTTACTGTTTTCCAGTTTTATTGACAGCATCATAATATCAGGACGAGCCGTTATTCTTTAACTACCATGATGTGACAGAACGACCCATCGCTGCAGGTATTGTACCGTTATAGCTTACCCCATGAATGCCGCAGTATCAGCGATTTTACGTACTCTTATATTGCCAAAACATCGACACTACAGCTTTATGCCATTTTTCTGCAAAAATCTAGTATGTACCATCAATATGTAGCTTAAAGCGGACGTAGAATGCAGCATAGTAGCGTCATGCTGTGCAGCGTCATTCGACGAGTTGCCGCTTTTGTACCGTTATCCATAGTTTGCACAGCACGTTTGTCTTACTGGAATACTCTGTTGCTGGTACCACTGCTTCTGGTCTTTTTAGCGAAGAGCCCCCTGGTCGATAGATATGATCTTTCCTGCGTTAAAATTGTATACACCAGTAGTAGTAGTACACCAGATAGAGATGGACGGCACGGGGACTACACGTTGACGGCACAGTGGAGTCATGTATGTCCGCACATGACTGCTTCCATGCCGTCACGACGTTCCGGCAGTACGGCGTAACAACATTGTGTCTGCACGCTCGCAGCACGTTTTAGAGCCTCACGTCTTGCTCCAACCGTACGGGCACGGTATTGGCACACTGTGCTGTTAAAAAGTCGTACCGTCACAATGTCGTCCTGACGCGGACGTACATGTCGGCATTCCACCGGCACGGCGTGTCAGCTGTCACGGCACAATTTTCTTACTGGAAACCACTGAACGATACTGAAGACACGTGAAATGAAAAATTATAATTTCATACTAACGCGATTTGCCGGATATTTTTTTTACCATAGAATAACCATGTTATTGTTGGAAGTAATTCCGTAAAATTCCAGCATTAAAATTTACATTCTTCCTGAGATGACGCTTTTTCAACTATTAACGTGAAAAATCTGAGACCTTCCGACTTCATTTTAGAAATTACTTATATTTTTCTCGGCACCAATAATTTCTGTACAGAGAGTAAGCACGCACAATCGAATAGTTACGCTTTTGAATGATTTTTATTGAAGTGAAACTTCTTTTGGGACGTTGTGAATTGGATGTTATGAAACGAAAAAAGTGCAATAGAAGTTGAGACAAACGATATAGATTAATAGTATTTGGCCCGGAGAGAATGAAACAAAACACATCTCAATGTAATTTCATTATACTCCGTCTCCTGTTTGTGCGGTGGTTCATAGCGTCTCCACTCCTGCCTTTCGTGCATGGGGCTCTGAGAGAGAGAGACAAAATACATTAAGAGGTATAGGACACGTTTTTCTGTCCTGTATATGCGCCCTATTCTCTGTCCATATATTGGGTCTGGGAAAAAGTTCGTGGCATTTTTCATGATAGATGGGATCAATTGCAAATAAGTCAGGAAACACGATTAATATTTCGATTAATAGGAAAGGTGTTGTCTTCCATCATGACAACGCCCGACCACACACTTCTTTGATGACCCGTCAAAAATTGCGAGAGCTTGGTTGGGAAGTTTTGATGCATCCGGCGTATAGTCCAGACATATCACCCTCTGACTATCACTTATTCCGATCTCTGTACAGCTCTCTCAATGGAATTAAGCTGCTTTCAAAAGAAGCCTGTGAAACCACTTGATTCAGTTTTTCAACCAGAAACCACAGAAGTTCTTCACCGATGGCATAATGGCTCTACCCGAAAAATGGCCAAACGTTGTCGATAATAATGGAGCATATTTGGTTTAAATAAATTCATTTTCACACTATAAGAAAACCAGTTGAATTTTACTAAAAAAATGCCACGAACTTTTTCCCAGACCCAATATATTAGAGTGAGGGACAGAGAGAAACATCGAGCACAGTTTAGCGTCGCATCATTGTGTCCAGTGCGTTGTTTTAAAAATTATTGCGTTTTGTCTATTTAATATAGTGAATTTATATTAAATAATGTCAAAAACAACTGCCGATCGTGTTGGAGAGAAAAAGTTGCTGAAAATAAAACGAAAAAAACGACAAATTTTATGAACAAAATGGTATTACTTGCGAAGAAGACTACTTTCATATACTTGAAGCAGGAATTACTCGACCTAAAGTGTTTTTAAAACGATTACTATTAGAAAAGTGGCATAACCCGTTCAACCCTTTCGTGTTCAATATTTTTTAATCAAATACAGATTTCCTGTTTATCGTGGAAGAATACTCTTGTGCCGCATATGTCGTAGAGTATGTGAATAAAACAAGCAGAGGCATAAGCAACTTGCAACGTCAAATTCATGAAATCATGGATGAAAATCCGGAATTCGATATAGTTGAGATCACAAGAAAAATGAGTGTAAATATACTCAATACAGTTGAGTTAACAAATCAACAAGCTGCATGGTACTTACTTCGTGAGCCAATGTCAAAAAGTTCAGTTGTTGTAGTTTATATTTCTACAGTGTAGCCTGTCGAGAGGCATCGAATTAGAAAAACACAGAAACATTTAGAAGAAATGCAGGCTGATGAAAATTCAACAGATATATGGAAAGAAAATTGGTCCGACAAATATGAGCAGCGACCAGAAGATATGGAATTAGTAACACTAGCACAATTTTTTGCCAATTCTTTTAAGAATTCACAAGGGACATACACTCGATGAAAAGAACAGCGCTTCATTCGTTATACCAGGTGGGCTGAAAAGTTCGTAGGCAGACACATAGATGGCGCTACTAGTATTAAATCCATATGATTTTTAGTTAGCCTTAATCTTCAAAAGACACGTGTATAAATTTGACAGCTGTCGCACTATTAGTTTGTGAGATATAGCATTTTGAGTAAAGCAACTTTTGTTGGTTTGAAAAAATGGATAAAAAGGAATTTCGTGTGTTAATAAAGCATTGCTTTTTGGCGAAGAAAAATACTGTTGAAGCCAAGGCTTGGCTTGATGAACATTATTTGGAATCTGCACCAGGAAAATCAACCGTAAAAAAAAAATTGATAAAAAAAAAATAAATAAAATAAAAATAAAAATAAAAATCTAAAATTAAAAAAATTTTTTAAATCGTTGAATCGCCCTCGAAGGCAACTATATTGAATAATAAAATCAAATTTGATAAAAAAAAAAGATTTTTTCTATGTTAGCCTACGAACTTTTTAGCCCACCTGTTAGAAACTACGATATGGCATCAGATTATAATGAATATAAAAGGGAAATGGTCACTTTACATATTCCCTTCCGAAATGAAGAAGCTGAATTTTTAGCAGAAATGAAATTCATTGAAATTTACGACGAAAACGAAGATATCATATTGCAGCGTCAAAAAAAATTTGGACATTAACAAAATCATTGAAATTTGTCGGAGATTGTGCCCTGAAGATGGACTACAAGACGACAATGATGATGATGAAGCTCGTGATGCCGTTAACAGATTTCCGGAGGCAAATCCATTTCAAGCACTGTATAACAATCCGAATGCAGATGTTAATAATGATTTACGCTTAGCGACGCTGAATAAACTCGGGGCAATCGCTAAGAAAAAAGAGAACATGATGCCCAATCGAGACTTCTTTGAACTTATGCGAATGGTAAATGAAAAACCAAAAGATCTTCTTATGCATGTTATTTCACATCTTCAGTCCGAAAGACCCTCGCCATTGCAAATATTCTTCACGAGCTCTGCAGGATGTGGAAAAACATTTGTAATAAAACTGTTAATGGAAATTTATAATAGGTACACACAGACTTATGGATATTGTAACGCTTACATAACTTGTGCTTCAACTGGGAAAGCTGCAGTAACAATTGGTGAACAACGGTCCACACAGCTTTAAAAATCAGTTTGCCCAAATTACTTCCTTTGTCAATGGAAGTCGCCCAACAATATCGTTTACTATTTAAATACGTTCGTGTTCTAATCATAGATGAAATCAGTATGATCGGTGCTGAAGTGCTTGAGCAAATCGACGCAAGATTGAAACAGATCACTGGTAATTTTAACGACAATTTTGGAGGACTGGATTCAATTCTAATTGGAGATCTACGTCAACTACCGCCGGTTCGAGCCTCCCCAATTTATAAACAGCTGAGACAACTAGCAGGTTCTACACTGTGGCGAGGCTTGCAATTCTACGAGCTCACAGAAGTCATGCGGCAAGCTAATCGAGTATTTTCAACATTATTGACAAAAATTGGCAATGGAAGGTTATTAGATGAAGATGAGCTGCAGTTGATAGAATCAAGATTCTTTACAAAAGAAGGAGCTGACAGACTGTGTCCGGATGGTGTGCGGTTATTCCTCAATAATCGATCTGTTAGTAAGTGTAATAACCACATTTTTAATTGTGCAGACGTCAAAGTCAATTCCATAGCAACAGATGTTTATATTGGTTGCCAAGGAGCTCAGCAAGAGGCCGCTATGCATCAAAAACTTCACAAGATGTCGACTATTGATACCGAAGGATTACCACATGAAGTCACATTGGTATTAAACAAATCATATATATTAACCACCAATATCGACGTGTTAGATGAGTTAGCGAATGGTGCAACAGGAAAATTGGTCCACATAGAATATTATAATGATGCTGGTGAAATAAGGCGTCTATGGCTAGAATTTCCGGAGTCAACCAAAACTGGTGAGAAGATACGTAAGACAGCTGCTGCGTCAATACAAAGACACAACCTCAGTCGACTGGCTGTTCCGATAGATCGAAGAACTTCTACAATTCCATTTGTTGCGAATAAAACGATAGTCGCAAAACGCAATCATTTCCCGTTAGTGTCAGCATGTGCTATAACAATACACAAATCTCAGGGACGTACATTTAGTGAGATTGTGTATGAGTATGAAAAAACTCACCCTCAACAGCTCGTATACGTAGCGTTATCACGTGTTACCAGTATTGAAGGTTTATATATTATTACTAATAATGGAGATCAACGATTTTATCATAGGCGACGTAGAGCGGCATCTCTGATGGGCTTGCAAGCGGAATTCGAAAGGCTTTCATTGAACAGACTGCAAACAATCGGAGGATTATTGACAGAATTCATTACAAATACATCAGGAATGTCAATCTTCTCATTTAATTGTCAAAGTCTACGTGCTCATGTAGCAGATATAAATTCGGATAAAATTGCAACAAAATCAAATTTCTTGATACTTTCTGAGACATGGTTGGATAATAACAATCATATTGATATTTCGAATTTCGATATTGTGGTGAAATTTAAATGCGACGGGCAAACGGTTCTAATTGTTGCTATATACATTTCTCCAAATAAAGCAACAGAATCTATCATCGAATTCATTCACGAAAATTTAATTAAATATACGCCAGAGGTGTCCTGATACTTGAAAAAAAAAATATCACGAATTACCAATGATTTTAAGTGGAGATTTTAATCCAAATTTTGCCGAACCAACTTCATTACCTTTAATAGAATTTTTTAATAATACTGTCAGTTTACAAATGTCAAATAACAGAAATGAGCCAACAACAAAATCAGAAACTACCGTAGATGCAGTATTTCAAAGATTTTAAAATAAAATTCAAACCAAAACATTTGTATCACATTTTGGTTAACATAAGCCGTTAGTAACATGTTTAGAAATTGACAATGATGAAAATAATGATAATATATGAGCTAATTTTACCGATGTAAAAAACTATAATATATAAGAAAAAATAATTTTTATATTAAATATAGCGATTTTTATATTTCATAAAATATTACCTCCAGTCACATTGTTTATCTCTCTCACTCTCCCTCTCCCTCTTTGGGCAATAAATAAGAAATTAATCAATCTCTCCCTATCTCTTTGCTTATCTCTTCATAATGTATATGTCTCATTCTCTCGGAAATTACCCAGAATACAAAGTTTCCCTTTACCGCGTGTGAACTGCACGTTTTTTCTTTCATTCCAGGGTAGTATTATAAATTGTTGTGAATTATTATTGAAAATATATTATAATAATTAAAGATTTACATGTATGTTCAATTCATTTTGACCATTATATTGGGTCTGGGAAAAAGTTCGTGGCGTTTTCCCGATAGCTGTCATCAATTGCAAATAAGTCAGAAAACATTTTTTTTAAATTTGCTTATCAATGATATTTTTAATATAGGTGCGGTGCTGTTTCGCTATCGCCGGACATTGGAAAGGCTGTTTATCAATGATTGTGTTTATCGAGGATATACATGTACTATGTACTAGCAGAAACTACTTTAGGAGTCCTGACCACTCCAATGGATTGCAACCAGTCTGGAAGCGCTGGATATTTGAAACCTGATATTTTCGGTGTCGATTAAAAAATTGTAGTCCATTATTAGAGTTAATACAAATGAGGTATTTTTTCAGAGGTATATATTAGGTCTGGGAAAAAATTCGTGGCGTTTTTTAGTAAAATTCAACTAGTTTTCTTATAGTGTGAAAATGAATTTATTTAAACCAAATATGCTCCATTATTATCGACACCGTTTCGACATTTTTCGGGTAGAGCCATGATGCCATCGGTGAAGAACTTCTGTAGTTTCTGGTTGAAAAACTGAATCAAGTAGTTTTCACAGGCTTCTTTTGAAAGCAGCTTAATTCCATTGAGAGAGTTCTGTAGAGATCGGAATAAGTGATAGTCAGAGGGTACTATGTCTGGACTATACGGCGGAAACTTCCCAACCAAGCTCTCGCAATTATTGTCGGGTCATCAAATAAGTATGTGGTCGGGCGTTGTCATGATGGAAGACAACACCTTTCCTATTAATCAATTCGGGCCGTTTTCTTTCAATTGCTTTGCGTAATCTCTCTAGTTGTCCACATTAGAGTTGTAAATCAATCGTCTGACAAACTAGAAGTAGCTCATGGTGGACGATTCCCTTCCAGTCCCACCGCACACAAAGCATCACCTTTTTCGCCGTCAATCCTGGCTTTGCGAGCACTTGTGACGGCTCACCATCCCTTGTCCACGATCTTTGACGCTTCCGATTGTTGTACGTGATCCATTTTTCATCACCGGTTATGACACGTATTAGAAATGGCTCCATTTCATTACGTTTCAGCAGCGCATCGCAGATGTTAATTCGGTCTTTCATGTTTTTCGCGCTCAACTCATGAGGAACCCATACTTTGAGCTTTTTTTTGTAGCCAGCTTTGTGTTAATGGTTCAAAACAGTTTTGTGGTCAATGCCTAGCTCCATACCAATATCGACACTGCTGATATGCTTATCTTGCTGGACTTTTTCAAGAATTTCATCAGCTTTTTCAGTGATTGCACGACCAGAGCGTGACTCATCTTTCACATAAGAATTACCAGAACAAAAGCGAGCGAACCATTTCCGCGCAGCAGATTTTGATAAAATACCTTCGCCGTATACAGCCCAAATTTTTTCACAAGCCTGTGCAGCGTTCTGTCCTTTGTCGTAATAACATTGTAAAATATAGCGCATTTTTTCATTACTTTTCTCCATTTTCAAATGCAAACAACTTTTCAACCACTACACCAATTTCGATATTTATACACTTAAAGTAATGCTCGAAGTGTTACCTTCCCAACGAGCGTTTAGTGGAGTCGCTGCGATCTGTGTTTCCTGACTTATTTGCAATTGATGCCATCTATCGGGAAAAACGCCACAAACTTTTTCCCTGACCCAATATTTAAAAAATTCTGAATAACGAAAAAAATGTTACACCTTTTTTATATTTAAATATAAAAATGCGTAATAGTAAAATAATTAACTCCTATATATGAGAGCAATATCGTGCAAGTTGCAAAATAAAAATAGGATAAATATATTTAGAATAAAAAAAGCTCGTTAGCAGAATTTATACAATAAAAGAATGTGCAATTCTTCTCTTTAACGTTAGTCAAGGCCCCTGAATAGTGGAAGGCATTATAGTTTCCTCGTCAAGAAAATAAACCAAAACATTAATTTTTTTACGTTTAATGATTAAAATGTGTATTTCTTGCGAAAAGTGATGCTACCGGACGGGAATGGATTGAAACAGCCATTGGGCCGAAATCAGAGAGGCGGCTGTCCTTCAAAGGGGACCAAATAATGAAAGGCTACTGTGGTGATATTTTATCAACAGCGGCTATTACAGACGGGGGTGGGTGGTTGCACACTGGGGATATAGGCTACTACGGCGAGGATGGTTATTTCTACGTAGTTAATTGACTGAAGGCACTCATTAAAAGTACAAGTGCGGCGAATTGCCGCTGGTTTTTGTAGTACAGTATATAACAATATCGATCGAACTGAATACACTATCATGAAATTGAAGAACCCCTTCGATTTTTAACACGTTGAGCGCCACGTCAGCCATCTGTGGCTGACAGTCTCGAGCTACCCGAGAACAAAGCAGAAAGCGTCAGGTAGTCAAACGAGACGGTCGGTGACCGAGAGTACATACGCCGGGTACGACGCCACGCGGGCGGTCTACCACGCGAACGATTGCAAGGAGGTACCGAGCCTTACCGACTACGACGAATCTACCGCAACGTCATTACATTCAATCACTCACACACAATTATTATTCAACCAACATTAACCTTATGTAACCATCAATAAACCATCAGTTACTTGTATTTATACCACGTGTCTCCCTCCATACCCGCGAAAATCGAATCTACGAGCCTCGCGAGGCACCGAACGATCGAGAAGCCCTGACACGAGGTAAGTCCGAACCAACGAACGTGCGTAGGACACGAAAAGGACAACGCAGAAGGGAACCGGGTGAGGCATCACTGGAAATCCATAACATTTAGTACTGCGAAAGTAGATGATTATTCGAACGCCACCCATATGTTTGCAGAGGATTATAATGTCATTCTTTTCATTATTATTGGTCAATAAACTATCAAAAGATGCATATTGATTTACAATTCCGTTTGCTCTGTGGGATAATTGCATGAATACGACTGAAAATACCGCCATCTCAAGCATTTGTGGGCGCGTGGGTCTGAGCGAGAAGGTAACATCCCCCAACCATTGGAAGCGCGTTGGCGCGAGAGAGACACACCATCACCCCAAGTGCACACTGTAGCAATGTAGCATAGTAAGAGGGCGAAGCTAACTGCTAACCATGTGACGGTGTTTTGTGTACACTGATACGGCAGTGCTTGCAGTGGCTGGGGGTGATCACTAACCGATCACCCCAAAAAAGTCTGCCAAATGCTCCCATAAGACCTGAGCTTCCATGTAAATCTCTGTTTGCTGGTACTAACAGTGTTGGTCCGTATTGAACTTCTCTACAAGCAAAGTAGGTCGACAGTGCAACGAAGTTAGAGCGTCTATTTGAATTCGTTGACCAAAGTGAGTGCCAAGTGCCACAACAGTATACTTCGCGAGAGAGAAGTATGTATTGTTAACACCCAGCTAAAAATTCTGATTGAAATATGATTGAAACCATAAAAATATTAATCCTCGATAGGTTAACGTGTTTTTCTCTCTGTCGTTCTATCTAATTTTATCCGCCTTTTTAACCAGGGCTACGACAATAGCCAATAGTATAGTCTAAGCTGCCAAACACAATCCTAACCATTAAAGGACCAGTCGCTTTTCTGCTTCCTCATAGAAAAAGTGTTTTACTAAAAAAAATTCTCGAGATTTTAATGAGAGTACTTAAACGTTCCGAAACGTTGAGAAATCATTTTAAAAATCTGTGTGTGTGTGTGCGTTGAGCCTGCAAAGTAACAATGGATATATCTCGAGAACGTGTTACTCGATCATCCTGAAGCTTTGCACACAGCTTGAAACGCAACCACCGTCAGTTTGCTGCAATTTCCAGCCAAATCGTTAACGGCTTTTTCATTTTATGCCTTAAATCTTTGGAAATACGACAGTCTGCTCTCTAGCTTTCGTAAATTTTTAGCTATCGACTTAAAACTCTACAACAATAGGCCAGGGGACAAGGTTGTTCAGTATTAAGTTTGGCAAAAATCGATCAAGTCATTCAGATTTTATAATCATAAACTTTTGTAATTAAAAAACAAAATGTTTGTTGCTATAACTTTCATAAACATTCATCTATCGAACTGAAATTTAGCATACAGATTAGTTAGGTTACAAGGATACTTGATCTTGAATATGGTAAAAATCTATTTAAATATTTAAGTGTTATGAAACTTTCAGCTTTACCAAATTTTCATTTATATTAAAAATCTGAATATCACTTCCTCCATGAGGAAGTAAAGAAGTGCCAGAATTCAGATAACCATTATCCATAGTGGAGTATATGTGGGTGGGAAAGAGTCATGAGGAAACAATGTGCAAATTGGCACGCTTTCTATCACATTATTCTTTACTTCTTAATATTCATAATAATCACTACCATTGACAGACAACACAGCAGATTAGAATTTTGCGTATTACTTCCTCATTATTTTTCACCTTTCACTAAACCACCTCTATAAGGAAATATGCTCATCGATATTAGCTTTCTTGCTTTCTGCTTGGCATTTAATGACATTTAATGTTTTATCAATTTTAACATCAGCAATCAAACATTTTATTATTTAAAGGCCATGCATTTTACCTAGATATTGTTCATTCTATGAGTCTATATTGACCTGTATAATGGTCAAAGGCAAGATATGCTAAAAAATGAATTCGGCAATATAATATTTATTTATTTTTGTTGATTTGACCTTATGACAGTGAAGGGAAAATGATTTAATATTTGATGGGTATCATAACGACTTTACTCGACTTTTTACAATTAATCGGCAAGTCTTTGCTGATTATCAGCTAAGAAAAAAGTGAATTAAACAAAAATGTTCAAATAACACTTTAAGGAGAGTACTATATAAATTAACTTGGATATCGCTTTGCAATAGCAGGTCCTTCATTTTTATATGGGTTTTGAATGACCATACCATTAAAGGTCTTTTTGTAGAAAACTACAGCCTGATAGCTTGCAATTTGCTCAATTTAACGATTCAACAAACAAACGCAATACCAAGACCCCTTGGTCGTAAGTAGACTTGTGTAGAAATTTCTAGTTCAATAATTTCAAATTCAGGCGAGTTAGGGAGTTTACAACATTTTGCAGTTTAAAAAAATATCTATGATTTCATTGATTTTCATTAGGTTTACTACAACGAAAGAGTAGTAACTGACCACCTGTATGCCAAATTTCAGCTACATAATTGAAACTGTTCTCTAGCTATAGTCGATTACATTCTTAACAACTTGTAGCGCAAACAGACTTTTTAAGTACTCTGCATTAAAATTTTGAAAAAAGTTTACACAGGACTTTCCCTATGGGAAAGCAACACATTTTTTTTTTTCAATTTTCCAATAACATGACATATTTCTTTGTGCTTTTAATTCAGTTTGTAATGTAGAAAACAGAGGCCCAATGTTGCATAAAACTTGCTCTTATATCTGGTGAACCTTGGAACTAAGGTTTCTTCTTTTATGCCTCTTTTTGCATGAAATCTCGAGCTATTTCCTGCGTGGCACTGTTTAGAAATTAAATTGTAGGAGTTAGTTACTGTTCAACAAGCTCTGGCAATCAATTGTGTCTTCATTTCAGATTCAGGAGTTGTGTCAAATGGCGCAGTGTCCACCTCTGCTAACACGCTTAGTGGCGTCGTCTGTGGTAGCCAGCGTTCAAGCAGGGAAGATTATTCGCGATGTTCTGAGCAGAGGCGAATTAAATATCGTTGGTAAGGGAAAGAATGATTTGCAAACGGAAGCCGATCGATTGGCACAGAAATGCATAATAGACTCACTGACTCAGCAATTTCCTGGGGTAACAATTATCGGCGAGGAAGGTTCGTCGAGCTGTGAAGTTTCTAATGAGTGGAAAATACAGGACATGGATCAAGATGTATTGAAAGTAAAATTACCTCAACGACTTGAGGACGTCGAACCCAAAGATGTTTGCGTTTGGGTGGATCCCCTAGATGGTTTGTTATGATAATTCTCTCCTATTTAAATTCACTACAACCATACTCAATTACTTTCAAAAACCATCCATTCATAAATTTAGAAATCTTCCTTTCAATACAGATTTTATCTTCATGATTTTACTCATTTCGTGGGTCATGGTTTGAACTCTTTATATTTAGTGTAAGAATGGCTATTATTATTTTCTTAAGTTAAATTATAAAGACCCGTACAACGTTGATTAGTTGAAAAAAGTTATTATTTGGTTCATTGTATTCGTAAATGTGTTTTTAATGACGATTTTCTGTGCATGCCATAATTAGCCAAATATTTATTTATTTTTTATTATTCTTTTTGTGTCTACATATCTCAACTAGTAAGACAAAATGATCTAAAAGTTAGACTTTTTTTGTTCAATCGAACATACAGCAAATTATGTGCAAATAGCTCAACAGATATCAAAGAAAATTGGAAAATGCAAAAATTTTATAGTAATAATCAAGTGATCGATTTTCGAAGTGATTAAAGGCTCGCAACCCCGGTTACTACATAAGTTTTGGATAATTCTATTCAATTCGATTTTAGGTACATCGGAATACACGCAGGGTCTCGTGGAACACGTGACTGTACTGGTTGGAGTTGCGGTGGGTGATCGAGCGGTCGGCGGGGTTATCCACCAGCCGTACTATCGAGACGCAAAAGACAGCATCGTAGGTCGTACTTTGTGGGGAATCGAGGGCGCAGGTACATGCGGTTTCAAGGCAATACCGCCGCCAGAAGAAAAAAAGATAATTACAACGACGCGGTACATATTTTACGTTAAAGAAATTCTGGAATTCGAGGTCATATATCTTAAAAATCATTCACGTTTAAGGTCGCACTCAAACAAGACGGTACAAGCCGCCTTAGACGCTATAGAACCGGACGAAGTACTTCGAGTTGGAGGAGCAGGTCACAAAGTCAGTAAAATCGACTTAATCTAATTTTATCTCAATATTATCGAAATCATTTCTAAAAAGAATGCAAAATAAAGCCTTACGAATTGCTTCGTCATTATTTTCTATTTATTACAAAGCCACTTAAATCAGGATGTATGTTGATCAATTTCGGCTTCCTTATAGAGGAATTCATAGTCTCATAAAATTTGTACGCATACATCGATTTTCTTTTAACTAACATAAGTTAAACTCTTATACAGACTTTCAGCTCGATACCTCAACATTGAGTGGACTCAGGATATTTGAAATAATTTTTCGTCAAACTTGTAAAGTTCGAAATCTTATCGCACTTGTACGCATAGATATTGTATAAACTTTCAGCTAGATAGCTCGAAATTTGGTAAACAGGATGTTTAATATTTTTTTTCGTAAAGCTAGTAAAATTAAAAATCATGAAATTTCAATACCGTAATCGATTCTCACCAAATTTAATACCGATTATTGTTCGAGATAAGTCTATTTGTATGGAACGATCTAGCCTGGTATCAAAAATTGCACGAACTAGAGCGTTAAAAGTCATTTCAACAAAATTTAAATCTGTATAACATTTATATCACTGCATGCTGTTGGATGTACATCAGGCAAAATATCGGGAGTTAACTCCTCTACAAAGCTGTGACATTTCAGCTCGATGATCAAAGCATTCTTGAGTTATTGTATTTTTAAATATGCAGGTCCGATATATATACATATACGTTCACACATATATGTTCATCCAGACATTTTTACTAAATGTCTGAACAGGATGATATAAAAATTTCGACAAAAAAAATTATAGTAACAAAACTTCCTCTATGAGAAGAAATATATTTATCCAAATAGCAGTAAATATTTCCATTAAAAGTTATTATTTTTCGAATAAGATACATTTTCCAGTACCGATCTTCTAATTTAATAAAAATTTTACATTATTTTTCTGCCGGGCAGGTGATACTTTTATTAGAGGGAAAAGCTCATGCGTACGTATTCGCAAGTGGAGGCTGCAAGAGGTGGGACACCTGTGCTCCCGAAGCGATCCTCCGCGCAGTTGGAGGAAATTTGACGGATCTTTACGGCGAGAGGTATCCATACAACGCGAAAACACCTCATCCAAACGCGAGAGGCGTATTAGCTACGGCACCTGGCCAGATCCACTCGTGGTACTTGTCTCGTATTCCCGACGAAGTTAAACAACAAATGCAATAAATGTTTATACTGTGATAAACACTGTGGTAGGCACTTTGAAAAAGCATGTTTGTCCAATAAAACATGATATTATCAAAGGCCTGAAAATTATTGAAGTTTCTCAATCGTTTATTTTGTGTTTCTCTCATCTGGCATCAGTGATGCCAGATGAGGGAATTTTGTTCCCTTTTGGGTACCCTCTCCACTGGATCTGTTTTTGCGCCCACCGCGCGTGCACCTGGCGCACCGACCAATGAGCAGTCAGGCAGCGTGTGACGTTACACACTACGCCGTGCGCAGACTCGGCTCACCGACCAATCAACAGTCAGGCAGCGTGTGACGTTACACACTACGCAGACCCGGCTCACTGACCAATCAACAGTTTGGCAGGGTGTGACGTCACACATTACACCATTTTTATCTCAACGTAATTTCGGATAAATAAGTGAATATAATAAAAAGATTGATTGATTGCTTAAATCAAATTACCATCATTTCTGCGCGAAATAACTTGTGATATAACGACTAAATAGTTCCTTAAAACTTTGTGATATTATAATTAAATAGTTCTTCGGGAATAAATCGGTCATGAAATAAATAAACGATATAAAAATATAAACACGAATAAATAAAAATGAAAATAAATAAATATCGTAATGGGTACGTTAAAAAACTGGAAATAAAGTAAATCGAACGCGTTACATAAATATAAATGTGAATAAAAATGAATATAACATTGTGTATAATGCATTGCATAGACTTGAAAAAAAAGAGAAATATATTTATTTATTATTTATTAATTTAGAAAGATATAATACAATACCGTATGATTATATAAAGCAATTTGAGTAGAGCATTACAATTTCTTTTTATTCAATAAATTGTAATGAACCTTTTGTAAAGAACTACAATTTGGTGTTGGATATTGCAATGCACTATTCATTTGCTGACGGCTCCAAAATTAGTAATCGTTTTATATATTTCTTTACTTTTATCATTTATTTATTTATATATATAATATATATATTTATTAAAAAATCTTCCATAACTCATTTCATAAAAGCCCGCGCAGTGGCTGTTGTGAAGTGTGTGGGGCGAGACAGCGTAAAGCGCAATCGAGACGAGATTTGTTACGAGCGGCGCAATCGAGACGAGATTTACTACGAGCGGCGCAAGCCTTCCCCTGACGCGCCTCGCACGGGCAGCGTGGTGAGGGCAGCGAGATAGGGGCAAAATTCCCTCATCTGGCATCACTGGCTCGAGGCTCCCCAGCCTCGCGCCTGCGCCCTATATCGAGACTCCTTGCCGCGCTTTGCTGCGTCTCGGATACGCGCCCGACGTCCGCCGAAACTTCCCGAGGTGGTCCTTAACATAAATGTATTATACAAGAATGAAATGCGGATTTTTTTTAACTGACACTTCCTTTGGAACGTTGTGAATTGGATGTAATCAAACGAAAAAGTATAACGGAAGTTGAGACAAACGATATAGATTCATAGGATTTGGCCTGCGAATGAATGAATGAGAATGAAACAAAACACATCTCTATGTAGTTTCCGTATACTCCGTCTCCTCTTTGTGCGATGGTTCGTAGCGTCCCCACTCTCTACGCATATATAGACTTATTGTTAAAGCTTGTAGTCCCCATGCATATTTTTCCGGTGATTCGTAGCGTCCCCATTCCTGCCTTTCGTGCATGGGCCTCTGTGCGTACGGGATAGATATAGGGCATAGGCACAGAGTACACCATGCAAGCAGACAGAGACAGAGAGAGAGAGAAACATCGAGAACTGTGTAGCGTCGCATCATTGTGTCGAGTGCGTTTTTTTTTTAATTATTGCGTTTTGTCTATTTAATATAGTGAATTTATATTAGATAATGCCGAAAACAACTGCCTATCGTGTTGGAGAGTATCGTGCTAGAAAAAAAGCTGCTGAATATAAAACGAAAAAAACGGCAAAGACTTCTACAGAACGTGTTCGTAATTTTCGTGCGCGACAGGCGCCGAAGGTTAGAACAGCTGTACAAAATGCTGTATCGGCGACAAATGTTGCATCAGCGTCTCAGGACGCACCACATACACAAGATGCTGGACATAATTCAAGTAGGTATATATATACTCTTATCTACTATATTGTATTATTTTCTAATTTACAACTTAACTTTACATTAATTTACTTTACGTTACTATTGATATTCATAACTATCATTATGTCATGTTCGAGGGGTTTATCACTACTGACGCTTATTTGTCAATCGAATTTTTAGGTGATCATCAAATGGACGTGCAGCCTGCTCTCCCATATACACAATTTCACCGCAATAGAATCGCCAATCAAGACTTCCGCAAAAAATTCTACGACAACCCCTTTGGTCATGTATGCTCCGTATGTGACCGTTTATGGTTTAAAAATGACTTGAAAGAACCGGCTTTAGAACATCAAGAAATTTTTAATCAAATAATTGAAGCTAATGTAGGTGACAATATATTAGTTTGCAACACGTGCATACAAGCTCTCAATACAAATGTTATTCCTTTGATGTCCACATACAACGGATTCAAGCACCAAGCCGTGCCAACGTTTTTGCCACCATTAGACTTGCTGTCGGAGAGACTGGTTTCTCCACGGATTCCATTTATGCAGATCAGGAGATTGCGATACGTGCAAGAGCAATATGGAATTTATGGACAAATTATAAATGTACTGATATCAGTCAATAACATGGTCAAGCATTTACCACGAAATATTGACGACGACCACTGCATTAATATCCACATCAAGAGAAAAAAACTTCATAAGACAAGCTATCTCATGGGCTTGGTAAATAAAGGGCCAATTCGTGTGTGGTTACAGTACCTGGTTCGAACTCCTCTTTATCTCTTGTATGACATAAAAATTGATGAAAACTTCTTCAATATCTATAACAGTGTTGGCAACGTTCAACAAGATGAAATAAGTGAAAACATACCAATCGAAGAGAGCCTTACTGCACAACAACGGACACTTTTGTGATGACCAATATTTAAGGATAGCACCGGGGGAACATAATCTTCCGCAAAGTATCCTCTTCGATGAACGTGCCTTTTCCTTCAATTTATTAGAGCCATTTTCGGACATTTCGAGATGGAATTAATGCAACACCATTCGCAATAGCAACGAGTGAACTACGAAGATCGGATCGACGCGTAGTAACTCCATATCATTTGCTTTACGTCGCAATAGAAATGATGAGGATACGGGTCCGCGATTCTCTTACTATTGCTTCCAAACATATTGGAGTGAATACAAAAATAACTCGACAACAAATTGAGTCTGATGATTATATTAACAATTGTATTGAAAGTAACTCAGCTTTCTTGCGGCCGATGCCAAATTCTACTTGGTATTGGTCGGAACGAAAGAGAGATCTCTTCGCAATGATAAGACAACTTGGAAAACCCACGATGTTCCTCACTCTGAGTGCCAATGAAATCGGATAGAATAATCTGTTACGAACACTATATAAATTAAAGAACAATGGAGCTGACATTTCTGAGGAAGAAGCTGAGGAACTAAATTACATTCAGAAGACAACACTCATTAATGAAGATGCCGTCACCTGCGCTATCTATTACAACAAATTGGTGAATGTTTTAATGAATATCCTTCAGTCAAAGAAGAATAGCCCATTCGGATTTTATCATGTTGTAACACAAGTTTTTTATATTCTGTAAGAAAATAGACAACTTCGGTATAGTATAGGGATCTCCTTATACAACCTCCATCGGTAAGGAAGGATCCGCTTTATTTTATATTAAACATGAGAGTCTACAATTATTTATCACAGGTCGTAGTAACGTAGATTGGATGGTAACAGACTAGCTTCAGTAGTATAGTGGTTTTTTCGTGACCGATATTTTATACTCACTACGGTAATAGAATCATTTAAAACAACTCAGACATTTTCTATAGCTTCATGAGTATAGTGGCATTTACACAAACTCAAATATCAACTACCACTCCTAGTATAGTGGCATTTCGATGCCGTTAGTAAGAATTGATAACAACTGCGGTAGTATATCAATCCCGCGCCTCTGATATTCTACTAGTACAAACCGTTTGAATTTGATACACCGATATTCACAAATAGACCTTAGCCGACATACGGCGGCAATCAATATTATACACAAATATTCACGAATAACCCTCCGCCGGTATACCACGGCACGCAATGTTATATACATACGATAATGCAATGGCATTCATTATAAGAAATATACTTTGACATTCAATATAAGAAATATAAATCGACATTCAATATAAGAAATATAAATCGACATTCAATATAAGAAATATAAATCGACATTCAATATAAGAAATATAAATCGACATTCAATATAAGAAATACAAATCGACATTCAATATAAGAAATACAAGATCGTCCACTATCTCGCAAGACAATAGTTTCCATAACAATCGTTCAACGCTTGAACCAACAACTCTCATTGACGGGGTTAAACCGGACCCATACTCTCTCATCGGACAAAGTTATTATGATCGCTAATATTCAAAGGAATACACATTTAATTGTAGCACAACAGGCTTGGCCAGCAAGTAAATTCAGAGTTTAGAAGAACCGGCTCAATATACAAAAACACTGTTTATGTCTCGCCCTGCGAGAGACGGTACTTGTGACCTTCACTTGTTATTGTTCTTGGCGTGGCATGATTCCGAGTATTTCGGTTCAGATAAATATGCGCAGGACTCGTTGCCTTAATTAACGTAGACTTCGAGAATTTTCGATACGATGACAGATTTTATTTATCGCATCCGGAAAACTCCGTATGTAGGAACTTCCAGGAACGACGACGATGAATATTACGTTTTAGGAAGAACCACGATGCTGATTCAAGTCCAAATATGTCGCATAGACCATCATTTTCGTCCTCGTAATTTCACAATTGTAGATCCAGCGTCGCAACCGTCGTACAATGCGCAGTTAATACGTGCAATGCTTCAAGCCTCGCAACAGGCCAAGCTAAGTAGAAATGTGTATACGCGGTGCGCAATAGAAAAGCGCGATCCGCCGTGCCGAGCGCCCAGTCGTCCGACTATTCTATTAATCGAGACAATGGTATCAGTACCCAGATACTAATAATATAAACGAGCGCAGACACATACCTGTATAATTATCGAAGAACACTTTTCACACAAGGCAATCTGATATTACTATATAAATACTCATTAGGTTTAATCACCAACCAACCAACCCATGGGGAATCTCGTCGTTTACGCGGCAAACTTCGGAGATTTAGTTCGACCACGAGGATAGCCGAAGGGGCACCAGCGTCGTTCGGCGAGACAGAGTGGATATACGCGCGATATTTAAACATGGATTAAATTCCTTACAATGTGGTCAATTATTTTAAAAGAATAGAATTTCAACATGGTGGTAGCCCTCATGCATACATCCTATTATGGCTTAATAATGCTCCACAAGATGTACTTGGTACAGGTAAACAGGATGCAATAACAATGATTGATCAACTAATATCAGTTTCTTCGTCAGAAGCTTCTGGAAATATTAAACTGCAGACACATAAACACACATAGAAAAAAATTCTGCACAATATATTCAAAAAATTGAGTCTTAAGTATTCCGGTAGAACACAGTTTCAACAAAATAACTGTAGCTCGTCACAACTTCGACACCTATGACCGTTTCGGTTTTAATTTTGTTTCTTCAATAAGAAGATGATTGTCCCATTTGCTACCGATGTCTCCTTATGCAGAATTCTTTTCGGCACGTCATATAAAAGAATTAGAATCTTCAGTCTTCCGGAAGGCAACAGTTTATAGTGATTTTCTTATTTTCCCGCTCTACCATTCGAAATTCACCTTCTTATTGGATACTGTAGAGGTATAGGTCTAGGACAGGGGTCTCCAAACTACGGCCCGAGGGCCACATTCGGCCCGCGGACAGATTTTGGACTATTTCACTTTTTACCACCGGCAACAATGATAATATGGTTTTGGCCCTCGGAACTTACTGGAGTAATCAGTATGGCCCTAAGGCTGGAAAGTTTGGAGACCCCTGGTCTAGGAAAAGAAAGATACAATTCATTATTTGTTTTAGAGGAATAAGATATTATATATTCGGGTAATGTTTTGCTTATTATGGAGTCTCTGAAGGTTCCTCTAATTCTGTTCAATCTTTCTTCCACATACTAACATTCCATTCTTATAGAAAAATAAACAACATAAAATAATTTCAATAGTAAAATTCAGCAATCTATGCCAATCACACGTACAGTTCCACTTGTCATTTGTTGGATAATCATCTGGCGCGCGGCGATCGATATTCGCCGGCGATGGCCGAGGCTGTGCCTCGCAGACGTGCCGCGTTAAGCGAGCGGCTATCTCCCTCGCTTGACTTCGGCATCGCTCACCGGCTATCTCACTCATTTGACTTCAGCGCAGAACGACGCTTTCGTAAAGCGCAGCCATATTGTGAAATCTGGCTCTTCTGTGAAAATCCACATGGACAGCGCACACATCCTCGGTACACTCGCTCGGACCTTTCACCATCTCACCGGATCTTCTCAACGTTTTCGTGCTCACCAGGACTCAAATACACGGTTAGAGTACATCGTTACAATTTCTCCAAATTCAATGACGGTGAGGCGAGTCAATCTCATCGGTACATCAACATAAAGTTCTCATTCTGTGGCGTGCTCTGCAGCGCGGGCTGTACTACGTTTTCCACATCACCTGTTGCTCACTCAATTAATATAATTGAGTGTGTTTGTACTAATTCACTGTACTTTTTCCCAACCTAGCTTGCTGGAAAAGTACTGTGAATTTATCGGCGGCACGATCTGTCAAGTCAAAATTTCAGCACTCAAGCAATATATTTGCAAGTGCTCTCACTTTTTCCTTGTACATTCTCTTTTGCAATTCTACAGAGAATTTACTGCGAATGAGTGACATCTTATAAGCTCTCACACTTCTAATTCCGTGGCGTGCGATGCAACGCTGGCTGCACCACGTACACTTCACTCATTAACAGACTGCGCACAATTAATACAATTGTGTGCTGATCACTCGAATCAAAAGTCAATTCAATTTATTTATTTGTATCCATTTTCTAATTTTGTATTTTTTTGTTTATTTATTTTTATATTATTTATTTTCTTATAAATTTGACATATTTTGTAATCGCCAAGCGGATGGTAAAATAAACCACTCTCTCTACAAAACATCCTGCAGTCTGGTTTCTTTTTTTCCCTGTCGTGAGTGAAGCTTCATAATTTTCTATACATTCACAGATACGCTCAACCACATCTGGACGGATTTTCAAACATCATTCACTTGATATAAATACATCTAAAAAGATTGAGCTATACGTCGCTCATTATTCCGAATAACAGAAAGAAGATTGTTTGATAATCCATTCACTCACATTTCATATTATTTCATCCACGCAAGGATTAAAGTCTACGGAGACATTATCAGGCACACCATCAACATTCTCTAAAATATGTTTTGAAATAAATGATAGCGGTCTACCGAAGGATCTCTGTACTCTCAAATGAAGCTTTTGTTATGATGCGAGGGATATTTGTGTTAATAAGGCGACCGATGAGCCGTTACCAAGGACGTCTTCGCGTCAGACAAAAAAATTGTTATTCTCTCAAAATATGACTGAGCCTCATGTTCCGTTAGAAAGTCTTTGCGATGATGTTTATTACTCACCCGTAGGTCATCCAAGGTGATGAGTCGTAACAGAGCCACATAATTTTATGAGCATTGGCTCACCCAAGACGACGGCATGGTGATATAATATGCGAAAAGTAAACCCACCGCAATGAAATAAGATGTAGTAGCAAGAAAAAAATCAGAAACTTGACACAAGCAGAATTGTGAATTTTCCATACCGCGTTAATGCGAAGAATTCACGGAAGAGGATAACAAAAAAAAAGAGAAGTGGACGTAGTAACTATTGTAAACGAGCAAAGTCCAACGACATTTTTGGAACTGTCGAACGATATCGTTCTTACACTCACATGCGTACGAGTGTTTAAAGTTGGACCTTGACTTATTTACTATACCTCCAACACAGAAGAGTATAGAAGCATCATAGTGGTTACACGACAAGCCTGTGTCATCCCTCGCGCATGACGGACCTCCTGGAATTTATCGTACCTAGCCACGGTGAAGAATACCTGGATCTGGCGCATACAATGTTAATGTAAATGTAAAGATTATACGAACAGGTAAATCAAAATACTATGTAGCACCTGCTAATAACTTCCTACATAGCCTTTTCAATCAGGTAGACATATATGTTAACCAGAAACTCGTGACATCGCCAAACAAGGCACATCCCTACAATGCATATATTCTGACGTTACTCAATTATGGACCGGCGGCTGAAAATTCTCACTTAACGATCGCACTATGGTACGCTGATACCCCTGGCACGTTTTACACTCTACCAGGTACATCGAATAGTATTAATATCGGTCTAAATAATCGTCACATACACTGTGACGTTTTTAATCAGGATAACTTTCTGCCGAATGGCGTAGAAGTATGGTACGACTTGTACGTTCAAAAACTATTTTTGTTTTATGGAGACTCCTACTGCTGGTGTGATGCATAGACTACACCTTACCGAGGCTTCATTACTAGTCCGTCGAGCTAAAGTTACACCCGGCGTACTGATACTTTATGCGAAAATGCTTGCAAAGTCAACTGCAAACTATCATAGTAGTATGTGTACACCTTTGCTCCATCCCACTCTTATCCCCTCTTCTTCCCCCATCACGCAACTACCCCCACCACCCCCCTTTTCCACCGCCGCGCTACCCACTCTCCTTGACCAGCGTGGGTAACGTGAAGATGGTAAAGTGAGGTGGTGTGGGTACCTTGGTGAACAAGGAAGAGTAGAGATAAGAGCAGGATGGAGCAAAGGTGTACACATACTTGGAATAAAATTTTTAACTCACCCTTGTGTTGGCGGCATCTACGACGACTCTCCTGGGTGGCGGGACACAATATTTACGTCGTGGCACTCTCTCTCACACACACACACACACACACGCACGCACGCACATTCTCTCACTCACTCACTCACTCACTCACCCACGCATCAAAATCCACAGCTACGCGTCCGTGTAATATGGACTACCCGCACCCATGGAGCGTAGGCACCGTCAGGAGTACGCATCCGTAACCCGATCAGTACATTGTTACCGCACGTTTCCTCGATCCGATCCGATCTCCGTCCTCGTCAATTAAATGTTCGAGGCCGGATACTGTAAACTTCACAAGTAACATACTAATCGGCGGCTCGGGGTGAAATAGGTGAGGCCAGTCGACGTATATCGATTCCTCGAAATCGACCAGCAACACCTCGCTGCACCCGTCATCACTCACGTCAACGATCTCCCCGTGCATAGCCCTCTGATGCCGCACAACTACACAACCCACTCCAACGCGCAAGTCCTCGACCACAAAACGACTCCTCTCAATAAACTCCTGAATGTACACCCTGTCCAAATTATCCTCCAGTTCGGATAATGCTACGCACATTTTACCCGTCCGCAAACACACGGTATTATCGCTGCTACCACATATTGCCCGACACTCAAAAGCTACCGATAGCTCCTCGTCTAGATACTTCGGATACATTTTCTTTTTGCGATTTAGACTTTCGTCGTACACTGCTAGAGACAGACTGAATGCTCCGGATGATGCTGGCGGTGATCACAGCGTTTGAAGATAACAAACGCCCCTCTGAATCATAACTAGGTGTGCAGCGCTTTGAATGCAATGTCAGCGGTTTTGCACGTGCGTACCGCTTTATGCTGTACTTCTCATGAAGCGATTGCTCTGCAGTAAAAGACGCAGAATATGATACCGTACCGCGAGAGACCTCGATTATAATTTATATATAATTATAAAATAAGAGACACACTAAGCCGATGTATTCGTTTTTAATTAATCAATATTTTATTTAACTCACTTTACACATATTTACCGTCGTATGCAACATCCCTGCAAATACGGTAATCTTCGCTCGGGACTCCTCCGCCGTTAAATTTATTTTTATCACTGTCTGATCGTCGAGAGGCAAAAGCATTGTAATATTCACGCACTAATCTGGCATTTTTCATTACATTATCGCTAAAGAGATTATTAAATCGCGACATGGTGAAGCCGTACGACATAAGATGTAGGAATACGATGCAAAATTGTCCACACACATCCGACATATTACTCTGTAGCTGCTTGAGGCCGTACCGATAGAACTTGCAGTTTCTTCGTAGTCGTGCGAGATGTTGCGGTATAACCGGTGGTAGTCCGTAGCTATCAAAGTACATTCCTTTTCCATGATAGTTAACGTACATGGCGATCCAATGCTCTCCAGGTGCGTCGTGGTTATCCGTGTTAACTACGAGTCCGGCAGGTAACGACCATACACGAAGAATTCTGTCAGCTGGGTATACGCCAACGGTTGAAAGTGGTAGATACTGCAGACTCTCGTAGATTTGTCTAGTGTTCATGCTAAACACATAGTCAATGATTAAATAATGACCGATACGTTTTGAAAAACGTATATATATATGCAAAATTTATTTCACAGCATCGTCGATCGTGTCACGACTATATGATGAAGATTTCTCCTCTTTCTTATTCTCTTCCTCTTCGCCTGCTGACCAAACATCCATGTATGATTCTCCTTTAAATGGGTGCTCGCGAAACCAATTTTTTATTTGGAAAGCCATGCGCATTGCACAATGCGAAGGCGCTGTATCGTTTATCATAGCGTGTCTGAAGCATTTTCGCAAATATTTCGGCATAAATGTGTACGATAGGGCGCCCTCCTCATCCTGCAGATTGGAAATTTCACGACTCGTGATATCGCAAAGAAGTATAGCCTTCTCGTGACCGCGTGTATAGATGCGTCTTGATTTTCGCGAATTTTTCACGCAAGTTAGCGTATGCTCGTTTACAGCTCACATTGCCCTCGTACCATTCCAGACGGTGAAAATATTTCGAGAGAAAATTATTCTGGCTTCTCGAATGCTATGGTAATTCGGCAAAGTGACACGGCGGTGCGACGTTCCAATGAGCAGAGTACGGTCTATCCACTGCTACCACAGCAATTTCTTTCGGAATAAATTCCGAGTCTTTACCACGCATTCCCTGTATATCCACGACGATATCCATTTTCACGTCTAATCCGTACAGACGCTCGAGTTCGACTGATTAGTTACTCACAGACACGCTTCTACGTCTCTTAACACGAAATAATTTTATGCCGACATCAGCACATTTTTCGCTTATCCAGTAAAATCCACCATTACTTGCCGTGAGGATCAATTTCAAGGACGATATCATATTAAGCGTAGACTACACGATTTATCGTTGAAGCAAGCGCATCCTCAAATCGTACATCTATTCTCACACTACCGTGCTTTATTAAATTCCAATGTGTATTGCCGTTCGCCGAAAGATCGGGTGTCGAATCAAAAGCAAACAGACAGTATCCATCGCGATAATTATCGCGATCGATCGAATTACCGTCGTTCGGGAAATGTATTCCAGTTCCCGAAAACAACGTTTGAAAAGCATCCACATATAGATGATTTTTCGTGAAATCGGGTTGTAACGGTTTCGAAGGTATTTGAGCACCATCTACATACAACGAGAGATAATTTCTCTTGTAATTTTGGAAATTGAATGGATTCATACTGAGGTCGCCGTTAAACGCCTTGTTATCGACAAAACCGATAATTATACGCTTCGGCAATTGACCTAACACGATATTATTGATAGTCTCTCCATGAACACCAGAGTGTATTGAAACGGCTTTTACCTCGACTCTCGTAAGAGGATATTAAGCCGTAGATTTTGCCAGAGTTCTAGCATGCGAGAGCAGCACACCAGGAGCTATTTTTGTTCTACAAACGAGAAGCGATGCCTCGAGAATCTTTAAGCCGCATTGACCATTCTTTGTATCCCCTACAAGAAAAAATGAATCTCTAGACCGCACCAACCGTAGTCGCATCTCGACACCGTTTAATAGGAACCGCTCCTGAATATATCGCAATGCAGATGACCGAGCAAGTCTACAGTTTCTTCGACATTAAAAAATTGTTTTCTCTTCACAAGACCCGTATTTTCCGATGTTATATCATCCATTTTTCCAGGGGTATCGTCGTACCAGAGAACGCTCGTGAGATGCGAATTTTTCGCTGCTGGACCGTAATTCAAAAGTGTTTCTATGTACGCTCGATAAGCGTAGGCATTATTTGGAGGTGAAACTAATTTTTGATTCAGGTATACATCCGCCTGATTAAACATAGAATGCAAGAGATTGTTTACAGGGCCGGCACTTACTTTCGACGATGTACCCGCGGCAATTTCCGTAGTAAAGGGTGATTTTTTAAGAGCTTGAGAACTTTTTTTTAAAAAAAAACGCATAAAATTTGCAAAATCTCATCGGTTCTTTATTTGAAACGTTAGATTGGTCCATGACATTTACTTTTTGAAGATAATTTCATTTAAATGTTGACCGCGGCTGCGTCTTAGGTGGTCCATTCGGAAAGTCCAATTTTGGGCAACTTTTTCGAGCATTTCGGCCGGAATAGCCCGAATTTCTTCGGAAATGTTGTCTTCCAAAACTGGAATAGTTGCTGGCTTATTTCTGTAGACTTTAGACTTGACGTAGCCCCACAAAAAATAGTCTAAAGGCGTCAAAACGCATGATCTTGGTGGCCAACTTACCGGGCCATTTCTTGAGATGAATTGTTCTCCGAAGTTTTCGCTCAAAATGGCCATAGAATCGCGAGCTGTGTGGCATGTAGCGCCATCTTGTTGAAACCACATGTCAACTAAGTTCAGTTCTTCCATTTTTGGCAACAAAAAGTTTGTTAGCATCGAACGATAGCGATCGCCATTCACCGTAACGTTGCGTCCAACAGCATCTTTGAAAAAATACGGTCCAATGATTCCACCAGCGTACAAACCACACCAAACAGTGCATTTTTCGGGATGCATGGGCAGTTCTTGAACGGCTTCTGGTTGCTCTTCACTCCAAATGCGGCAATTTTGCCTATTTACGTAGCCATTCAACCAGAAATGAGCCTCATCGCTGAACAAAATTTGTCGATAAAAAAGCGGATTTTCTGCCAACTTTTCTAGGGCCCATTCACTGAAAATTCGACGTTGTGGCAGATCGTTCGGCTTCAGTTGTTGCAGGAGCTGTATTTTATACGGTTTTACACCAAGATCTTTGCGTAAAATCTTCCATGTCGTCGAATAACACAAACCCAATTGCTGCGAACGGCGACGAATCGACATTTCACGGTCTTCAGCAACACTCTCAGAAACAGACGCAATATTCTCTTCTGTACGCACTGTACGCATTCGTGTGGTTGGTTTAATGTCCAATAAAGTAAACTGAGTGCGAAACTTGGTCACAATCGCATTAATTGTTTGCTCACTTGGTCGATTATGTAGACCATAAATCGGACGTAAATCGCGAAACACTTTTCGAACCGAACACTGATTTTTGTAATAAAATTCAATTATTTGCAAGCGTTGCTCGTTAGTAAGTCTATTCATTATGAAATGTCAAAGCATACTGAGCATCTTTCTCTTTGACACCTTGTCTGAAATCCCGCGTGATCTGTCAAATACTAATGCATGAAAATCCTAACCTCAAAAAAATCACCCTTTAGTAGGAGATGTTATTTTCACTCTCAGACTAAGCATAGTATGCGCGAGATCGATATACTTATCACCCTGTCCAGGAATAACAAATTCAATCGGTGAATCATCTGTTAGCGAAGATATTGGCTTGTAATACACCCAATTGGAGCTTTCGATAGTAGTATGCGTCGGTGGGAGTGAAAATAATTCAAGTTCCGGTTTACGACACTCGCACGAGTGCGCATGTAGAAAAGCCATCTTGTTTCAGCTATCCAAAAATATCTGCAACTGTTCGTTGACGAGTCTTCTTCTTCTTATTGTTCTTATTATTCTTCTTCTTCCTTATTACTTTTCTCTTTATTACACTTTTATTTTTATGGGAGATACGTCGTGGTTTACGTTAGTCCGATAAATGAGGAGTTCGCGAAATTTTGCGTTTTTTATAACCAGACCTCCGCATGAGAGTGTTAATTTTTTTAGAGGCTTTGCGTTTGAGATTACTGCTTGATTCTCTCGCTCTCTCGCGAATAGATCTTTCACAGCTATATTTCTATCGAGGATATCACCGGCTACGTTTACACCAGCACGCAACGCCTCTTTTCCAACTGCTTTAGCGCCCTTCTTTAAAAGTGGTAACACTCGACGAAACAGGCCCCCGAGAAAGCTGCCGATACCGTGTCCTCGTTGATTAGGTGTTCCGATATAAACATGGCTAATACCGCCGTACCCGCGACGACCCCATCCGTGCTGCACACTGTCAATATCATCCATAGTGGTGTAATCAATCGTGGGACCTTTTGAAATGTAGTGTCACAGTCAACGTTCCCTGCTCGAATGGTATAGGATCCCCAAATTCGTCTCTTATATCGATCTTGATAGTGTGTAAATTATTGCGCAAGAGAGGTATATATCGTGGCGTTGGAAACTATTAAATTTTTATCGAACCATACTGACAGTCATCAGTATCAATGGGAACAACTCGTAAGAGAAGTGTTTGTACATCGCCTGTAATATAGCTCTCGCAGATATCTGTGTATAGAAACATGCTACCTGGTATAGCACCGGTGAGAGATGCAGGCCTCGACCCTGTGTATTCGCAATGCGGTTCTATCATTACTGACCTACAGGCCTCTTCTGAGAATCCTAGTAGCCTTGCGATAGTGGGCGATACGCGAAAGTCGTGGTAGCGTAGATCGTCGCATACGCGCGCCACTTCGACCTGTCCGCTCGGAAGCGATTTAAAGCGCAAATGTTCGGCCACGTGAGATAACTTATTTATACTCTCCAAAAGAGCGACTATAGAGCGGTATACACCAGATGCAACTTGGTCTCTATCAGCGCGTCTCCGTGTTAAAAGATTTAAACCCGATAAATCATAATTACCATCCTCAAAATTTACGAGATTTCCTACAGTAGGAGCATGTAAAAGAGTCATCGGATAAGCAATTTCCACAAGAGAAACAGACCATTCTAGGTGCAAGCGTATCTGACGCGGTAGTTTTGTGATAAATTTCGTCGTCGTATTATTCGGAAAATACTGCATACTACTGTTGCTCGGTAGTACGACAAAGAAAGAGCTATCCTTGGAGCTCATATTTATCAGGGAGGATGATTCCGAGCGTTCTTCCTCTTTGTCCTCTTCTTCTCTTTCGTCTTCTCAGATGACGGAGGCACTCGTACTCGTGATAATTCTGCCTCGTAGAAAATACCGTCGATAGTCTCGTTATTCAGATCGTGTAAAATATACACGAATGGTTCTCGATTCACTGATATTCGTTGAATCTTGAATAATTCGTTACTCCAAGCATGCTCATATGCTTTCACGAAAGCTGCTTTAGCTGTACTGATACGTACCAAGTCATCGACGCTTTATTTAGGCTTTTTAATTTTTTTCGCGTTACGCTCGTAACGCCGTGCTAAATAGTCTCGGGCTATACCCGAGACGACGTAGAAGCATTTTCGAGGATTACTTCGCTCGGAGGAATACGCGTTCCGCTGTGTCTAGTGTCATTATAAGTATATAAAAAATTTTGTAAAACATCGATGTAACGCTTATTTCGCGTGTATGTAAAGTAGCACCACATTCGTTCTTTTATTGTTCGATTAAAGCGTTCGGCAATCGAGGCTTTTATATCAGGGTTACGAGCAGCGCGAAAATCGATATTCTTTTTCTTGAGAATTTGCTGAAACGGAGTGCCGATAAATTCTTTGCTTCGATCAGTTTGCAATTGCTGCGGGCGACGATTGTTACTGCATGCGAGTATGCGTGTGAGACCGCGGGCCACGTTTGCGCTCGTTTTTTCACGCAAAGCCTCGACCCACGCGTATTTGTTTAACACATCGATAACAACAACCAGATACGTGTACCCATCGTTGTACGTGGCTATCGAGCGAAGATCAGCTAAATCAGCCTCCCATACATCGTCTATATTACTCACGCTGTACGTACGACGGGGAAATCGTCGTCGCACGAGACGATGCATGTTAAATGCATCCTGTGTCTCGAGTCATGGTAAAACATTTTTTCGCGCTACTCTTCGATACACCTGGGCCAAATTTTTTACTCTAGAATAGGAAACAGGATGAGCGGTGTCATAATAGATTTTTTGAAGAATTTTCATAATTTTAGCGATGACCAGTTAAATGGATTCTTTTTCTTTTTCTTTTTTAACTGTGTGGGGGGTCGATATTCTGCTTGTACGATGTTTTGCAATTGTTCGTCCTCTTCTTCATCCCCCTCCTGCCCTTGATGATGTCGTTTTCAGCCGTGAGCATTAAATCTCTGTTTGAGTGTGCGGTCTCGGCTTCGTTGTTGTTGTTGCTACTGTTGCTGCTGTTGCTGCTGCTACTATCGTTATCGCGTGGTAAAATAAAGCGCCGCTGTAGTGTCGAGGATGATGTAGGTGTAGGCTCGTGTAGTAACTCGGGATTGCCGATAAATTCGCGTGGTATCTGTATCGCTCGCAGGAGTTTGGCAAAGTGAGATCGTCCGATGGGTTTCTCGCGTTTTCTAGCTCGCATAGCATCAAACAAGATCAACGATATTGGAATTTGAAATTCTTCTGCCGTCTATGGAAACAACACCGTTACGATCCCATGTCATTTTTTTACCAACAGCGCTGCGATGCGAATTGCGAAGCAACGATATTGCTTTAGATTAAACATTTTTTGGTACGCTATCGATAATAAGTGTGTCATTGAGTCGAGATTTAACTTTGTTCATTAAAACATCGTCGGATTTATTCTCGTGGCTATCGAGTATTGCTATTTTTCGTTTTGATGAAATATTCGGTACTGCATTATCGTACTCGACCATGTGAAGATAACGCTGTAAAACCGGCTGGTACGCTCTCCATTTCTCTCTCTCGCTCTTGTACGAGTGAGAGTTTGGAATTTCACTCAGCTCAGAGTCGAGGCGCGATAATGGCGTGCCGGTAGTCTGTACGGACGGCAACGGGTCTGCACTAGTAGTAGTAGTAGTAGTAGCAGCAGCAGTAGTGGCGAGTCCAGCGAGACGATGTATGTTATCATGTGGAATAAGTACCATCTTTCTGGCATATTCCATGTCTCGTGTAGGCCAAGACAGGCACAAGAAACAACTTGAGAAATCCGACACAGTGCTCGACGATGATCTTCCTCTTACCGCTCCAATTTCCCCTTTTGGCGGCTAGTCGTCGAAGAATTGTCGCGTGCCTCCGAAGATTATTCTTTTGCACGTTGTTCAGACTCACGTTTCCCTGTAAAAGGTTTAGAGCACACTCGCATATACAGCGTACGAGTGCTACATCTGCTTTGCGCAACATTGCACATCGTTGCTCTTGCTTCAGATAACACAGCGCTTGCAATATAATTATTTGCTTTTTATCGAGAGGTCCGCGCAACGCCATTAGAAGCGCATTACTGGTACATCGCGCGACGCATCGCGAACTTTTATTGCTTTTTGAGGCACGTAAACGTTATGGTATTGGTCATCGGGAAAAATACAGGCGCGAAATCGGCAATTATCAGGCGTCGATTATTTCAAGTCGAATAATAGATAGCCGTGCGGTGCGGCTGTTGCATCGAAATTCTTCTCCTGCAAAAATCGCGGATTCTCGGGACATACTTGACGGGCTAGGTGCTGAATTTGCGCGCGATCTCGCGGATTTTTGAAGACAACGATATAATTAGCTTTTAAGGAGATATCGCGCTGCCCGTGACCCTGATGGAAGAGATTTTGCGTGATGAAAATGACACTAAGATTTTTATGATGGCTACCCTCGGTGAAAAGATCGACCACAGTATTGTTGGATGCCTCGCGCATTAGATCGTCAATGACCACAAGTTTAGGTCTTGTATCATTCGAGTAGTCTACTGCTTGCGGTAAACCCACGCGAAATTCGATTTTATCACCGTACTCTGAATACCCGGACTGCCACTCTGAGTAATAAAAAAGTATAAGCTCGAACGGGACATCAGTCATTTCGCGCATGTATTTAAAGAATTTTTTTACAAAATATGTTTAACCACAACCCGTAGGACCGCTTATCACAGCTGTCCATGGATGTTTCCAACGTGTATCCATATCGATGAGTGTCTATCAAAATCAATCAGCTAACTCTCAAATAAGCTTATACTGCGACGGCGGCGGCGGCGACCCCGCGGCATCAGCTATTTTCGCGGCCTTAACGAGCTGACAAGGCGCGGCGCGCCTGCACTAGCTGATGAGGCGCGGGCCCGCTTTATAAGCTGGTGTTTACACCGTATGTAAATTAAATAACGATAGTTTTTATATTTCTCACAAATAAACCAATATTTTTATTTCACTATGCATACATCTCTATGTGCAAATTTTACGAATCATCAAATTCTAAACAGCAATATTATATCCACGGATGTAGCACAAGAAAGTCAGAACAAAAGGAAACACTCGATAAGAAAGACGGGACAAAAGGAATCAATGATTTGTCAGGCAGAACAAAAGGGAACGGTACAGAGATAGCAGCTACTGCTACGAATAGCAGCACAAAAAGAACGAGATGACAAGGGTTTTATACATAATAAATCAATATATTTTTTTTTTATGTATTGTACACAGTAAATATGATACATGAAATTAGACAAAAAGATTACTTTAAAATATTGCGAATTCAACCGTAAAACTATATACTTTTTTGCGTTATACTAATTAGCGTATTTCACAATAGCCGTACGGTACAGTAGAGTACATCCCGTGCCGCTTTCGCTTCGTGTTAACAGGTTCGCGTGATTTCGTTTCTTTTCGCGTTACTACATGATGAAATACCGTGCGTCGAATAGCGTCGAATTTCAAAATAATAGGTACGCTCCTTACTCCTGTCATGAAAGAACGTAATGCGTTATAATTAACGTGACGGCTATTCGCAAAGTTTAGCGTGATACCCTTTACTTTACATTTTTCAATAATCATACCGTCCGGTTTACGAACAAGGTATGCGTAAAATTTTGGTCCTCCCGAAACGAACGAAATGATATAACTACCAGGCCCGTATTCGCTTAATTCGTCCGTAAGATCTCCTAGAAATTGACCGATTGGCGGCTCATACTCGTGTTGTCTTTCCGTTACACTTCTGAGTTCGTATGAAAACGCAATGGGTGAGAGCGTAATAATAATCAGCTTTATTTGTACAGCTAACATTTCGTTCATATACCAGGTGTATGCATAAGTTTTTTCCGGTTTTTTGGTAAAAAAAAACACGTAATTTTCAAGGGAAATTAATTTTTTTTTAATTCAAAATATTGGCCATCGGCTTCTACACATTTCGCCCATCTTTCAGGTAACTTATGAATACCATGCCAGAAAAACTGCTTGTCTTTTGCGGCAAACCATTCGTCGAGCCATTTTCCAACTTCCTCGAAATTGCTGAAGTGCTGCTCTGGGAGCGCGTGCCCCATTGATGCGAAGAGGTGATAGTCAGATGGCGCCAGGTCTGGCGAATACGGCGGGTGCGGAAGGACGTCCCATCCAAGCGATTTCAAGGTGTCTTTCACTGCTTTTGCTGTGTGAGACGGCGCATTGTCGTGTAACAAAATCACTTTGCCATGTCTTCTGGCCCATTCCGGTCGTCTTTCGATTAATGCGTGGTTTAAATTAATAATTTATTGGCGATAGCGTTGTGTATTAACGGTTTTGCCGGGTTTCAAGAGTTCATAATACACAATACCGCTCTGGTCCCACCAGACACAGAGCATGGTCTTCTTGCCGAAGCGATTTGGCCTTGGTGTTGAAGGACCGGCTTCGCCAGGTGAAAGCCACGATTTTTTCCGCTTCGGGTTTTCAAAATAAATCCATTTTTCGTCACCCGTCACAATTCGATGCAAAAATGATTTCCTTTCGTGGCGTTGAAGCAGCACTTCACAAGTGACTTTGCGATTTTCTATTTGACGTTCATTTAAATCGTGTGGGACCCATTTACCGAGTTTATTGATCTTCCCCATTACTCGTAAACGTCTGCTGATTGTTTCTTGTGACACATGTAATGCTTTTGCTAATTGCCGTTGAGTTTGAGTTGGGTCATCATCCAATAACTCCTGCAATTGCTCGTCTTCGCATTTTTGTGGTCTACCAGAACGCTCACTGTCTTTCACATTGAAATCACCACTTTTAAATTGTCGAAACCATGTCTCACATGTTCTAATCGATGGAGCATGTTCACCATAGGTTTCTACCAGCAAACGTTGACTTTCAGCAGCCTTTTTCTTTTGATTAAATAAGAAAAGCAATGCGTGCCGCAAATGTTCTTTTTCAGGCACAAAACTCGACATGATCACTGAACGATAAAACAAAGACACTAGTTTTTTGCGGACTCAACTTGTGTGTGTTTGTAGGTTAATGTCAGACGAACAAAATGACGTATGTGTCAAATTAATACGCTGCGTACTTTTTGCTGGCGCCATCTCTTAGTTAAACCGGAAAAAATTTATGCATACACCTGGTACGTCGTCCCTCTTCCTGTCGCTTCCCGTCTTCGACTGTCTTCGTTCTCCGCTCGACCCCTCATCTAGCAGCCACGCTCATATGCTATGTATCCTACACCCGGCCGTCCTGTGGAGACATTCGCCCTCGGATGTCTGCTTTTTCGTTTTTTCTTGAATCGTTGAATTCGTCTTCGGCTTCGAATTCGCTGTCGTTTGCCAACCACGGCTTCATGAAATCCGCCGCAGTCGACGTTTGTTGAGGTCCCTCATGATTTCCAATCTTATGGACGAGGTATCGATTGTTGCGTGATACCTTGACAACCTCATATGGCCCCAAGAACATTCAAGCAAACTTCAACCCTGGACTCTGTTGCGTCCGCTTAATTGCAACGAAGTCGCCTTCGCGATATGACTGTGCCTCCTTTCGTCTCTTGTTAAATCCTCGTCGATTCTCTTTTTGTATCTTCGCAATGCTCTTCGCTGCTTCCGCCCGTCGTGGCAGCCCACTCGTTTTCAAGTAACTCGCGAACATGGTCATATTCGCGCAGCCTTGTATGAGTTCCAAACAGTAAATGGAACGGCGTTGTCGAGATGCTTCTGTGTATCGTCGTATTCAAACATTGTTGAGCGATGCTCAGGTATTTGTGCCAATCTTCTGGCTTCGGTATCGCCAGCTTCGTTAATAGAGGTATGAGCGTTCGATTTATTCGCTCTACTGCCCGTTCGCCCTCGGGATTCCCGTCGTCGTTAAAACATGCTGTATTCCCTCATTCTTGCAATATACCTGGAAATCGCCAGACGTGAAAGCTGTGCCTCTGTCGGAGATAATTCTCCGCGGATTGCCAAATATCGTCGCCTGCTTCTGGACACGGTCGAGCACTTCGGCCGTGCCCGTAGACCTCGTCGCGTAGAGCCAAGTATACTTGCAGAAACTGTCCGTTACCACAAATATGTGCTTATAATTTTTTTTGTCGACGTCAAGGGACCAAGGTGGTCGATATGATAGGTATCGAGTGGCACCTCGCCTTTGTCGATAGGGTATAGGAATCCCTCTGTTCCCCCTGCTTCTTCTCAGCCAGAATACAGTCGATACAGTTTCGTACGATCCTTTCGACCTTTGCACATAGATTTTCAATATGGTAATCTCGCTTGATGATTGCTTCAGTTTTGGCAACAGCGAAATGACCTCTCTCATGAGCCCTTCGGATTATCTGCGAACACATCGTCTTCGGAACGACGAGCCGGATATCGTTGTCGATTTCTTTAAACAACCCTCCTTGAATCAGATAACCATGTGCTCGTCCCTCTTCGGTCAACTGCATCATTCTCTTCGTGTCGTTATCGTCGTGTTGTGCTTTCTTCAGTCTTGTAGTAAGGCCAGCGTCGTTTTCATCAATTAACAAGCAATCCGGTAACGGATTCCTACTTAATGCGTTTACATGAGCCATGTTTTTGCCTGGGCGGTGCTCGATTTCTTAGTGAAACTCCTCTAGTAATAACGCCCATCTCGCTACGCGTATACATAAATCTTTTTTCGACATCGTTTGCGTAAAGGCGCGACAATCAGTGATAATCTTGAAACTTGTACTAAGTAGATACACCCGCAACTTTTTGAGCGCTTTAACGATCGCGAGGACTTCGAGTGTATAACTCGGATATTTTTCCTCTGCGGGCGTGGTTTTACCACTCGCGTAGTACGTCGGGTGCATCGCGCCGTCTTCATTACTGCGCTGTAATAACATCGCGCCGTAACCGTGCATCGATGCATCGGTATGCAACTCTGTTTCCGCACCGACCTGATACAATTTCAACACCGGTTTATTGATAAGCATGAGCTTGAGTTGATTGAAGGCGTCCGTCTCTAAATTTTCGTACTTGAACATCGTTCTGGCCTTCAGCAGATTCGTTAGCGGTCACGCGATTATCGAATATTTCAGCATAAACTTACGAAAATATCCGGTGAGTCCTAAGAACGATTGAACTTGTCGAACCGTTGTAGGCGTCGGGAATTTTCTGACAGCTTCTGTTTTGTGTTCCGACGGACGAACACTTCCGCCTCCAAAAATATGTCCCAAATATTCGACGCTTACTTGCAGGATACTGCACTTTTTCCAGTTAATTATTAATCCGTTCTGACTGGCAACTTCTAGTACGCGTTTTATTCTATCTAACCCGGTTTCATGGTCGACCGAGGGCACGATCAGATCGTTCATGTAGACCAGTACTTCTTTGTTACGAATGAGCTCTCTGAACACGGTGTTAATAAACTTCTGAAAGATCGCGGGGGAGTTGCAGAGACCGAACGGGACTCTGAGGAACTCGAAGTGCCCATCGGGGACAATGAAAGCGGTATATTTCATGCTCGATTCGTCCATCCTTACATGGAAAAATCCATTTTTTAAATCGAGTGTACTAAATACCCTCGCGTCCTGAAGCGCGTCCAGCTGGTCTTCTATCAGAGGCAATGAATAACGGTCTTTAGTGATTTTTTTGTTTACCAGCCGATAATCGACACACAGTCGGTTTGATCCATCTTTCTTTTTCGCTAAAACGACGGGACTCATGTAATCTGATACGGACGGTTGTACCACGCCGTTTTCTAACCATTGGTCTATCTGTGCATTAACCTCTGCTCTCTCTGACATTGCTAGTCGTCGCGGTCGGAGGTAGACCGGCTCCTCGTCCTTTAATATTAGCTTCATCTTTACATCTGTTTCACTAGTTGCATAATAATATCTTATAATTATCGATGAGCGACTGTACGGTGTGTTTGGACTCGGCATTCAGTGTGTCTACTATGTCCTCGGCGTTAATCTGCATGTCGGTACTTACACTGATTTGGCAAATTTCGGCAAAATCGCGATTGGTTTCGTCCTCGCTTTCTGGCTTTATTATAGTTGGTTTACCGTGCTTCAAATTTACGTAGACCGTGTCGAGAAAATCGCTACCGATCAACAATTTGTACTTCAACAGATTATTTGCAACGACATGAATCGGAATTGTATAATCGTTTTCGTCGACCGTTAGTTTCGCGCTAAATCCTCCGCATGTGACATTTTCTTCCGTGCCTACTCCTTGAAATTGCACCACATCGAGCTCGAATTGCGGAGAGTCTAGTCTATCATATTTGTCTTCGCGCATTATCGTGATATCGCTTCCGTTGTCTATAATCGCTTGCACCTCAACCTCGTTAATTAGTACTTCTTTTGGATGCTTGCGACCGTGCGGTTGAGCGATCGCGTAGCTACTTTTCTTCTCTTTGAGCGGGCATGCGAAAGCTATGTGTCCGTACTCGTTACACCTGAAACATTTTATACCTTTCTCTTTAGTTGGACAATTCTAGCTTACGTGGTCCTTTCCGCCACAATTGTAACAGCGTTTTGACGGAACGTGGTCTTTTTCCTCACCTACATCTTTCTTGTCTCTCGCCGTGCTCTTATCGCCCGCGGCGCTTCTACTTTTATCGTATTTATTTTTAACGTTACCATTTTTTTTTATCGTTCTTCGACGCTGTTGTCGTCGTCTTCGAGTTTGTTTGATTTTGCAGTGATATTTCTTCAAATGCGTGCAGGATCTCGTCCCGCCTCGTGAATCCTTGCACTCGTGCCAAGTTGCGCAAGTTCTGATCTGGGATGCCGTCGATTATGTATCCCAAGATCTCGTCGTCTGGTATGCTGATGCGATTCCCCATTATCGTTTTCTCGTGTACGTAATCGTGAAAAGTTTCATTCTTCTTCCAGATTCGTTCTTCGAAGTGTCGTCTCATTACCAGCTTATTTGGTCGATGATAAAACATCCCACGTAGTCCATCGAGGAGCGCATCTGACGTCATTCCGATGTATTCGGGTTTTAAATGAAACCATTCCATCGCGCGTCCTCTTAGTTTCGTACCGGTCAGAATTTTCGTCAGATTGTCGTCTAGGTTGTAAGCGGTTCGAAGAAATTTAACTTGCTTCTCCCACGTTTCAAAAGTTTCAGCGTTACCGTTGAAGTAACTCAGTAAATCCGCCACGGCGCTCACATTTATTTTCGGCCGTTGTACGTGTGCTTCGGAGTTTCTCGGCATCGGTTGGCGATCCTCGTTCCCTTGACCAACTGTACTGTTGTCCTGAAGTTGGACGCTACTCGCTGTTGTCGAGGGCGTGGTTGCTTGTGGATCGTTGGTGCGTTGCGTCAGGCGCAGCATCTCGATCTCGCGTCGTACTAACGTAAGTTCGCGTTCGGCCAATTCCTTTTCACGTCGATACAACTCGATCTCTCGTCGTAAAGCACTTGATCTGTCGTCGTCTTCTAACTCCTTTCTTCGTCGTAATGTTCTGTCATCCAAAGGTGGTAATCCAACAATGACATCGGTAGCATCGTTGTTGTCGTCGTCTTCAGTACCCATGCTGTGGTCGTTTCCCATAACGATCGTTCGCAACCACCCACCACTCGGGTCGTTACACATTAACCAACTTATTAGCTCGATTTTCGATCCCGATGTGCTTAACCCTTGGCGTTTCAAGACGTCTTTCAGTTCAAGCACCTTAAAAGTCTTTGGATCGATCTCGTCCATCGAGTATCTTCGTAGCAACTAGTCTTCTGTTATTGTATTCGTGTCGTGATACTACACCAAGCCTCGGCTTTCTATGACGGTCGCTATGCTCGTAACCGTTCTTGTTTTGTCTTCGTCTAAGACAACGTCGTAATTACACTTTCTGTCGTGACTGATCGTCGAATCTCTTGATTCGCAATCCTTTCGTTTTGTGGAAAATACACACACGTCGTAACCGATCGCCGAATCTCTTGATTCGTAATCCTTTCGTTTTGTGAAAAATACACACACGTCGTAACCAATCGCCGAATCTCTTGATTCGCAATCTTTTTCTCGTATTTTTCGTCGTTCACTCTACACTCGCGTCACCATACACAATCCCGGCTGAGCCCCCAAAGTTGTAGTCTTTCCGTTACACTTCTGAGTTCGTATGAAAACGCAATGGGTCAGAGCGTAATAATTATCAGCTTTATTTGTACAGCTAACATTTCGTTCATATACGTCGTCCCTCTTCCTGTCGCTTCCCGTCATCGACTGTCTTCTTCCTCTGCTTGACTGTCTTCTCTCTCTCCCGACTGTCTTCTTTCTCCGCTCGACCCCTCGTCTAGCAGCCATGCTCATATGCTATGGATCCTACACTCGTTACCACCAGGGCGACTCACGTAAATACAGGAGTCCGTATCGCAGTACAATATTCGTCGCCCCAGCCTCTCAAGATAACTGTACAATTTGAGGCGTGCCTGTGCCGTCGTGTATGCTGCAATCATGGCATTTGATGTCAGGGATAGTTGGATAGCATCGCGGTTGCTCACATAGTTTACATACATAATCTTGTGATTAACCGGTAGCTTCCCCGTCACCTTAATCTCCGGACTCGTTAGTAAATTCATTAGCTCCGCGCGCGTGAAAACGATAACGGTTTTCGTGAGATTCTCTCGTTGACCGAACTTTCCCCAGAATGAATTAAGAGCCAATTTTGCGAGTGAACGTAAACCCGGATTTGGCTGCAAAGCACTTCGCTCGAGATATACACCCTCAGACTCCTTGTACAATGCTATAAAACGCTCTATTGCTTCCTCGTCATCATTACACTCTGTTGGCGGTCCACTCGCCTCCTGTTTTATTTTTAGGAATGTATCGATGTACTCGGCAAAATGACCACCTCGTCGCGTTGTCGAGTCATACTGCGTAACAACGTATTGCCAAATTTCATAGATACACGTCACCTTATATCCGAGCGACACAGCTTTTCTCAGTTCGTCCACGACCCATGTGCCGTCAAACGCTCGCTCAGTCGTGTCATCGTGTGTACAAACCTCGGATGTGTCCATATCTGTACGGCACGTTCTACACAGGGGGAACAGTAGTTTCCCATGCATGCAAACAGGCAGTACGGGGATATAGAAATCGCGCGGTGCCACCACGGTATACTTCACGAGACCCTCAACGACACTTAGATCGTTTTCAACTCCTACGAGTTCTCGGCACTCGTCCCCTACGTGCAATTTCGGGTGTCCAACGGGATATTATCCATTCTTACACACCCATGGATACAGCGAACAAACATCCACATGGCGTATCTGCTCCCTATTCGCGACGTCGTACAAGCTTACAAAATTTTCCGTTCGACCGCCAAAGAATGCATCGCGTGGTTCGAGAGGCGCCCCTATTATCGAGTAATCTGTCAAAATCACATTTCCATATTTCGGTTAGAGTGTACCCTTTCGATCTGATTCGCCCGGAAATAAAAACGGTACGCTCGTATCGCTCATCTATTGTATCGCCGAATTTAGTTCAAGCATCTCTATTCACGCGATAACATCGCGGACAATCATGACAAAAGCAGCCGTGAAATTGAAGAACGTGGAGGACCCCCGCATCCACGTAGTAACCGTCGACAGCCGGTAGGCCGGTCGGAGGGCGATACTCTCTCGTGCGTCCAGCATGAGCGATAACGCAGCTGCTCTCACGCTCGAGCCATACGAGCCATACGACGGCCTTGCGCGATTGCTTATCGCCCCAGCGATACCCCCCTGCTGGTAACACCGCAATGTGATCTTTCTGTAGAAAATTCTTCCGAAATACTCTCATACATGCTGATGCTATCGTGCATGCTTCTGTAAACGGGCACACGCTCCCGCAACGTATAAGTAACTCTCGAAAAGCTAAACGCGCTCGTCTCAAAACCGTAACATCTGTACGACAATATTGCACAAATTGCGTCGCAAAATCAAATTTATAATCTACGCGACTCGATTCTTCCTCATACCATTTTAAAAAGCGCTCGCGATCCGCTGCGAACATGGTATCGGGTGAGTAAAAATGCAAAGCCAGCAGAGGACCTGAGTAATTCTGATATTCCGGTGTGTTGAATAAATGGGGAAATGTACCTTTTGTCACCTCATCAGCAAAACCAAATGCCTTAGGTAAAGCGCTAAGAGCCATGGGTAAATAGTTTAGACTATCGAGAAAAACGACACCGCCAAATTTCATCGAGACAATCTTCGTACCATTCATAATCAGAGAGGGCAGCTGTGTTTTTTGCACTTCGATTAAATACCGTAAAATAAATTGTGCGTCGAAACCTCTAGAATTATGGGCAATGCAGGTGGTCTTTAAAAATTTTTGCGACAATGCGAATTTCACGAGCTTCCCAACAGGATCATCGATAAACACGAATTCACGTTTACCACAGTTAGCACAATCTGTCTCTATATCTGTGAAATCCAGACATGCCATAAATACGCATTGTGCAACACATAAAATCGGCTCGTGAATTCGTGTCGATTTATCATCATGCAATTGCTCGTGTTGTTGCGTCTCAAAATCATAGAATAAAAATCTCGTGGAACACTTGTCTTTTTTCTTCTCCTTTTGCGCCTCTGGTTTCTTAAGAGGTGCTATAAAACACGCATGCGTAGTCGGTCGCGTTTGTTTGCATGTTATACAAAACGATATACCACATACATGCATCTTTTTATCTGTGGTTTTAATCATACGCGAGCAGCCTCTACAGATTTTCAATGCGTTACAGACGCTGTACCGTCTATATTTACGAGACGTGATACCCGCAGAGCCCTCACCCTTATGATGAGCGAGGCAAAAAGCACCAAAGAACGAACGATTACAGTCTGCGCAATACTCAGGCTGAGAGTCTCTATTGCCGTTGCAATAAGTGGATTTACATCGAGCACATTGATAGCTACATCGATGCTCGAGTCCTCGAATATACTTGGAATTACATTGTGCGCAGAACCCTCGACTACCTAGCGCACGGGCGAGATTTAAAATCGGTCGATAGTGATGAAAACGCTCGTAATAGAGAATAAAAAGTGTATGATTAATCTTACCTGTTGCGGTGAGTACGTATTTTCGCCCATCGTACAGAGCCGGAACGCGTTTTCCGAAGGTGGGAAATTCGTAAACAACAATCGCTATACCCTCGTGAACCAAGTACTCCCGAAAGAGCTGAATTTCGCACGCACCGCACCCTCTAGACGATGTCATTACCCCTGCATTACGCGTGAGCTCTATCGCTGCTGTATATTGCGCACCTCGAAGCCCGTTCCGAATTTGACACTATCGTCTGTGCAGCTCGCCCGTACGTATTTGACCACGTTCGGCATGCGCACGGGCTGTGACAAGAGATCGTTGTAGACACAAATTATCGCGATTACTTATGCGTAAAATTTACTTTTTTGCTATAGACTCGTGTGTAAGTCTAGTACCCACACCGGCTCCTTCGACACCTCGTACTATACATGTCGTCATTCTACATGTACCAGCGTCAATTCGAAATTCGCGCGCACTCTGAGCTACACTATTAATTAGTCGCCATATATCATCAGGAACGAGGTCACGAGCTGGTCGAAATGATAACCATACAGGTCCCTGCGCGAAAGACGGTACGCTCAGAGTCATACCCACATAATCATGTCCTTCGCACGATTCTGTAAGGCGTGTGAGAACATCTCGTACACCGCTCTCGAACCATGTCAGATGATCGATACCATCCGGTAACTGACGAAAATAAAAATCTATCTCTCGACCCTGCATCCTAAAGCGTGGAAAATATCGTCTCTGCTCATTGTCGATACCGAAACGTTCACCAGGAGGCAAAATATCACCACCCAGTGCAGCAGTCCTTCCATCGCCAGTTTGTCCACCTGCAAGCATAATTAAACCATTTATTAGAATTTTTATTTCATTTAATTCAAATTTTTGTTTGTCGCTAGCTATATACTATGTATATAAATCGTGTAACGTAAGATTTACAAACTTATATTTGTTTTTAGTCCTCGAATCCATCGACTCCACCCGGGAACCGCCGACGCATTTCGTAAACCAACTCGATTGTCGGCAGTCTCGGCACAGTTCATCGTGCAAAGCGAAAAACGTTTGGGTCCGACTCGTACCCTGTTTTTTCATTTTACTATTATTATCCCCGTAATTTTTTTATTTTTGTCAGCGTAATTGTATTATTAAAAGTTCACCTGAATCTACCGGGTCCTCCTCCTCATCCTCCTCCTCGTCCTCGTCCTGCTCCACCTCTTCTTCTTCTTCTTCTTTTTCTTCTTCTTCTTCTTCTTCTTCTTCTCTCACAGGGCCTGCCATGAAAAGACCGTTTGTTGGTTTATAACCGCAGAATGGCTGGGTAAAATTTATCCAACGATTCCCTGTGGAGCTGTCACCATCGTTGTCCTTGCTATGATCATCTGAATCGGTTCTACCCTCCTCATCGAAATTATAAGTGTCGGATCCCATTTCTTCGTCTTCATACCATCGAACTATATAAAAATCTTATGAAATAAAGGAAATAAAATAAAAGTAATTAGCGCTGTATATTACTTACGTCTTTCATTGAGTATGGATCGCAGAGCAGGCTCATTCAGCCAACCTCGTCGACGAATAACACGCACCACCGAATCAATAATTATTTGATTATCAAACAATCCAATATTATACGCGTCAACTAAATCACGCAGATGACACTCACACAGCATACCGCGAATTTTACGAACAACCGCCTGTGTCGGAAGTTTCCATAGGGTAATCTGTAAATTTCTTCTCCCCCACCGCGAACGCAACGACGGTCTACGGTTCAATATAAACTCTATCAATTTTCTTATCAATGAGCGCTTTACCACTCTGACCATGATTGTGCTGTTAGAGTAGTAGTAGTAGTAACCGCAGTAAATCAGACAATTAACTAGAGAATTTTCAAAGCGGCTCACTTTTATATATATTCCTTTAACAAGCTCTTTCTCTCTCTCTCTCTCTCTCTCTCTCTCTGCATATACTGCAGCGATGTAATGAATACGACTAACCAAGAAGATGGCCGCACGCGATAACTTTACAAAAGCAAGACCTAGGGAAATCTTTAGCGATAGTGATGTACTTAGTTATCGAGTTTCGCTGATGAGAGTCATATTGTTTTCATCTAATTTCAAGGCACTCGGCCATGAAGAAAATCATCAAATTTCATCGACGAATATTATTTAGTTTTTATGACACATCTTATCTGTATGTCAAGGTGTGTGTGTGCACATAGGTGTGCGAGAGTATGCAAGAGTTTTGGGAAATATTTGCTGCTGCTGCTGTTACTAGGCTGTTGAGGAGAATGCGATAAATATCAAAGGATATTGGCTAGCAATTTTCAGTCGTATGATTTGCAGTATCAAAAGAAGAGGCGATGCAACTAGATGGTGGGGGAAATCTGTATAAAACGGAGTATGAACACCACCGACGATTCATTTGAAAAGTTACAGTCTACACGAAAGCAATAAAAATGGCAAATAACGGTGCTACGTTTCACGCGATATCGCCATATATAGCGAACCCCGTTATGTACGGTTTAAATAAATCATTTGGTAAAATAATCGTCGCCGGGATCGAGTTGAACTCTACGTGTAATCTTACACCAGTGGTGAAAATATTGTCGAATATTTTTACCGGAATTACACTCAGTGCGGACGAGTGGCGAGTGTTTACAATTTTTTAAATGTTTGAGATTTTTCTAGCGTACAACAATATTTCGAAGCTCATGGGACTGATGCCGAGAAAATGTGTAATACCCGCATAGAGCACGCAACGCATTACACACTTTTAACCTCGTGTCACCAGCACAGAGCTGTGTCATTTGGTAAAATAAGTGGTAGCGCTAATGAGGAATACGAGAATCAAGAGGAATCTGGAGAATCGAAACGGAAACGCTTTCGAAAATACTCTCCAAACATTGTTCTTCAGCGGCCTACATTTGATATGCTCGTCGAAATAAACAGAAGAATTGATATTCATATGCAAGCTCTAGAGAGCAAAAGTGAAACGATTCAACGGTGTATGAACGAGGTGGTATCATATGTCCGTGAAAAGATAGTTGTCAGTGAAATGCCTCGAGCAGCAGCGTATGAGATCATCGGTTCCAAGGAATTCTTTGAAGAGAAGTGCTCGAGCACATCGCGATCTTGCTAACGACGGAGGATACGGAGTTTATAAAAATTATTTTGTCCGAAATAATTGTGCTGTTTCGTGGTCATATCGCTGATCATGCATTGGGTGTTGCGTTGCGAACGCAATAATTCTCCGTATGTGCAGCTATTTATGATAAAGACACTGTTGTAAATCATTGTATATAGTGTACATTTCGCTCGAAATATTATAAAGTATACACCGAGGTCAGTCACGGTGAGAGAGAGAGAGAGTCCTGAAACCGAAGCATCAGCAAAGGTCTGCGATAGAAAGAAGACGGAGCGCTCGTCTCTGTTTCATTAACACAGCAGATCATGTAATACGTGCCAATGTCGATTAGCAGCAAAGCAGCAGAGCTTAGTAAGTAAAAAATATAAAATAATTTAAAAACCGTAATTTTAAATCATGTAATATTTATTTCTAATTATAAAAAATAATGTCTTGCAGAGCGAGCAGCCCCTGCATATGAGCCGACACCGAGGGTTCGTTATTCGTGTTATGGAGAGCGAGAGGAGGATACATATACTGTACAGATAGAGCTAACTTCGGAAAAGAAAAGTGTCACCCGACATCCTCATCCACAGTTGTCGTCGATGGCAGAAGATCATCAACGCTGCCAACTTTGTGTAATGAGGCGTGGCATGTCAGGTAAGACAATATCGATTATTCTGTACACGATGTTTTTTATTGATCAGTGCGTTCAATTAAATAGTTGTTTCATTCTTTTTTCAGTACTACACTATGATGACAACACCCACAGCGAAAAATAATTTAAAAGCGATATTACGAGTGATAATTAAAATAAAATAGATAGATAAAGAAAAATAGATAAAAAACAGATAAAAAAAAGATTTAAAAAATATAATTAAAGATGAAGGAATCTCCGAGCTTGCATTACCGTGTTTGCAGGGCTGTTGCATACGACGGTAAATGTGTAAAGTGCTTTCCATAAAATATTGATTCATTTAAAAAATACCTGATCTTACTGTGTCTCTTATTTTTATAGCATAATAATTAGAGAATTATAATTGAAGTCTTTCTCTCTCTCTCTCTCTCTCTCTCTCTCTCTCTCTCTCTCTCTCTCTCTGTGTGTGTGAAGGATCATATTCTATATCTTTTACTGCAGAGCAAGCGCTTTGCAAGGAGCACAGCGCAGGGCTATGCATGCTCGAAAACCGCTTTCGTTGCATTCAAAGTGATGGATACCTAGTTATGATTCATAGGAGGGTGTTATCTTTATGCCCGTGATACTCTCTAGCAGCATCTCGAACATTTAGTCTGTCTTTGGCATCCTATTTGCAAATAATAAAAAGCAATATGCATCCGCGATACGGCAAGGAGATTTTAAGCGACGCGTTTTGGTGCCGAGTAATGTTTGTCGAGAGTGTGATGAGCGTGTTCCACCGTACACCGGAAATGTGCGATGCATACCACGATCTGGAAGAGCTCCTACGTAGCGTGTATTTAGTGGAACGTCGTGGAAAACCCATTGAACTTGGGGAGCTGTATATCGGAATGTCCTGTATTGTGCCTCGTTTCAATAGAGTTGTCCGCGGCGAAGTGATTTACCCGGACTTTGATGGGTACTGCGAGGTGTTGTTAGTCGATTTCGGCGAAACTATTTACATCGACTGGTCTCACCTATTTCATCCGGAGCCTCTAGCAAATATGCTGCCGGTTCTTGTCATGGAGTTTTCCATATACGGACTCGAACGCGTGTATGTTGCAGGTATTGAGCAGCTCGTCGAAGAAGCGTGCGGTAGAGATGACTTGATCGCTGTCATGATGCGACCTCTTGCCGGCGATAGCATTTCGCGGGTTCGATTATCGAACGGTGAACGCGCGGACGTGGCGGCGGTTATTATAGAAGCCCTCGGTGATGAGATAGATATCGGCTACGATATCGATGCCGTGGACGAGAGCTTTGACGAGGACATAGTAATGAATGAAAGACCCGACGCTGTGCGCGCGCGCGCGTGTGTGTGTGTATGTGTGAGTGTGTGTGAGTGAGTACATTCGAGCGACAGGAGTTTAAAATCGCTTTGGCAGGAGGGTAGATGCCTACAACAGCTGTGGTGATGAGTACATAATTTTATTCATTTTTCCAAGTATGTGTACACCTTTGCTCCATCCAGCTCTTATCTCTACTCTTCCTTGTTCACTAAGGTACCCACACCACCTTACTTTACCACCCCCACGTTACCGACACTGGTCAAGCAGAGTGAGTAGCGCGGCGATGGAAACGTGAGGTGGTGGGGATAGCCGCGTGGTGGGGGAAGGAGTGGGGATAGGAGAGGGATGGAGCAAAGGTGTACACATACGACTTATCATGTAACGCTGAAATTGTTTTTGTCAACAATATTACAGCGTTTGTAATAACATTTCTGAAGAGGTCTCTAAAGAGCGTTGAAGCGTAATGAAATTACCTTGATTTTTCCGCTGACCGTCTCCAACGCCTCAAAATATTCATCTAATGAATAAACATGTATACCATCTAAACGCATTGCTACCTACCATCATTATTAAGAATAATTAGGACCAAAGATTCGAAAAATCTATTTAACATTATAGTAGAATCGTCGAAAAGTACAAAATTTGGATATGGAGGGCCTAATCTGTTTATCAACGATATCTACTATAAGAGTGGTGGAAGACTATTGAAAGAACGACCAGGTGAATATATGACCGCAGCAGCTGAGAAAAGGTCAGTTGAAAAGAAAACGCCGTGGTGAAATCATCTTTTACTCTTTTCGTAACCATAATGGATCCCACAGGAGCTCGAGTACATCCCGAAACCCCTATTGACGGTCCAGCACCAGCTCGCAGGTACTGTACAGGATGTAATTATAAATCATCAGTTCCGCGAAAATGAGAAAAGCATTTCTTATATGTCTGGCATTCTTTTAAAACAAACAAAACAGATTTTCTCAAATTTCAAGAATTACACGTGTTTTTACTTACCATAGATATTTTAGCTGCTTTTAAAGTTTCGAAAGATTTTATTTTCAATTAGTGTCAAATAGTGAAAAGCAAAACCTCGTATGTGTAGGGCCCAAATCTGTTTATCGCTGATAGGACACGACCGGACGCAAATATTTTTTCCGATGTCAAGCTACAATCATCTTTTTCGATGGTAGGGCCCAATCTGTGGTATCGCTTGTAGAACCCAATCTACTTATCATTAGCTGCACCAAATCTACACTACCATCCGTCGGTAAATCACTCTGTTTTACCTACTGTCGGTAACATTTCCCGTGTCCAACAGATGGCGCACGTGTCGCCTCGGTGGCGCGTCAGTCGGGAGCTTAGGATCGGGCGACCAATCATGTGCAGGGAAGAGGTGGGGTAAGAAGGTGGGGGACCAATCACAAGCCAGCAGGGAGAGGGGTGGCCACGCTCACAAGTCTCGTGATCTTGGTCCCATTCTACTCATGGAGAGATTATCGATAATATCGTGCTAGGTCAATTTCCGAAGTGTATAGTATAATTATCGGTTTTGTCGATAACAAAGCATTTAACGGCGACTTCAGTATGAATCCATTCAATTTCCAAAATTACAAGATAAATTATCTCTCGTTGTATGTAGATGGTGCTCAAATACCTTCGAAGCCGTTACAACCTGATTTCACGAAAAATCATCTGTATGTGGATGCTTTTCAAACCTTGTTTTCGGGAAATGGAATACATTTCTTGAACGATGGTAATTCGATCGATCGCGATAATTATCGCGATGGATACTGTCTGTTTGCTTTTGATTTGACACCCGATATTTCGGCGAACAGCAATTCACATTGGAATTTAAGTGTGTGAATAGAGGTATGATTTGAGGATGCGCTTGCTTCAACGGTAAATTGTGTAGTCTACGCGGAATATGGTAATGTCCTTGAAATCAATGCCTCTTGGCAGGTAAACGTGGATTTTACCGGATAAGCGAAAAATCTGCTGATGTCGAAATAAAATTGTTTCGTGTTAAGAGACGTAGAAGCGTCTCTGTGAGTATCTAATCAGTCGAACTCGAGCATCTGTACGGATTAGACGTCAAAATGGATATTGTCCTGGATATACAAGGAATGCGTGGTAAAGATTCGGAATTTATTCCGAAGGAAATTGCCGTGGTAGCAGCGGATAGATCATACTCTGCTCATTGGATCGTCGCACCACCGTGTCACTTTGCCGAATTACCGCTGCATTCGAGAAGCTAGAATAATTTTCTCTCGAAATATTTTCACAGTCTTGAATGGTAAAAGGGCGATGTGAGCTTTAAACAAGCATACGCTAACTTGCGTGAAATTTCGCGAAAATCAAGACGTATCTATTGTAACGTAAATTTTACACCTTAACGCACCACGTTACCTATAGCTGGCCCAAGCTATTTTTCCTTCCTTTAATTTACTCTTTCGAGATGGGCGCCAGGTGCTTACGCGCCGGAAGGAAAAATAACGACATATTCGGCCAGACTCAGCCCGGGCTGGCTACAGCTGTTCAAGGCAGAGTGGGTGGTTCGGACTGTCAAAGTGGTTATAATTTCTTACAATCCATAAACTTTAAAAACAAACCCTAGGATAAAGTCACTAAATAACATAAATAACAAATAAATAAAATCAAGAGATAAAACCAATAAATAAAATCGACCAACAAAATCAGTTTATAAAATTAATAAATCAATTCTAGAAATAATTAAAACAACACAAAACAATAAGACTAAATCAAGGAATAAAATCAATAAAAATAAAATCAATTACCAATAATTAGAGTCAAGGAAAAAAACAAATAAATAATATAAATAAAGTAGAATCCATAACTAAAATCAATAAATAAAACAGACCACACTTCAAATACGGGATTCACAAAACCCATTAGGGCAGATCGTTTATTAAATCAAAATGTGTTAGATAATCAGCTGGCGCACGGCGATCGATATTCGTCGTGCGCCTACCTGTTGCTGTGCTCTAGCACGCTGCGTTCGGTTGGGCCAGAGATAGCCGAGGCAGGGCTTCGTGGAGCCGAGGCTGTGCCTCGAAGGCACGTCGCGTTGAGCGAGAGGATGTCTCTCTCGCTTGACTTCGGCTTCGCTCACCGGCTATCTCTCTGAATTGACTTTAGCGCCCAACGACGCTTTCATACCCGCAGCCATATTGAAAAATTGGACACTTTCGCAACGCATCGGCTGAACAGCACACGCACAAAAGGAATCTCGGACCGTTTTCTTTGCTACAATACATCGGACTTGCTCAACTTCTCGCTCACCAGGACTCATAGCTCAATGTAAACGTACACTGATATAATGCAGAGAAATTCACTATCAGTGAGGAGGAAAATCGCGGTACATCAGCACTTTTTGTCTCACTTTGTGGCGTGCGCTGCACCACGTCCTTCGCCCCGCCTATCACACTCTCTCATACGCTATCTATATCCAAACGGTTGCAGGAAACGATCAAAACACGGCCAGGCAAAGTTAAACAATAGGTCGCCTCCAAATTCTGCTAGCGATACGGCCTACACCGAGCTAGTCCCACATATATAGTCCCAACAACTATAACAACGAGACATCGGAAGGTCACGTACGCGACGCTGTTACTCGTTCAAGTCTTCTAACCCGCAAATCGCATGAAGGCAAAGCCGAGAATAAATCCGGGACGCAATAATCGATGACGAGCACTAATTATGTCACATAAAGAAAAGGAAAGGAAAACAATAATAATGATAATAGAAATAATAAAAGCAGTGAACAGTTTGATAAAGCGAGATATGCTTCGGACCGTACTAGTCTCTCGCGACGAAGTACAAAAGACGGGACGGCGGTCGAACACGCACTACACAAGAATACAAAAAAATAATAGAATACTGCTCAATTTAATAAGAAAAAAATAAATAAATGAAAATAAATAAAATAAGGTAAGTCGATGTACGTCAATCTAACTAAACCGATAACGTCAATGACAGTTAGTTCAAGATATTCAAATAAATAAAAGAAAAATAAACTAAGTCATATACCAGGTCTATAAATATGAAACCGAAATTTGCCCATAGATGGCCCTAGCTGTCAATGTAGTTACCGTCAAACCGCGTCATTGGCGCCATTTCCTTGTTGACATCTCTGACAAAGATTTTCAACTCACAACAATACAAGTTTCATACAACAGCATAGTTTGTAATAGCGTTGAACATGTCGAATTTTGTACTTGGAAACTACGATTTGCGGACAGCATTGATTATCTGTTACCAATTGAAGAAAACTGCTGCAGAATCGCATCGAATGCTTGTCGAAGCTTACGGTGAGCATGCTCTTGGTAAATCACAGTGCTTTGAGTGGTTTAAAAAATTCAAAAGTGGCGATTTTGACGTGAGAAACGAAGAACGTGGAAGACCACCGAAAAAGTTTGAAGACAGCGATTTGCAAGCATTGTTGGATGAGGATGACGCTCAAACGCAACAACAACTCGCGGATCAATTAAATGTGACACAAGAAGCCGTCTCCATACGTTTGAAAGCCATGTCGCTATGGACGGAAGACAATGCTCTGTGTTTGGTGGGATCAGAAGGGCGTGATCTATTATGAGCTGCTAAAACCTGGTGAAACCGTTAATACTGAACGCTACCGACAACAAATGATCGATTTGAATCAAGCTTTGCGTGAAAAACGACCAGAATATCAAAAAAGGCAACACAAAGTGATTTTGCTTCATGATAATGCACCATCACACACAGAAAACCGGTCAAGGAAACGATTGAGGCGTTTAGTTGGGAAATACTTTCGCATGCGGTTTACTCACCAGACTTGGCTCTATCCGATTATTACTTATTTGTATCGATGGGACACGCACTTGCTGAGCAGCGCTTTACTTCTTACGAAAATGGCTCGATGACTGGTTTGCCTCAAAAGAGCAACAGTTTTTTTGGCGTGGCATCCACAAATTGTCAGACAGGTGGGAAAAATGTATAGCTAGCGATGGCCAATACTGCGAATAAAATATTTTTTATCATTTTCATACAATAAACGTGTATTTTCTATACAAAAATTCCGGTTTCATATTTATAAACATGGTATGTTAAATTCGTGGGTTCGGTAAAATAGGCCGCGATTTTGACGTAACAATATGGTGGATTAAAACATGATTCAGTTCCTAACGCGAGGGAAAATAAGCACGAAAATAAGGATCTCAAAACAAAATGATAGAAGAGTTAAAGAAACAAACAAAAGCGCAGCAGAACGCTGCGAAAGAACCTAAACTTCGTGAATAGAAATATATTCGAAGTTCTCACAGTTGGTTTGCAGAATATCAGCACAAAGAAAATAAAATTCATCATCGAATGAGGCACGACCGAGCTTGGAGCAGGCATCCGAACAATCCGAATATCAGCTCTAAGTTTAGTCATCTGAATCAGTCAAATAACAAGGGCAAATAACATATTGGTTCAGCACAGAGCGAGTCAGAAAAAAAGGACCATGCAGGGACTGCATCTACCGCACACGGATTTGACTTTAGGGAGGAAAGCACACAAACCACTGCCGATAAATGTATTCAGAAGCAATCCTCAAAAGACAATAGATTGAATCATCACTAACGTAAAAATGACAGGTAAATTCAGTTTTAAGCACATAACACTGGACAAACCTATTATTTACACAGAAAAGTCTTTAAGAAGAGTTTAAGAAAATCGTGTGTCAGATGAAAAAAGCAAAGATTTCATTCGATTCATAAACGCCGAAAGACGAAAAGCTTATTTACTTATTTAATAAATAACTTCGAGGGTATTACAACGAAGATGAAATTCTGGCAGCCCTAAGAGAGCTGAAGATCCCAGATATTGTATTCACGGAGGTAGGCCAATTCTCTATGGCTACTCTATGGCAAAAAAAACATCAATCTCCCAATTTATATACTACAGCTCGCACAGGCAAGTAATGCAGGCAACCTCGTACAGATAAAAAATCTCTTGTACCAACTAGTTGAACTCGAAAAATTCCGCAAAGCAGATACAATGCAGTGCAGTCGCTGTCAATTAATAGATCACTTCGTAGTGATTTGCCATCTCCCCTCTAGGTGTATGAAATGCACCAAGTACCTAATTTTTTTCTACATATGATATCTCGGCTTTTGGAACATTTGAAGTATAATAGCATCAAAAACTCGAAAAAAAATTTAACGAAAACAACGTTTCTCAAAATAATTTGTTGTGTTACTTGTTAGCTATCATAAGTCAGGGCATCTAGCGATACACGCATATTAGATTGAATAACTCATGCCTGAGAGGAATGGAAAGAAAAAAACATCCTGAAATCGACGAATCTACGAGAACCACAATATGCACATGCAAATTATATTTTTATTTTAACTGACGCTTGGTTCAACATTGAATTTCAGGGAAACAAAAAATGTACATTTCCAACATAAATAAAAACAATTATTTAAAAAAGTCGACTAAGGCGCATAAATATATAAATGTTGTTTGCGTTTATGCAGATTATTAATCTTTACATAAATATAACGGTACATATTCATACGATTGAGAGTTATTATTTTAAATAACTTATTGAGTGTTTGTTAATATATGATGTATTGAATAATAATACCTATTAATTCCTGTAGTTATAAAGTACGCCCGCTCTTAGCTAATGTCCAGCAGGATATATAAATATTGAGACTAAGAAATATCTATAAATGCTAGTCAAATAGAGGAAGTGAAATTCTAAGAAGCAAGCTGGCTGTGGTGATTGACATTACTCGATGGAAACTACGAAAAGGGGACTTGTACACATGTACATAATCGAGAATAAAATTGCAAGGAAATTGTAAGCGCAAGCTAGACGTGTATTGGACGAAACAGTCAGTTATTAATTTTTGTTTAACCACCTTACATGATCGACAAATATCAGGCGCAGCCTGTCCAATTATGTGCAAGTTTCAGCAGTTTTCGATTCGCTTCATCGAGAAACCGAACGACCTTCTCTTCCGGTTTCTATTCGCTGCATCTTTCATATCGCCAGGGATCCACTTAAGAAGGCTGAAAATATACTCACGATACTCTTGGCAGTTATCGTTTGTTAGTCAAAAGTCAATTTCCGTCTTCGTCAAAGTTTCGTGGATGCAACGTCCGATATATTTGCTAATATGGTGTTCGTGAGCATGAGAGGGAAACTAACTTTGGAAACATTTGTACGCGGCCACGATAAAAGTATGAAAGTTGTCGACTTGTGGCTTCAAATGATCGAGCAGTTCTCCATCGCCAGTTTTATACACTTTAAAGACAAACAGAAGTTCTATATTGTTTTCGAAATATTATTGGGTATCTTTAACGAACAATGAACAACTTTAAAAATGAATGTTAATTATAATAGCATACATGTCGAGGACGTTGTATAGGACGCGTCGACCAATGAACGGCTCTGGTACTATCGGCCTTTAATTCGACCGTAAGGTCACTCGTAATTTTTCTAACTTCTTGCACTCTAATATTCGCATTCTTGACACCACAGATATTGACATCATCACAGATGGTCGTGCCACATTCACAATTATTGAAATCGCTGTCTGATTCGCTCTCCTCGTCGCCAGACTTCGGTTCTTCAGGCATCCAACGTTTCAACGTTTCAATGTCCGTCGTCATTCAGATCACAAATTCGATAAGAATCACCCGAAAGTTTGATAGCAAGATCTAGAGGTCTTCAATACTTAGCGTGTAATTTAATCGACTCACCGGTCGCAATTGGTACAGTCTTCGCATACACGATGCTACCTACCTCGAAATCCACGTTTTGCAAACGATTTGCATCGTATAGATATTTGTATTTAGCTTGCGCGTTCACTAATTTTGCCTCACGTCTTGCCGCAACTTTTTGGGTTTACAGTACGTGATGTCGTTGCCGATGTCTACTTTATGCATTACGCCCCCCTCACGGCACGGCAGATATCTGTAGATAAGTTCAAACGGACTTTAACTGGTATGACCGTGTTTCATTTCGTTGATACGAGTGTTGAATTATAAGTACCTGGCCTCAACCAGAAAAATACCATTTTTAGGGCAAAATTTATTTTATTCTCCAATATAGTCTACTTTTAGCTCGATACACTTATTTAAACGTTTTTTAAACTTTTGGATCCCTTCTTAACAATACGATTTCTGCCACCCTTCAAAATAAGCGTTCGTTTTAGCGATGACCTCATTGTTAAAGCCAAATCTCTTTCTGCCGAGTCATTTCTTCAAGTTTGCAAATAACAAATAGTCGCAGGGGACTAAATCTGGAGAATATAGTGGATGCGGAAGCAATTCGTATCGTAAGTTATGCAATTTTGCCATGGCGACACCACGGGTATGCACCCGTACATTTTCATGGTGGAAGAGAATTTTTTTCTTCGCCAAATGCAGGCGTTTTTCCTTCAAAACTTCGTTGAAACGGTCCAATAATTTGAAATAATATTCGCCGGTAATCGTTTTGCCTTTTTCAAGGTAATCCATGTGGATTATGCCCCGTGTATTCCAAAAAACTGTGGCCATAACCATGTTGGCCGGTAAGGTGGCCTTAGCTTTCTTCGGTGCCGATTCGCCACGAGAAGTCCACTGTTTCGGTTGTTCCTTGGTCTCTGGTGTACTGTGATGGATCCATGTTTCGTCCACAGTTGTGAATCGATGCCAAAAGTCCTTCGGATTGCACTTTAACTTCGCCAAACATTTCATTGAAGTTGTCATACATGTGCGTTCATGGTCAATTGTTAGCAATCGCGGCACCCATCTTGCGGATAACTTTCTCATATCCAAATGATCTTTGAACATTTTCTGCACCCGTTCGATTACGATGCCTACAGCCTTACCATCTCACGCACTTTCAATCTCCGATCATCCATTATCATATCGTGAATTTCCTCAATCATTTCTGATATGATGACCTCATGTTATGCTGGTACCGCGTAATTGGATTATTCAGTATTCGGTATAAGATTAAAAAGTTATTATTTTTGGGATCGTTTGCCGATAAGGAGATGAATCTCGAGTTATCGATGAAAACGCGAATTTATATAAAAGAAAGTATTTATTATAGGCAACGGTAACTTTCCATTGTCTATTTCAAAGTCAAAGTAAGAATGTACAATAATATGTTATTACGAGTATTTGACGAGGAACCAACCCTATCTTGAGTCTAATTTATCACTGTTTTTCGTAAAGCAGCTGTTAACTGTTTTCACGAAAATCCCTTAAATCGCAATTTTAGCGTTAGCCTATCGTCGAACGCCAAGCGAGTCGCTCATGCTGCGTCGGCGTTCTTGGGGTCGTTCGTACGATCGGGCATTGGAGTTCGTTTCCTGTCTTGAACGAATTCCAATGTTTCTTTGCTATTGAATATTCCCGAATATATGAAATACGGAGTGGAATATTCCGCGGCACAACATCCCTCCCCCCTTGAAAGGAAAAAATGTTTCTCTAAAAAATGTTTTTTTTCGATTGGTTTCCCGTATTTCCTCTTACAATTTGATACAATTTTACAGTTTGATGTTATATAACAATACAATAAAATGTTTCATTTTTTCATTTGTTAACGATGAAGTTTTTTCTTTTTCTTCTTATCGTCTTTCGTGCCGAGCGAGTCGTTCTCGGTTGGGGGGACGGGTGCATACTTTGGCCAGCTCGGATCGCAGTTGCTTCTCTGGCTGTTGTTGTCCGCGCTGCTCGAGGTTGATGTTTACCTCGGCTGCTGCCGGGGTCATTGCCTCGCTCGTCCTTGTTGGTGTTCGGTTTCGTTGGTACCTATAACATTTAAACAGAACATAGCCAACCAAGGCTATTGGTGCTACTGCACCCAGTGAGTAGAAACTCAGATTGTGGATGTGTTGCATCCCGTCTCCGTCAGAATTGAGGTTGTCCATGATTTGGTCGGCTCGAGCTCCGAGCTTTTGAAGCTCTTCTGGGTCTCGCAGCACGCTCTGTAATGGAATTGTCCTCTCGGTCTGCGTAGGGGGTGCCTGGCCTTCAATTTCCGTTAATGTTAAATTGAACGATGGGAGGTAGTTTTTTCGGATGACCTGCGACGTTCGCCCGATGGTTCTGATACTGAAATCTCGGGCGGTTACTATACATACGCCTACCAAAGCCAGTATTCCCGTATTATTTAACATTGCAAGTTGAGTGGGATTTTTCCCACAATTTTTCTAGGGCTGGCGCGACGTATAGCCATCACCCGTGCTGTTGCATTAGGAGGATGAGGGGATGGGTTAGTTGGATAACCCTTTTCGCGCATTTCTCGCCGTTATCTGTGTCCATTTTCGCTGTGGGCCTTTCTGTGCTCTATTCAGCTTTGGGACTAGATTGTCTACGCGTGCCTTCTTCCTCACTCTGAGGCTTATTAACATGTCTATATCAACCGAATAGAGTGTACACGTTAACTTATTTTTTCCAAAATTAAGTATGCTCCTAGAGGCTTCATTTCTTCAATTTACTCCATATATTCTTTTTACACTCTACGCTGAATACTATCCTGTGTCAGTATTAATATGCTATACATTTTTCGAGGTGCTTTTCTGGCACGGTCACAGTATTCCGTCCCCTCCGGATTGCGTAATGAAAATGCAATTTCTTTTCAATTGTTTCGTTCAATATATTTTTTTTTATATGTATACGCTCTCTTTCCTGTTGATAAAATTAGGTCTCCTAAGACCTCTTCTACTGTATTGGAGCTTCCTACCCTGTGTCCTGAGGGGCTCCTTCCCACATTTATTTTCTAGCTAATATTTAGTTTTAACTAGCTATAAGTATTCGAATTCCTCAATTCCTGAGCTGGTAGTGCTCGATAAAAATCTTCAGGCGGTTTGCGTGCACCACCTGGATTTTACGTCCCTTCCGGACCACGTAGTTGACGGGGGGCTTCTTCTCTACTATTTCGTGAGGACCCGTCCACTTCGGGGTCAGCTTGGCTGACCACCCCCTTCGCACCGTCTCGTCACGGAGGAGTACGCGTTCGCCGACGTGGTACTCCTGCAACTGTGCGCCATGGTCGTACGTATTCTTTGACCTCCTTTTCGCGACTTCCAGGTTGTCGCGTGCTGCTGTCTATGTGGCGCGTAATCGCTCGCGTAACTCGTGGACGTAATCATCGTAGGCATAGGTGCTGCGGGGCTCTTGTTTTACGGCGGTCGGCAACTCAGCCTCGCGTACGTACACCAACACGTGGGGAGACAGTCCGGTCCCCATATGTAGAGTGGTATTGTACGTAAACATTGCGTACGGCAGCCACTCGTCCCAATTTCCCTGATCTTCGCTGATGAAATTTTTCAGTTACTCTGCGAGGGTACGATGTGACCTTTCTAATGCGCCGTTCGATTCGGGATGATAGGCCGTAGTTTGTATCTTTTTAATTCGCAGCAGACGACACATTTCCTGGAAGGTCGAGGAAGTTCGTACCCTGATCTGATAATATTATTTCCGGCGTTCCGTGCCGGCAGATCAATTCTTCTACGAGTGCTCTAGCGACTGTCGATGCCTCTTGGTTCGGCAGTGGTATAGCTGCACTGTATTTTGTTATATCTTTTCCAGATGCGCTTTCTGGTAGCGGTCCTACGCTGTCGACCGCTATTTTTTCAAAGGACCTCGATGGGGTGTCGGTTACCACCATTGGCACTCGTTCCCTTTTCCTGATTTTATTCTTCTGGCAGGATTTGCAGGACGATATGTAATTTTCCAATTCCCTTCTCAGGCCGGGCCAGTCGTACTTAGTCCGGATCCGATGCAATGTACGCCGTATACGTGCCCTCCTATGGGGGTGTCGTGGTATTCTTTAATTATTTTCAGGCAGTCATCGGCAGAAGGGATGGCTACGCCACTGCAGCAGTCGCTATACTTTTTTATAATGCTGTCTTCGTCCGTGCTGCTGGAAGTTCGTGGGCTACGGGCCCCGCCGTGCCTCGCTTCCTCAGCAGGTCTTTGCGGTGCTCTGTCCGCAGTTTCGTCGCTCGGTGTGCCCACCGTTAGCTCCGCCGTTGGGTCGCTCTCTGTCTCGAACGGCCTTGCAACGTTTGCTTTTCGCGGCCTTCCGCGCTTCGCGGGTCCGCCATGCTGTGCTGGGCCCGCTCCGTCCTTGTCAGCAGTGCTCGCAGTCTTACCGGTGGCTTGCGTATGTAGCTTGCGTGGTCTGCCCCTTCCCCGACCGCACGGCTTTTCGGCGGGGCTGTGGAGTTCAGTAGAGCGATCTGCATGCACGCTGCGAATCTCTCTATCTTGTTCTGGTACATTGGCCAGCGCGGCCTTTCTCTCTGCCGCGTTGCTGGGCTGGCCCGGGGTATTCTCGGCTCTCCGCTTTGTGCGGCTGTCTGTACCCGGGCGCATGCTGTCCTCGTCTCTCTCGCGGGCGAGCTCGCCCTCTCGCTCCAGCGAGCTATCATGGCTATACGGGGTATCTTCGGCTGTCCGCTTTGTGCGGTCATTCGTTGTGCCTACTTGCCCCGGCTTGCTGCCCTCTTTCGACACACGGACTTCGCTCTTCGCTCTCGCTTGGGCCTTCGTAGTAAGGCATATTCGACTTAGCGCATCTGCATTCGTATTGCGCTTTCCTGCCTTGTACTCTACGTTGAACTCATGTTCCGCCAATTTAATTTTCCAACGCATCAGTCTCGAACCTGGGTCCTTTATTCCGAACAGCCAGGTGAGCGGTCGGTGGTCCGTCACTACTGTGAAACGGGTACCATAAATATATGGCCGGAATTGAGCTAGGGCCCATACTATCGCAAGTAGTTCCTTTTCAGTAGTCGTATAATTCAAGTCGGCTTTAGTCATGGTTCGGCTTGCATAGCATATGGGCAAATCGTCCCCGATCTTGCCTTGCGAGAGTATCGCGCCGAGCGCCCGATCTGATGCGTCTGTTGTCACGACGAACGGCTTTTCGAAGTCCGGATACTGTAATATTGGTGCCGTGGTAAGTGCTGTTTTCAGTTCTTCGAATGCGGCGTCCCTTACAGTGGTCCACTCGAATTTAACCCCTTTCTGGGTTAATTCCGTGAGCAGCTTAGCGGTTTTCGAGAAATCTCTGATGACTTTTCGGTAATAACCGGCTAGTCCGAGGAAGGACTGAACTCCTTTTACGTCTCTCGGCACCGAGAATTCCTTTACCGCTTCTAGTTTCTAGGGATCCGCTCGCACTTCCTCTTCGGAAATTATGTGGCCGAGGTACTGCGTTTCCTTTCGCAGGAATTGGCACTTACTGGGTTGCACGGCCAATTTTGCCTCTCTCAGCCGCTGTAGCACTTCCCGCAGCCGGTCGTTATGCTCCTTGAAGGTTTTTCCATGTATCACGATGTCATCGAGGTACACGTAGCACTTGACTCCTTGTAGTCCGGCCAGCGCCGAGTTCATCAGTCTCTGGAAGGTCGGTGGTGCATTTTTGAGTCCGAAAGGCATTCGGTAATACTCTAAATGGCCCTGCGGAGTGGAAAATGCAGTTTTTTCCTTGTCTTGCTGTGCCATTGGAATTTGGTGAAATCCCGAGGCGAAGTCCAGGGTCGTGTAATATCGGGCTCGTCCTAGCTAGCCCAATATCTCTGTGATGTTGGGCAGTGGGTATGAATCCCCGATGGTGGCTTCGTTTAACTTTCGAAAATCTACCCCTGCGCGCATTTTTCTCACTCCGGCTGCGTCAGGTTTCTTAGCCACGACCATCAGCGGCGCGTTCCATTGACTCCTGCTGGACTGGACTATTCCTTCCGCTAGCATTTTGTCTGTCGGCATCTCCACTTTTCTTTCTCGTGGGCGAGTTTAGCCTCTCGTTTCGACGAGTTATAGTGGTAGCCGTGGGTATCTTTGACTCTCCGCTTTGTGCGGCTGTTCGTATACCCGATTGCGCTATCTTTCTGTTTCTTATGGGACTTTATTTCCTGTCCCACTTGGGCTCGTGTGGTCGCGTATATGCGACTCAGAGCGTCTGCATCTATATTTCTTTTTCCGGCTTTCTGCATTTTACCGGACCCATTCCCCGATTTTACAGTCTTCCCAGGCAAGGGTTGCGATCCTAGGTCCTTCGATCCGACCTTAAAGGGTGCGCGATACTGCACTCCGTGCGTGCGCTGTCGCTTGTTCCCTCGTAGTTGGAGTACACCGTTGTATTCGCACACTATTCCTGCGCGAGCTGCTTACTTTTCACTGCTGGGGGGCACCAAGTCGGGCTTCCGTTGTTGCTGCGCAAAGCGTTTGGCTCTCTTCCCTGTGCTCTCTGAGCTTTCGCGTAGTGGCTTGACCTGTCGGCTACGTACGGCCTTCGCTATCTCCGACGGCTCGCGTGTCGCCATCGGCTGTTGCACTTCCCCGTCGTGTTTAGCAACATCTAAACTCACTCTATTGGGTTTTGACGGTGTGAAACGGAATCTCGCTACTTTGCCTCGGCTGATTCCGCTCCTTATAGGTAGCCTGACAAATTTATTTTCCTTGGCGGCATCCATGTTAGACCCGTTTCCGGAAGGAAGATTTATCTTTGTAAGCAGGCCTATGTACTTGCATGTGACGGCAGTTCTACTGCGTGGTGACGAATATATCCCCTTCGTGCCGTCCCGTAGCGGCATGCAGTGCCCATACAACTTGAGCATCTCGCCATGCAGAATATCCGCTTTATGCTGCTTGATAAAGTCCATGCCTAGTAGTCCGTTGACCTTCAACGGCACGTTGTTCGGAACGATGTAGAACCAATGCTCTACGAGGGGGGTGAATTTTTTGCCCGCCACCCCCTGCAGCTCTACGGTGCAGTCGTTCACTATGGTCTCTGGTTTGAGACAGCCTTCCTTGATTATGCTGCACTGCGCTCCGGTGTCCGCCTTGAGGGTGAGTACCCTGGTCGTGGCCAACGGTGCATCGATATCGAAGTCACTGGCGGTGGCACTCGACGCCGGCAACGTTACTTGTAGGAGCTGCAGCGTTGTTTTCTTCTGCTTGCACGCAAGTCTCTGCTGGACAGTTAGCGTGTTTTTCTCATCGTTCTCAGCGGGCTGGCATCGGTGTCTAATCGACTCGTTCCGGCATTGACTGTGGACTTTTCACTCTTGTCGCCGGAGTTCCTCGGACGTCGATGGTGCTGTGGCGTCTGTGCTGGCTCGTGCTTATTTTGTGACAGTCTTTTTCTGCAGTCCTTCCACACGTGGCCCTTCTTTTGGCAGTAATTGCACACGATGTCTACATTGTGTATTGACTTGTTTTCTCTGGGCATTGGCAGGCTCACTCTTCCCGATCTCCGGGTGCAGTCCCGTGCCATGTGTCCCGCTTTCCCGCAGGTGAAACATTTTTCTCCCTGCCAGGATGGTGCGCCTAGGGACCTTCTGGGGTGGCTAGGTGCTCCACCTACCCCTCCCTTTGGCTGCACCATGTTGGTTATCTCTATGGCCCCTGCCACAAAGTCATGCAGCGATTGGTAATTTCTAGCACGCACCAGCACTTGCACCTGGCCGTGCAGGCCGTTTTCGAAGTTGGCCTGTGCGCTTCGTCGTGTGACGCTCTCGACGGTGATCTTTTGATCCTCTGTTTGCAATGGTTCGCAGAGTATTTCGGCGATGTCTACCGTGATCCTCTCCGTCCTTGCCGCGTAGGTGGCGATGTCCTCGTTCTGTCCCTGCCGGAGGGAGCTGAACTCCATTTGCAGCGCGGCCAGGGACTTCTGTTGTCCGTACAACGCTTCCAACTCGCTCCTGAGTTGCCCCATGGTGCTGATGGTTTTGTGCTGCAGTTGCCTTGCTGCCGCACCCTCTAGCTTACTCATGACTATCAACTCCAGGAGGGTGTCATGCTCCTCCTCTGCTACCCTGCGGAATATCGTCTCACAGGATTTTAAGAAGAGCGGCAACGCCTTCGAATCCTTGCCATCGAACGTTTTTACCCTTTTTATACCGAGACTGAGGCTGAGCATATTTGCAGGCCTCTGCGTCTCCTTGAACCGCGTGCGTTTCGGGGGCGGTGCGGGGAGCGGAATGTCCTGCATCCCTGCTCCTCCTAACCGCCGCTGGAGCTCGGCAAATTGCTCTCTTAAGGAGTGGATGAGCTCGTACTCGTCCGCACCAACCTCGTTCAGCGTATCTGCCAAATTCCGTCTTGCCGACGGTGTTTCAGTCTCCCTGAGTTCGCGATCGAGTTCGCATTGGCCTCAATCGTGCTTGCGCTGTAGCCTTTCGTACTGGCGTCGCGCTCTTTCCATTTCGCGTTGGCTTCGGTCGACTGCCTCCAACCGATCGCGTTCTCTTGCTGGTACCAACCGGGCTGTCGTACCAGTAGCTGCAGAGAAACCTACTCGATCTATAGTTCGCATATTCTCTATTTCCTGGTCAACCATGTTTTCGGTGACGCGCTCGGGCGTTCGTTCGCCAGTTGCCATATTAAAAACGTCGTCGCTAACGTCGCTGTCGAAATTCCCGAACGACGCACCCCTATGTGGGTTTACGCCAAACTGAGCCGTTAGTCGGTCTGCAAGGGCCTCTTGTCTGGTCGAGGGGATTCGCTCTGACGGCGAGAGCTGGAATAGCACCCTGGGCCCTGCCACTTCGTAAACGATGTCCCCTACGGCCGCGGCTAATCCGGCTGTGGGGTCTACCCCTGCGCCAGGCAACGTCGTCTCTAGCGAGTTACCCCTATGTCTTGATCGGGCTCCTCTAGACTCTGACATGTTTGCTAATTTTGTGGCGAACTCTACTTTAAAATATTACCACAAAATCTCAAGAGAAATATATATCTAGTGGAATATTTTTCCAAATATCGGTTCTACTCTGGCTTTGGCAATTTTTTTTTATCACGGCAATATGTAATAGTAATGTAACCGCCACTTACAGAAAGATGATCTGGTAGAAGGTCCTTTCTATGGCGTTGTTCTCGGGTGCAGTTCCTCCGGTGCTGTAGACCTGTTGTCTCGTAGCTTCCCTCGAAGGCTGGTCCAGTTATCCTCCCTGGTACCGTTGACCCGTCTCTTGGTGGTTCCTGGGCTCGTCTCCTGTGCGTCGGCAATGGCTGCGCGACGGCTTCGTAATAAGTTACCGCTTTGGGTACTCGCTTGCACATTTTTCCACGACTTGACGTAACACCGTCAATCGGGATTTTAAACGGTTGACCGATGTCACACCGCACCGACGTACACTTCGCGTTTCGCGTTAGCTTAGTTGGGTTTTCACGAACTACACTGGCGTCTTTTGCACGAGTCGTAGTCGTCACTTCAGAGTCACTCTTAACTTTGTCCAAAACACTTTTGTCTAAATAAATCACGTATCACTTAACTTCAGCAGATCCCACCGCTGCCACCAAATGTTATGCCGGTACCGCGTAATTGGATTATTCGGTATTCGGTATAATATTAAAAAGTTATTATTTTTGGGATCGTTTGCCGATAAGGAGATGAATCTCGAGTTAACGATGAAAACGCGAATTTATATAAAAGGAAGTATTTATTATAGGCAACGCAGTTGTTAACTGTCTTCACAAAAATCCCTAAATTTGCAATTTTAGCGTTAGCCTTTCGTCGCACGCCAAGCGAGTCGCTCATGCTGCGTCGGCGTTCTTGGGGCCGTTCGTACGATCGGGCATTGGACTTCGTTTCCTGTCTTGAACGAATTCCAATGTTTCTTTGCTATGGAATATTCCCGAATATATGAAATACGGAGTCGAATATTCCGCGGCACAATACTCATTTGGACAACCTGAACGTTCTTCATCACAAATGCTTGTACGGCCGCGTTTAAGTTCAGTCGTCCAATATTTTATTGTTGCAAAGGAAGGTGCAGAGTGCCCATAAACCTCGTTTAATTCCACTTTTATTTCATGATTCGTTTTCTTTTCCATAAATAAGGATTTTAAAAATACAAAAGTCGTTCGTTTTTAATAACTGTCAAATACAAACGGAATGCCGCAGTAGGTTGAAAATTGTACGGTAGACATTTGAAGGGTGACACTTCTAAAAAATAGAATTGATTTGATATTAGTAGCGCCATCTATCGCCGAGGCCAGGTACTTGTCATACAACCCTCGTATTACTCTGCACTCGTTGCAATTCACGATCCCATGTTTTGCAGTCGTTGTCAATCAGATTGCTTTGAATTGCAAGGAGAAGAGTGGCGTTACATCTCTACACTTACCCATTTGCTTGCAGATGCCTCAGTGAGTTGACCGTATGTTTGATTCCACAACGTTTGCAGAATTCATCGAATACTTTGGCGTGAAACACGTTTCTCGGCCGGAAATAATACGCTCCGGAGCGCCATATTCCCGTACGAACTCTTTAAGGATGTGTAAAATGTGCCTTATTGTTAGTGTCTTTCACTGCACGCACTATTGCAAACTTCGTTAAATTATCGACGATAACGCTGTACGAATGATTCACAACAAACATTCAGAACAGTCAAAATAGGTCGATACTATCTGGAGGTTCAACGGGTCATCAACTTAAAGCGTCAACATGAGTGTAATTTCACACCAGCGCGATGTACGATTTGATAGTCATATTTAATTGAAGTTTCATTCCATCGGATGATTGGTGGATTGAGCGTCTTCTACGTGCTCAAATAAATCAACGCTCGACAGTCAGATACTACTGTGAACGGTATGTACGCTTACATTGTTATTAATCGAGTAACCCATACGATTGCTAATAGTTCTAATCTACCACTGTGATACCTTTGTTCTGGTTCACTCGTACGACGACTCAACGCGTATACTAATCTAAGCTTCTGAGCGGAATCTCTCTGCATAAGCATTGCTGCTAAACCCACAGTACTTGCGTCTGTATGTAACTTGGTACTTGCTCGTGGGTTACATGTTTGAAGGACAGACTGTTCGGTTAGTTTCTTTCGCAAACTTTTGAACGCTCGTTCTTGATTCTCACTCCACGTAAATACGGCACCTTTCTCTAACAAATCAGTGAGTGGTTCAAACCGGTAAGACCTAAATACCGACGTACTTCATGCACGTTTTTCGGAACTGGAAATTCTCGTATTGCTGCTGTTAAAGAGGTCATAGATTATCGCGCGTATAAAGAGACTGCGCATGAGCAGAGCTCTCGCGCTGGTCGGCAGTCCTCATCTCAATCGAAGCGCCTATCGAACGCGTTTCCCTTGTTCTTCTCTCGCCAACTATTGTTAGAGCAAGTCGTGTTTCGTATTCCTTTGTAACGTAACTCGTCTTGATAATAATAAAAATATATGCACATGTGAGGTGTACATTGTGTATTGATTGGACCCATACACATCCAACATTTCCACTAATTACTGTAACAGCTGCGACTTTATGAACACCTGGTTCGATTCCTTTCTCCGACATTTCGTACCTCAAATGAGACACCTTTTTATACAAAAATGTATACTTTTCTAGTTTGATCGGAGGACATGCGTTACGTAGCGCTCCCAAGACCATATGTAGATTCACTTTCGAAGCCGACCAATCTGTCCCCTGTATAAATATATCGTAAAGGTAAAATAGTACGACTTTGTCTTGTAACGAATCAAGGGCACGATGAATGGCCTTTGAAAAGAACGTAGGCCTATTCATGAGGCCAAAGACCATACGCGTAAACTTGGCTGTTTCTTCGGATGCGGTTCTCTCGCACATGTCCTTGCTGAATGAAATTTGCAAATGCCCGTAGGTCAAGTCTAACACAATGAACAATGAACTATCTCGAATTTGTGCTAAATGGCCATCAATGTTTGGTAATGGAAAATGTACGCGCTTTGTTTGTTTTTAAAGTTTCCTTAACTGAACGCATAATCGGGACTCATTTGTTTTTCTTTTTTATTAACAATACTGGAGTAGCGTACGGCGATTGAGTTTCCGTAATTATTCCCGCTCGCGCCATTTGTGTGAAATTTGTTTAATCTCACGTCGTTCTTTCTCAGTCGCTCTGTATGGTTTACTACAAAGGTTTCGAACGCTCTTTTACCTGAATATCCATCTCCACATACTTCGCAAACACCCCAAGTCATACAAGTTTGTCGAAATGCAATCTCTGTATACGTTCATTAATTCGCACACCTCAAGCCCAACCTCATTAGATTATTCCTCTCGGACGTCGATGTCCTCTTCACTGATGGCGGCGGACTTGATCTTGGCTCGATCAATCACAGGCAGCCGCGAAACTTCACCAATCTTCCGTCGTTTATTCCAATGTTCCTTTTACTGGTTCCCAAATCTGTTACGTTTATGAATTCAACCATGTGCGGCGGCAAAGTCACTTCGCGTGACATAGCTGCGTGAGCGGGTACTTCAGGGATAACTTCCGGCAAATCAGTATGGCAACGAAAGGTTAGAGAATCTCCAACTTTATGCTACTCGACGTAAGTTTGTTCGGCGTAAGTACGACCTGCGAGTACGTCGATCGCTTGTGCGTCATCCGGTATGACTCACATTTCCACTTCGGGATCGTTTTCAACCTCAAATTATTCCGTTAATACTTGCGTTGCTCATATGGTGCACTCGGAACTGCCCGTATTGATAAGCACCGGCATTTCTCCACTGTTAATGCTAACAGTTTTCAAATATTTCCTCGAGGCCGAATCACTCACTTTACCGACAGCTTGTACGGTACGTTGTTGGTGAGCGGTAGTACATTGACGGCTGATATGCCCCTTCGAAAAACAAATGTTTCCCAAAATGCGTTGCGAAAAGCATCCCACGTTATTAACTCTTAAGCATGACCACGGAATCAATCTCTTGCACATTCACCTAGATGCATGCGTGCTGCTTTAAGTAAATAATCTCTGGACTACTGATGAAATCGCTGCATTTTGTAACTACTGTTTTGCACAAACAGTATCACTCGATAAGACGGAATTATTGGCGCAACTGGTTGTTGATTCTGTGAAGGTCGTTGTTGATTTCCTATTAATCCTGCAGGTAGCTGCGCCAATACTTCGTCTCGGTTCTCATTCGCCAGTAAATTTCGAAAAGCGGTTACTCAAAGCGCACCTATTGGTTCTAGCAACGATAATTGACCAGATAAGGGTTGTTGGAAAATCAGCTGGCGCACGACGATCGATAATCGTCGTGCGCCTACCTGTTGCGCTGCTTTACTACGCGGTGGTCGGTTGAGGCGGAGATAGCCGAAGCATGGGCTTCGCGAAGCCGAGGATGTGCCTCGTAGGCACGCCGCGTCGAGCGAGAGGATGTCTCTCTCGCTTGACTTCGGTTTCGCTCACCGGCTATCTCGCTCAACTGACTCCAGCGCCCAACGAAACTTTCGTACTCGCAGCCATCTTGAGATTTTCGGCACTTTTGCGACACACACCGGCGTGGACAGCACGCGCATCTTTGGACTCTCGGACCTTTCATCTACTTCTACATCGGCATCACTCAACTTCACTCAACAGGACTCATTGCTCAAGGTAAGAGTGCACTGGCACAATTTGCATAATTCAATACCAGTGCGGAGGAAATATGGTACATCAGCATTTGGTCTCACACGTGGCGTGCGTTGTGGCACATGCTGCACCACGTTTTGCATCACTTCTTTTGCCGGGTAATTAATACAATTATGCCGGTGTTCATATTCACTGTGCTTTCCTCCTCGACATCTGCTGGGAGAGCCCAGTGACTATGCTTGCTCATTTTGTACAGTCTTAATATCTGTTTGCATTGGGCTACGCAGTGCTGACTGTGTGGCTGGGTTCACTCAGACGAGCCCCTTATAACATTTATTGAGAGTGCTCTCAGTATTAATTCGCTGCAACTACTCAGCAATACAGTGCTGAGTAGTTGCAGTGAATTACACACAAATTTTGCACCTCATGGCATCGGCGTGTCGTGCTGCGTAGCTGTTACTACGTTGCACGCACCGCTGGCTCAAGCTCAATCACACTCAGCACACAAGTAATAGAATTGTGTGCTGCTCAAGTCCAATAGTCCAAATCAAGTTTATTTATTTATCTCATTTGTTAATTCATGATTTTGGTGTATATATTTTATATCAATTTTGTATTTTTCTCTAAATTTATCTTAACATAAAACCATTCTAAGATTTGACATTTTCCTTGTAATACCAGGAAGGTAGAAATAAACCACTTCCTCACCATAACAGCTATGTGTCTGGTTTTATTTTCCTCATGCTCGAAGTGAGTACTCATCCTTTTCCAATATATTCGCAGATCGTTCAAGGCATCAACATCAGTTTTAGTTGAATTTCTCAACATTTTGGTCCTTCGAGCCGGATCCTCGACTCGAGCAAAGAGAGAACCAGGGTTCTCTACCTTCCGCTCTCACCTTTACACATTCTTCGGCTCATCTTGGGATAGGACTCTGCGTAGCCTGTCGCAGGATCCTCATCAACTCATCCTGGTACTCGTCAGCCAAGCAGTTTGGTAAAGTAGCGCTTTGCGAAGTATCTTCGTTCTTTTGTATCATTCCTGTGTTACACTATCATCCTTGCGCACCATGTCTAAGCGCAATCTACCAAACAACGGGACCTTAACGGAAAATGTTCATTGCAAGTGTCAGATGGAACGGCACCGGGCACCATCACCAAACGAACGAGTACCACCAGCTAACCTCGTCGGAGGACAATCCGACAGCTCAACGAGCTCTAGCACTCACAGCGGAGCCCTCCAGCCTAGCTCTGCAGTATAACCGCTACACGTTGATCGACTCGTCGCAGTACTACATTTACATCTTGGGGTATCGTACAGCTCTGCGGAGTTTATTTTGCTTCTTTCTGTATGTTAGCATTAACAGTGCTCAAATGTGTATCGGCTATTTGCAAAGATGTAGAGTTTGCACATATTAATCAGTGCACTCTCTCGTAGTATCAAAGCAGACAGAGGCAAGCGAGCTCAGGTCGGTGACGGAGTCGAGTGAGCTTCTGGTAAGAAGCTCCTGGTGTCACAGCCTACGCAATCAACTCCTCGCTCACCAGTGAATCGTCCATCAAACCTGGTGACTTCCGCTTATTGGCCTGATCGACAGTGTATTTCGTGCCTGTCGTATTCTTGGATCGTCTTCTCGTGTAACATGATCGTTACGCCACTCTAACGCAATCAACCAGCTCTACGCGGTCATCGTCAGCGAATCTTGCCCTGGCAAAGGTTGGCATTCACCAATAAAATGTGCACTATGCGACAGCAAGCTCCGACACCGTTCAATCACACAATACACAGTTGTCAACACACTAGGGCGTTGACGCAGTCGTTCTCTCATCAATTCAACTCACAAACACATGCGCAACCTTATTAGCAACTGCACTCACACATTTACACATCGGCATTGACTCACTAGGCACGACTTCACGTCGATCCTGGATCGGAATTGACAATTATTACGGAAGAACTCTTCCATAAACTCAACACCACACACAAGCACTCATCAATTTCGATCACAGGGATCGGTGAAAGGCACTCGACGCAGACACATGGCTCGGTTCAACTCACACTGTGTTTACATAATCCAGGGAGAAAGTCACGGTACTGGCTCACATTCTCAACACGGTTACTACTCACTTGTCATCTTTTGAGTCACCAGCTCGTACATAGCCTCACATAGTGAAGCTGAAGCTGGCGGACCCTGACTTTCTCACACCACAACCGATCGATATCATAGTTGGAGCAGATAGTTATGGACTGGTTATTAAACCTAGTATTCTCAAGGGCACACCATCATCGCCTATCGCACAATTATCGATATTTGGATGGCTTATCATTGGACCAATTTATTCATGCCAACCTGAAGCACTTACTGTTCTTCATGCTGCCATGCAGCACGATGATCAGGAATTACAGAACGTGCTCACACAATTTTGGGTTCAAGAAGAGCCACCAAAGGACACAGTCGGTCAACTTATACCAGAGGAGCAGGCATGCGAGGATCAGTTTCGCAACACGCATCAGTGTGTTACTACAGGCCGATACATCATTCGGCTTTCTCTCACATTTTTGCCTGCAAACCTGGAAACTCATACTCAAAAGCACATCGGTGTCGGCAGCACATTATACGTAAAATCTCAAAGGATGCTGAATACTGTCAGCTCTACTCACAATTCACGGACAAATACAAACAACTTGGTCATATGGTGAAGGCTTCAAGGTCATCTTGAAGTAAAATACAATTATCGGCCTCACCACGGTGTTCTCCGGCCAGACAGCATCACCACCAAATTACGGGTGGTATTTAATGGCTCTAGCACAACATCTTCAAGTAAGTCTCTTAGTGACATCATGCACACTGGACCTAATTTGTTGCTCAATATTTCCGACGTTCTCATCTGGATCCGTCATCACAGACACATCTTTGCCACGGACGTTACCAAGATGTATCGTCAAGTTCAAGTTCACTCTGACGATTGGAATCTTCAGCGAATTTTGTGGATTGATGCTCAACTCAACCCTGTGCCGTACAAATTAACAACCGTGACACATGGTACCACAGCATCTACAGGCGGATTCAACTCATCAACTCATTGAAATAGCTCAACAACTCAAGGACTTGTGCATGGCGGGCGGTTTTCCACTCGCCAGGTGGCACTCGTCGAACCTCAAGGTGCTTGCTAATATCTCATCATCACCGTCAATCTCAGCTATCTCAACGGACGACTGCGAGACAAAATTCTTGGCTTGACTTGGCTTCTTCATGAGGACAAGTTCACATTCTCATCACGGTTCAACTCAACTCAGGAAATTTTCACCAAACACCTCGTTCTTTCCGAGGTGGCTCAACCCTTTGATCCACTTGGTTTCGTCTCATCAGTTGTGATAAGAGCCAGGAGACTCTTGTAAGAGCCTTGGCGTCACAAGTTCAACTGGGATGGTCCACTGCCATCCCAGGTCTCAACACGAAGAATTGCAATCAGAGAAAATCTCACTTATCCGGCCGGAATCTCAATTTCTCGGTGGTTCAACACATGGAGCAACTCAACAGTGGAATTGCATGGTTTCTCTGATGCATCTCAATTGGCCATGGCAGCAGTGATCTACATCACTGTCGACTCAATGTCCACAGAAAAGGTGGCTTCACTTGTCTGCTCAAAACGCGCGTGGCACCACTCAAGAAGCTCACCATACCAAGGCTCGAACTGACTGCAGCATTGTTGTTAGCTAAGCTGGTTGCATACGTTCAAGCCACGCTCAAGATGGAAATCTCATCTACTCACCTGTGGACGGACTCATCAGTAACGCTCACCTGGATCAAAGCGCACCCTTCTCGATGGAAGGACTATGTTCGAAATAGAGTCGCTCAAATACAAGAACTCACACCCAATGCTCAATGGCGTCACGTGGCAGGCACAAGTACTCTAGCTGACGGTGCCTCGCGGGGCATATCAACATCTCACTTATGTTCTCATCAGTTGTGGTGGTCAGGTCCACCGTGGATGGTGAAGCCTGATGAAGTTTGGCCGAAAGCCACAACTGACGTAGAGAATTTGAGCATTATGGAAGCTCGACCGGGGGTAGCTCTCCTCGCCGCAATACAAACGCCAGAGTATCGTTGGGAACTCATTTATCGCTGTTCATCGCTCTTAAAATTATGTCGTCTCACCTCATTTCGTGTCAGAGCGGTGGCAAAAATGAGGAGGAGGTTAGAATCGGCAGGAAACGATCCACTCACTGCGAGAGAAATGGCAGCAGCAAAAATGTTTTGGACAAAAGCAATACAAGCCGTGTTTTTCAAGCACGAGATACAAGTGCTGCAGTCAGGCTCGCAAGTTCCAGCTGCTCACCCCTTCAGTCGACTAACAGCTTTTATCGACGAGGAGGGTGTAATAAGAGTTGGAGGTCGTCTTTCACAATCAGCACTCACTTATGAAGGAATGCATCCTGCTATTCTGCCTCACCATTCTCGATTTATGACACTCATAATAGAGCAAGCTCACGTGCGTACTCTTCACGGAGGCACGCAGCTCACACTCGCTCAAGTTAGGCTAACGCATTGGATCATTGGCAGTAGAGCTCCTGTGAAATCTCATATATTACATTGCGTGGTGTGTGCTCGACAGAAAGGAGTTCGTGCACAAAAATTGATGGGCCAGCTTCCTCTGTCACGAGTCACATCATCGCGCGCACTCACTGACACAGGAGTAGACTACGCCGGTCCTCTCACGCTCAAAACTTGGAAGGGTCGAGGCAATAAAACACACAAGGGCTGGGTCTGCGTTTTTGTGTGTCTCGCCACTTCGGCTCTGCCTCTTGAGGCCGTCAGTGACTACTCAGCTGACGGCTTCCTCTCAACGTTCAGGCGATTCTCATCGAAGCGTGGCATCCCTCACACCATCCATTCTGACTGTGGCACCAACTTCGTTGGTGCACACAAATTTATATGTCAGATGTTCAGTAAGGCTTCGCAAGAGCATCATCTCATCGCTTCTTCTCTCGCAAATCAACAGATTGCGTGGAAGTTTAACCCGCCTGCGGCACCACATATGGGTGGAAAATGGAAAGCAGCTGTAAAGTCCGTTAAATTCCATCTGCGGCGAACGGTGGGTGATACAGCACTCACGTTCGAAGAGCTCTCAACGCTGCTTGCTCAAATCGAGGCTATACTTAACTCAAGGCCTCTGGAACCGCTCAGCGATGATCCAGATGACTCATCAGCACTCACGCCTGGACATTTTCTCATTAGTGGAGCACTCACAATGGTCCCAGAGCCAACGCTCGAGGATTTATCACTCTCACGGCTCTCAAGGTGGCAATTGTTGCAGCAAAAATACATCAATTTTGGCGACAGTGGTCTGCACATTATTTACAACGGCAGCAGTCAATCTCAAAGTGCACCATCCTAACAACATTATCAAAGTTGGCTCGTTGGTCCTGCTCACAGATGAGCGCTTACCACCGTGCAAGTGGTCACTTGCACGAGTCACCGAGTTGCATCCGGGCAAAGACGAGCTCACCAGGGTGGGGACCCTCAAAACTGCTACCACCACGCTCACCAGGCCAATCTCAAAACTTGCTGTTCTGCCAATCTCATCAAACACCCAGCAATGAGTAATTAATCATCAACCCCGTTGCTGATGGCGGGCGGAATGTTGGAAAATCAGCTGGCGCACGACGATCGATAATCGTCGTGCGCCTACCTGTTGCGCTGCTTTACTACGCGGTGGTCGGTTGAGGCGGAGATAGCCGAAGCATGGGCTTCGCGAAGCCGAGGATGTGCCTCGTAGGCACGCCGCGTCGAGCGAGAGGATGTCTCTCTCGCTTGACTTCGGTTTCGCTCACCGGCTATCTCGCTCAACTGACTCCAGCGCCCAACGAAACTTTCGTACTCGCAGCCATCTTGAGATTTTCGGCACTTTTGCGACACACACCGGCGTGGACAGCACGCGCATCTTTGGACTCTCGGACCTTTCATCTACTTCTACATCGGCATCACTCAACTTCACTCAACAGGACTCATTGCTCAAGGTAAGAGTGCACTGGCACAATTTGCATAATTCAATACCAGTGCGGAGGAAATATGGTACATCAGCATTTGGTCTCACACGTGGCGTGCGTTGTGGCACATGCTGCACCACGTTTTGCATCACTTCTTTTGCCGGGTAATTAATACAATTATGCCGGTGTTCATATTCACTGTGCTTTCCTCCTCGACATCTGCTGGGAGAGCCCAGTGACTATGCTTGCTCATTTTGTACAGTCTTAATATCTGTTTGCATTGGGCTACGCAGTGCTGACTGTGTGGCTGGGTTCACTCAGACGAGCCCCTTATAACATTTATTGAGAGTGCTCTCAGTATTAATTCGCTGCAACTACTCAGCAATACAGTGCTGAGTAGTTGCAGTGAATTACACACAAATTTTGCACCTCATGGCATCGGCGTGTCGTGCTGCGTAGCTGTTACTACGTTGCACGCACCGCTGGCTCAAGCTCAATCACACTCAGCACACAAGTAATAGAATTGTGTGCTGCTCAAGTCCAATAGTCCAAATCAAGTTTATTTATTTATCTCATTTGTTAATTCATGATTTTGGTGTATATATTTTATATCAATTTTGTATTTTTCTCTAAATTTATCTTAACATAAAACCATTCTAAGATTTGACATTTTCCTTGTAATACCAGGAAGGTAGAAATAAACCACTTCCTCACCATAACAGCTATGTGTCTGGTTTTATTTTCCTCATGCTCGAAGTGAGTACTCATCCTTTTCCAATATATTCGCAGATCGTTCAAGGCATCAACATCAGTTTTAGTTGAATTTTCAACAAGGGTCTTTGTGGATGTGTAGACGAGCCCGAGTCGTCAACTCGCATTTTTCTTCGCCTCGGAGTTAAGGCGCTCGCATCGATCTCCTCCGGCGTCTGCATGTTTAATGGCAGTTCGCTTACCGAGAACGGCTCGCCAGCGATTGCACTTATCAGGCCGCCATCTTGTGCTCTCCTTCGATCCCCATCTCAGGGCAAAGATATTAATGCCCGCTTCTCATCGCTTCTATTTGTCTCCAAACTCAATAATCCGGGTTCTCAACTTTCACGGCTTCGATTTTCACCTCGTCCTCGTCCATGGCCGCTCCATACCCAGGTTTCTGATTTCAGTTAACGCGAACCGTTCAAAATTCCTCGTCAACCATGTGCTAATGGTATTGCACGTTCTCGCAAACTTCCAACAATCGGCCTACATACGCGAACATGCGAAAAATCGCTTCGCGAGACTTCTCGTTTTCACGAATAACCGGTAGAAGGAACGCGGCAATCCCACTTTGGAAGTTGTATAGATATTTCCTTCCTGAAGACGACCGTTACTGGGTTGCGAAGGAATGAATAGACAATTAGAGTTGTAGAGAGGGATATATATTTGTCGTTTATTTTAACCGCGGCTCGTGGTATGCGTTAAGTAACTGTAAAAAACATTTTCTTTTGCCGTCCGATAGATGACCTTAACATATGTAAACCGTGAAAATTTCAAGTCATTCTGATCATTACTTTGTCTATGGCACTCTTCCAATGTTGTCAGCTGACATTGTCTGTCAACAATGGAGAAAATTGAGTATCGCGCAATGATAAAATTCCTTCATTTGAAAGGGAAAAAGACTAAGGAAATAAAAGATGAGTTAGACTCTGTATACAGTGAAGCCTCCCCTTCATTTACAACGGTCAAACATTGTGTTGTGTCGCGAATTATTCGAGTATAATTATTTCGCCATTAGTAGTATGTGTACACCTTTGCTCCATCCCACTCTTATCCCCACTCCTTCCCCCACCACCTCACTTTTCCACCGCCGCGCTACCCACTCTGCTTAACCAGCATTGGTAACGTGGAGATGGTAAAGTGAGGTTGTGTGGGTACTCTGGTGAAGAAGAAAGAGTCGAGATAAGAGCAGGATAGAGCAAAGGTGTACACATACTAACAAAATAAATTCATGCACTCACCACCTCTGCTGTTGTTGACCGCTGTTGTTGTACCGTTTTCCTTCTACGGCGATTTTAACTCCTGTCTCTCTCTCACTTTCACACGCACACGCATGCGCGAGCACACACACACGCACGCACGCACACACACATACAGGGTGATTCAAAAAAAGTGACCGACCCGCAGTATGCCGATAGCTGAGGTCATTTTAAGCACAATTACTTAGCGGTTTTCCGAAAATCTCAAAAGTTTATTAATGAGATACAATTAAAGTCAAATAATAAATGACCAATCAGGAGCACATACGCTTCCCGCGCCGGAAGTCGGCAAATGTTCGATGGAAACCGAGACCTCGGTCTGCGGCAACGTCGGACGGGATAGTATAGTAGAATGACGCATGTCATTTGTTCATTCGCATGGGTTTTTTTATGCGCGATCGAAGAAAATAATTGAAAGGTGATGTGCTCGTGATGCGTCCCAAAGTGAAAAAATGGGAATAAAATGTTAATAATACTTTAACCAGATGTAATTATTTATTATGTCTTAACCTTTAAACGTTCCAAATAGTGTTTGTAATTGTGTTTTGTTCTCTTTAAATAAATAATTGTACATTGAAATGTGTGGCACTCTATAACTGTTATCTCTATGATAATAATTAAAATGCAATGAATCTCCTAGGCCATGGTTCATTTAATATAGTATTTAATTATGATAAAAATTATGATGTGTTCATGACACAAATTATAGCGTATAAAAAGTCACAACTAGCGAATGCCTTTCGCCACTAGAAATGAGATATGTAGTAGGTATGCGTGACAAATGTCATATTTCGCACCTGACAATACAACTTGAAGCTTCAAATTATTAACGACAGCTTCATTAATATGAGGAGATGTTTTTACTTTTATAAGAAAAGTTAAGTAACACTTGATACATCGATGCATGGCAGAAGAGACTGCGATGCTACCAAAGGTGCCAAATCTGTCTGAAGCAGCTGCATTAGGACCAGAAGACGCTTCCATCAACATCTATAAGACTTTTCTATTATACTTTTCTTATAGCTACGCACGACAAAATCAATCGCCCTGCCCTGCCGATGCTGCTTGAGTCTCCAAATTGTTGGTGGTTAGTAAGTATAAGGTGATAGCGAGATGATAGTGAGGTGCGAGGAAAGTCAATTCAAGGTGAGCGGACGGCGACAGTGAGGTGAGATCAAGGTGAGAGGAGCTTGTGATCAAGGAGAGAGCAAGTTAAGACGAAGGGCAATTTTCGGTGTCCCTGTAAATGTAGTAAAAAAAAAATCGGTCCAGTTACAAGATGTTATGCCGGTAACACGTAAATACTCGTAGCATATTACGGTTGACGGTATAATATTTTTAAGGGTTATTATTTGGAATCGTTCGCTTATAAGGAGTTGAATCTCGCGTGACTGAGATAAAAACCGATAATCGATGTTGATGGAAGCGTCTTCTGGTCCTAATGCAGCTGCTTCAGACAGATTTGGCACCTTTGGTAGCATCGCAGTCTCTTCTGCCATGCATCGATGTATCAAGTGTTACTTAACTTTTCTTATAAAAGTAAAAACATCTCCTCATATTAATGAAGCTGTCGTTAATAATTTGAAGCTTCAAGTTGTATTGTCAGGTGCGAAATATGACATTTGTCACGCATACCTACTACATATCTCATTTCTAGTGGCGAAAGGCATTCGCTAGTTGTGACTTTTTATACGCTATAATTTGTGTCATGAACACATCATAATTTTTATCATAATTAAATACTATATTAAATGAACCATGGCCTAGGAGATTCATTGCATTTTAATTATTATCATAGAGATAACAGTTATAGAGTGCCACACATTTCAATGTACAATTATTTATTTAAAGAGAACAAAACACAATTACAAACACTATTTGGAACGTTTAAAGGTTAAGACATAATAAATAATTACATCTGGTTAAAGTATTATTAACATTTTATTCCCATTTTTTCACTTTGGGACGCATCACGAGCACATCACCTTTCAATTATTTTCTTCGATCGCGCATAAAAAAACCCATGCGAATGAACAAATGACATGCGTCATTCTACTATACTATCCCGTCCGACGTTGCCGCAGACCGAGGTCTCGGTTTCCATCGAACATTTGCCGACTTCCGGCGCGGGAAGCGTATGTGCTCCTGATTGGTCATTTATTATTTGACTTTAATTGTATCTCATTAATAAACTTTTGAGATTTTCGGAAAACCGCTAAGTAATTGTGCTTAAAATGACCTCAGCTATCGGCATACTGCGGGTCGGTCACTTTTTTTGAATCACCCTGTATATATACACGCGCGCACACTTTCACTCCCGAACACCGTCCATCTCGGGAGACTCGGGGTCCTCGAAGCCTTCGTCCACCTCACCGCCATCGTATCCGATCGTTATTTCCTCACCAAGGACCCTGAATACATACTCCACCATGTCCACATTATCCACCGTCGTTAGCCTAACACTGGGCGAACGGCTCTCGCTTCTCACCACAACCCCGTGCAATGATGCGGCGGAACTACACATCGACTCCAGGAATGGTATCAGGTCAGAGTCGTCAACCCGATCCAACCCATGCAGACAGCACCCCATGCATAATGAAGGTGTCATACTGGTGATGGTATCAGGATAATACAAGTGATCCCAATTGACGAATATTGGGTACCCCTCATCAATTAGGAGTACCTCCGAATATCCATCACCGTCTGCATAGATCAACTCACCGCGATCCATACGACCATTATGCACGACCACACACCTCATCCCCGCGTAAAGATCCTCCATAGCGATACTAAAAGACTCGCGATCCCACTCGTAAAAAGTACGATGGAGAATTTGTACAATCTGTTCGTACGCGTTCCACATTTCATCCGTTCGTAGGTGAACCACCATGTCTAAGTCTATATGTAATACACTGCACCAAAACACAACACCCAGAACACTTGCATCGTAACGACAATACATCGCGAAAAACACGTTTTAGACTGTACGATCACGAAGTTAAAGTCAGACTGAATGCTCCGGATGATGCTGGCGAGGATCACAGCGTTTGAAAATAACAATCGCCCCTCTGAATCATAACTAGGTGTGCAGCGCTTTGAATGCAACGTCAGCGGTTTTGCACGTGCGTACCGCTTTGCGCTGTGCTTCTCGTGAAGTGATTGCTCTGCAGTAAAAGACGCAGAATATAATACCGTACTGCGAGAGACCTCGGTTATAATTTATATATAATTATAAAATAAGAGACACAGTAAGACGATGTATTTGTTTTAAATTAATCAATATTTTATTCAAATCACTTTACACATATTTACCGTCGTATGCAACATCCCTGCAAATACGGTAATCTTTGCTCGGAGACTCCTCCGCCGTTAAATTTATTTTTATCACTATTTGATCTACGATAGGCAAAAGTATTGTAATATTCACGTACTAATCTATCGTTTTTCATTACATTATCGCTGAAGAGATTATTAAATCGCGACATAGTGAAGCCGCACGACATAAGATGCAGGAACACGATACAAAATTGTCCACACACATCCGACGTATTACTCTGTAGCTGCTTGAGGCCGTACCGATAGAACTTGCAGTTTCTTCGTAGTCGTGCGAGATGTTGCGGGATAACCGGTGGTAGCCCGTAGCTATCAAAGTACATTCCTTTTCCATGATAATTAACGTACATGGCGATCCAATGCTCTCCAGGTCCGTCGTGATTATCCGTGTTAACTACGAGTCCGGCAGGTAACGACCATACACGAGGAATTCTGTCAGCTGGGTATACGCCAACGATTGAAAGTGGTAGATACTGCAGACTCTCGTAGATTTGTCTAGTGTTCATGCTGAACACATAGCCAATGATTAAATGATGACCGATACGCTTTGAAAGACGTATATATATGCAACATTTATTTCACAGCATCGTCGATCGTGTCACGACTACATGATGACGATTTCTCCTTTTTCTTATTCACTTCCTCTTCGTCTGCTGACCAAACATCCATGTATGATTCTCCTTTAAATGGGTGCTCGCGAAACCAATTTTTTATTTGGAAAGCCTGGCACATTGCACAATGCGAAAACGCTGTATCGTTTATCATAGAGTGTCTGAAGCATTTTCGCAAAGATTTCGGCATAAAGGTGTACGATAGGGCACCCTCCTCATCCTCCAGGTTAGAAATTTCACGACTCGTGATATCGCAAAGAAGTATAGCCTTCTCGTGACCGCGTGTATAGATACGTCTTGATTCTCGCGAAATTTCACGCAAGTTAGCGTATGCTTGTTTACAGCTCACATCGCCGTCGTACCATTCGAGACCGTGAAAATATTTCGGGAGAAAATTATTCTGGCTTCTCGAATGCTGTGGTAATTCGGCAAAGTGACACGGCGGTGCCACGATCCAATGAACAGAGTGCGGTCTATCCACAGCTACCACGGCAATTTCTTTCGGAATAAATTCCGAGTCTTTACCACGCATTCCCTGTATATTCACGACGATATCCATTTTCACGTCTAATCCGTACAGATGCTCGAGTTCGACTGATTAGTTACTCACAGAGACGCTTCTACGTCTCTTAACACGAAATAATGTTATGCCCACATCAGCACATTTTTCGCTTATCCGGTAAAATATACCATTACTTGCCGTGAGGCATCGATTTCAAGGACATTATCATATTCCATGTAGACTATACAATTTATCGTTGAAGCAAGCGCATCCTCAAATCGTACCTCTATTCTCACACTACCGTGCTTTATTAAATTCCAATGTGAATTGCTGTGCGCCGACAGATCGGGTGTCAAATCAAAAGCAAACAGACAGTATCGATCGTGATAATTATCGCAATCGATCGAATTACCGTCGTTCAAGAAATGTATTCCAGTTCCCGAAAACAACGTTTGAAAGACATCCACATATAGATGATTTTTCGTGAAATCAGGTTTTAGGGGTTTCGAAGGTATTTGAGCATCATCTATATACAACGAGAGATAATTTATCTTGTAATTTTGGAATTGAATGGATTCATATTGAAGTCGCCGTTAAACGCTTTATTATCGACAAAATCGATAATTATACGCTTCGGCAATTGACCTAGCACGATATTATCGATAGTCTCTCCATGAACACCAGAGTGTATTAAAACGGCTTTTACCTCGACTCTCGTAAGAGGATATTTAGCCGTAGATTTCGCCAGAGTTTTAGCATGCGAGGGCAGCACACCAGGAGCAATTTTTGTTCTACGAACGAGAAGCGATGCCTCGAGATTCTTTAAGCCGCATTGACCAATCTTTGTATCGCCCATAAGAAAAAATGAATCTCTAGACCGCACCAGCCGTAGTCGCATCTCGACACCGTTTAATAGGAACCGCTCCCGATTGAATATATCGCAATGCAAATGACCGAGCAAGTCTACAGTTTTTCCGAAATTTAAAAATTGTTTTCTCTTCACAAGACCCGTATTTCCCGATGTTATATCATCCATTTTTCCAGGGGTATCATCGTACCAGAGAACGCTCGTGAGATGCGAATTTTTGGGTGCTGGACCGTAATTCAAAAGTGTTTCTATGTACGCTCGATAAGCGTAGGCATTATTTGTAGGTGCAACTAATTTTTGATTCAGGTATACATCCACCTGATTAAACAGAGAATGCAAGAGATTGTTTACAGGGCCGGTACTTATTTTCGACGCTGTACCCGCGGCAATTTCCGTAGTAGGAGATGTTATTTTCACTTTCAGACTAAGCATAGTATGTGCGAGATCGATATACTCATCACCCTGTCCAGGAATAACAAATTCAATCGGTGAATCATATGTTAGCGAAGAAATTGGCTTATAATACACCCAATTGGAGCCTTCGATGGTAGTTTGCGTCGGTGGGAGTGAAAATAATTCAACTTCCGATTTAAGACAGTCGCACGAGTGCGCATCTAGAAAAGGCATCTTGTTTCAGCTATCCAAAAATATCTGCAACCGTTCGTTGACGAGTCTTCTTCTTCTTATTGTTCTTATTGTTCTTCTTCTTCTTCTTTATTACTTTTCTCTTTATTACACTTCTATTCTTACGGGAGATACGCCGTGGTTTACGTTCGTTCGATGAATGAGAAGTTCGCGAAATTTTGCGCTTTTTATAACCAAATCCACGCATCAGAGTGTCAATTTTCTCAGAGGCTTTGCGTTTGAGATTACTGCCTGATTCTCGCGCTCTTTCGGGAATAGCATCTTTCACAGCTATATTTCTATCGAGGATATCATCGGCTACGTTTACACCAGCGCGCAATGCCTCTTTTCAAACTGCTTTAACGCACTTCTTTAAAAGTGGTAATACTCGTCGAAACAGGCACCTGAGAAATCTGCCGATACCGTGTCCTCGTTGATTAGGTGTTCCGATATAAACATGGCTAATACCGGCGTACCCGCGACGGCCCCATCCGTGTTGCACACTGTCAATATCATCCATAGCGACGTAATCAATCGTGGGACCTTTTGAAATGTAGTGTCACAGTCAACGTTCCCTGTTCGAATGGTATAGGATCCCCACATTCGTCTGGTATATCGATCTTGATAGTGTGTAAATTATTGCGCAACAGAGGTATATATCGTTGCGTTGGAAACGATTTGATTTTTATCGAATCATACTGACAGTCATCAGTATCAATGGGAACAACTCGTACAAGGCGTGTTTGTACATCGCCTGTAATATAGCTCTCGCAGATATCTGTGTATAGAAACATGCTGCCCGGTATAGCACCGGTAGGAGATGCAAGCCTCGACCCTGTGTATTCGCAATGCGGTTCTATCATTACAGACCTACAGGCCTCTTCCGAGAATCATAGTAGCCTTGCGATAGCGAGCGATACGAAAGTCGTGGTATGGTAGATCATCGCATACGCGCGCCACTTCGACCTGCCCGCTCGGAAGCGATTTAAAGCGCAAATGGCCGGCCACGTGAGGTAACTTATTTATACTCTCCAAAAGGTGGAACTGGGTCTCTATCAACGCGTCTTCGTGTTAAAAGATTAAAACCCGATAAATCATAATCACCATCTTCAAAAGTTACGAGATTTCCTACAGTAGGAACATGTAAAAGAGGCATCGGATAAGCAATTTCCACAAGAGAAACAGACTATTCTCCGTGCAAGCGTATCTGACGCGGTAGTTTTGTAATAAATTTCGTCGTCGTATTATTCGGAAAATACTGCATACTACTGTTGCTCGGTAGTACGACAAAGAAAGAGCTATCCTTGAAGCTCATATTTATCAGAGACGGTGATTCCAAGCGTTCTTCCTCTTTGTCCTCTTCTTCTCTTTCGTCTTCTCAGATGACGGAGAGACTCGTACTCGTGATAATTCTGCTTCGTAGAAAATACCGTCCATAGTCTCGTTATTCAGATCGTGTGAAATATACACGAATGGTTCTCGATTCACTGATATTCGTTGAATCTTGAATAATTCGTTAAATTTTTCTCGCGTTACGCTCATAACGCCGTGCTAAATTTTCTCGGGCTATAGAGGCATTTTCGAGGGTTACCTTGCTCGGAGGAATACGCGTTCCGCTGTGTCTAGTGTGATTATAAGCATATAAGAAATTTTGTAAAACATCGATGTAACGCTTATTTCGCGTGTATGTAAAGTAGCGTTACATTCGCTCTTTTATTGTGCGATTAAAGCGTTCGGCAATCGAGGCTTTTATATCAGGGTTAAGAGCAGTGCGAAAATCGATATTCTTTTTCTTGAGAATTTGCTGAAATGGAGTGCCGATAAATTCTTTGCCTCGATCAGTTTGCAATTTCGATGCTGTTGCATCGAAATATACCTCCTGCAAAAATCGTGGATTCTCGGGAAATATCTGAGACGCTAGATGCAGAATTTGCGCGCGATCTCGCGGATTTTTCAGACACCGATATAATTAGTGTTTAAGGAGATATCGCGCTGCTCATGACCCTGATGGAAGAGATTTCGCGTGATGAAAATGCCACTAAGATTTTTATGATGGCTTGGAAAAAAGATCGACCACAGTATTGTTGGATGCCTCGCGCATTAGATCGTCAATGACCGCAAGTTTAGGTCTTGTATCATTCGAGTAGTCTGCTGCTTGCGGTAAACCCTCGCGAAATTCGATTTTATCACCGTACTCTGAATACCCGGACTGCCACTCTGAGTAATAAAAAAGTATACGCTCGAACGGGACATCCGTCATTTCGCGCATGTACGAGTATTTAAAGAATTTTTTGAATAAATATATTTTACCACAACCCGTAGGACCGCTTATCACGGCTGTCCATGGATGTTTCCAACGTGTATCCTTATTGATGAGTGTCTATCAAAATCAATCAGCTGACTCTTAAATGAGCTTATACCGCGACGGCGGCAGCGGCGGCGGTGACCCCGCGGCATCAGCTATTTTCGCGGCCTTGACGAGCTGATAAAGCGCGGCGCGCCTGTACTAGCCGATGAGGCACGGGCCGCGGTATAAGCTGATGTTTACACTGTATGTAAATTAAATAACTATAGTTTTTATAATTCTATACAAATAAAGCAATATTTTTATTTCACTATGCATACATCTCTATGTGCAAATTTTACGAATCATCAAATTTTAAACAGCAATATTATATCCACGGAGGTAGCACGAGAAAATCAGAACAAAAGGAAACACTCGAAAAGAAAGACGGGACAAAAGGAATCAACGATGAGAAAGTCAGAACAAAAGGGAACGGTAGAGAGATAGCAGCTACTGCTACGAATAGCAGGACAAAAAGAACGAGCCGACAACGGTTTTATACATAATAAATCAATTTTTTTTAAATGTATTGTACACAGTAAATATGATACATGAAATCAGACAAAAAGATTATTTTTAAATATCGCGAATTCAACCGTAAAACTATATACTTTTTTGCGTTATACTAATTAGCGTATTTCACAATAGCCGTACGGTACAGTAGAGTACATCCCGTGCCGCTTTCGCTTCGTGTTAACAGGTTCGCGTGATTTCGTTTCTTTTCGCGTTACTACATGATGAAATACCGTGCGTGGAATTTCAAAATAATAGGTACGCTCCTTGCTCCTGTCACGAAAGAACGTAATGCGTTATAATTAACGTGACGGCTATTCGCAAAGTTTAGCGTGATACCCTTTACTTCACATTTTTCAATAATCGTACCGTCCGGTTTACGAACAACTTGTGCGTAAAAATTTGGTCCTCCCGAAACGAACGAAGTTATATAACTACCAGGCCCGTATTCGCTTAATTCATCCGTAAGATCTCCTAGAAATTGACCGATTGGCAGCTGATACTCGTTGCCACCGGGGCGACTCATGTAAATACAGGAGTCCGTATCGCAGTACAATATTCGTCGCCCGAGCCCCTCAAGATAACTGTATAGTTTTAGGCGTGCCTGTCCCGTCGTGTATGCTGCAATCACGGCGTTTGATGTCGGTGATGGTTGGATAGCATCGCGGTTGCTCACATAGTTTACATACATAATCTTGTGATTAACCGGTAGCATCCCCGTCACCTCAATCTCCGGACTCGTTAATAAATTCATTAGCTCCGCGCGCGTGAAAACGATAACGGTTTTCGTGAGATTCTCTCGTTGACCAAACTTTCCCCAGAATGAATTAAGAGCCAATTTCGCTAGTGAACGTAAACCCGGATTTGGCTGCAAAGCACTTCGCTCGAGATATACACCCTCAGACTCCTTGTACATTGCTATAAAACGCGCTATTGCTTCCTCGTCATCGTTACACTCTGTTGGGGGTCCACTTGCCTCCTGTTTTATTTTTAGGAATGTATCGATGTACTCGGCAAAATGATTGCCTCGTCGCGTTGTCGAGTCGTACTGTGTAACAACGTATTGCCAAATTTCATAGATACACGTCACCTTATATCCGAGCGACACAGCCTTTCTCATTTCGTCCACGACCTATGTGCCGTCAAACGCTCGCTCAGTCGTGTCATCGTGTGTACAGCCTACGGATGTGTCCATATCTGTACAATACGTTCTACACAGGAGGAACAGTAGTTTCCCATGCATGCGCACAGGCTGTACGGGGATATACGAATCGCGCGGTGCCACCACGGTACACTTCATGATACCCTCGACGACACTTAGATCGTTTTCAAGTCCTACGAGTTCTCGACACTCGTCACCTACGTGCAATTTCGGATGTCCAACGGGATATTTTTCATTTTTACACACCCATGGATACAGCGAGCACACATCCACATAGCGTATCTGCTCCCCATTCGCAACGTCGTACAATCTTACAAAATTTTCCGTTCGACCGCCAGAGAATAACATCGCGTGGTACGAGAGGCGCCTGCTTGACCATGGCGTGATTTTTCAGGTATAACGACATTTCCTCGTTATTCTCGAGTATTCTGTCAAAATCGCATTCCCATATTTCGGTTAGATTGTACCCTTTCGATCTGATTCGCCCGGAAATAAGAACGGTACGCTCGTATCGCTCATCCGATGTATCGCCGAATTTAGTTCGAGCATCTCTATTCACGCGATAACATCGCGGACAACCATGCCAAAAGCAGCCGTGAAATTGAAGAACGTAATGGACCCCCGCATCCACGTTATATCCGTCGACAGCCAGTAGGCTGGTCGGAGGGCGATACTCTCTCGTGCGTCCAGCATAAGCGATAACGCAGTTACGCTCACGCTCAAGCCATATGACAGCCTTGCGCGACTGGTTATCGCCGCAGCGATACCTCCCTGGTGGTAACACCGCAATGCGATCTTTCTGTAGAAAATTCTTTCGAAATACTCTCATATATGCTGATGCTATCGTGCATGCTTCTGTAAAGGAGCACACGCTCCCGCAACATATAAGTAACTCTCGAAAAGCTAAACACACTCGTCTCAAAACCGTAAGTTCTGTACGACAATATTGCATAAATTGCGTCGCAAAATCAAATTTATAATCGACGCGACTCGATTCTTCCTTATACCATCGCAATCCGCTGAGAACATGGTATCGGGTGAGTAAAAATGCATAGCCGGCAGAGGATCTGAGTAATTCTTATATTCCGGTGTGTTGAATAAATAAGGAAATATACCTTTTGTCACCTCATCAGCGAAACCAAAGGCCTTAGGTAAAGCGCTAAGAGCCATGGGTAAATAGTTGAGACTATCGAGAAAAACGACATCGCCCATCTTCATCGAGACAATCTTCGTACCATTCATAATCAGAGAGGGCAACTGTGTTTTTTGCACTTCGATTAAATACCGTAGAATAAATTGTGCATCGAAACCTTTCGCATTCTGAGCATTGCAGATGATCTTTTTAAATTTTTGCGATAATGCCAATTTCACGAGCTCCCTAACAGGATCATCGATAAACACGAATTCACGTTTACCACAGTCAGCACAATCAGTGTCTACATCTGTGATATCCAGACATGTGATACATACGCATTGTGTAACACATAAATTCTGCTCGTGAATGCGTGTCGATTTATCATCGTGCAATTGCTCGTGTTGTTGCGTCTCAAAATCATAGAATAAAAATCTCGTGGAAGACTTGTCTTTTTTCTTCTCCTTTTGCGCCACTGGCTTCTTAAGAGGTGCTATAAAACTCTCATGCGTAGTCGGTCGCGTTTGCTTGCATGTAATACAAAACGATATACCACATACATGCATCTTTTTATCTGTGGTTTCAATCATAAGCGAGCAGCCTCATTTTTCAATGCGTTACAGACGCTGTACCGTCTATATTTACGAGACGTGATACCCGCAGAGCCCTCACCCTTGTGATGAGCGAGGCAAAAAGCACCAAAGAATGAACGATTACAGTCTGTGCAATACTCAGGCTGGGAGTCCCTATTGCCGTTGCAATAAGTGGATTTACATCAAGCACATTGATAGCCACAGCGATGCTCGAGTACTCGAATATACTTGAAATTACTTTGTGCGCAGAACCCTCGACTACCTAGCGCACCAGCGAGATTTAATATTGGCTGGTAGTGATGAGAACGCTCGTAATAGAGAATAAAGAGTGTATGATTAATTTTACCTATTGCAGAGAGTACGCATTTTTGCCCATCGTACAGAGCCGCAACGCTTTTTCCGAAGGTGAGAAATTCATAAACAACAATCGCTATACCCTCGCGAATCACGTACTCCTGAAAGAGTTGAATTTCGCGCGCACCGCACCCTCTAGACGGTGTCGTTACCCCTGCATTACGCGTGAGCTCTATCGCTGCTGTATATTGCGCACCTCGAAGCCCGTTCCGAGTTTGACACCATCGTCTGTGTAGCTCGCTCGTACGTATTTGACCGCGTTCGGCATGCGCTCGGGCTGTGACAAGGGATCGTTGTAGACACAAATTATCGCGATTACTTATGCGTAAAATTTACTTTTTTGCTATAGACTCGTGTGTAAGCCTGGTGCCCACACCGGCTCCTTCGACGCCTCGTACCATACATGTCGTCATTCTACATGTACCAGCGTCTATTCAAAATTCGCACGCGCTCTGAGCTACACTATTAATTAGTCGCCATATATCGTCAGGAACGATGTCACGAGCTGGTCGAAATGATAACCATACAGGTCCTTGCGCGAAAGACGGTACGCTTATAGTCATACCCACATAATCATGTTCTTCGCACGACTCTGTAAGGCGTGTGAGTACATCTCGTACACCGCCCTCGAACCATGTCAGATGATCGATACTGTCCGCTGGCTGACGAAAATAAAAATCGGTCTTGACCCTGCATCCTAAAGCGTGGAAAATATCGTCTCTGCTCATTGTCGATACCGAAACGTTCACCAGGAGGCAAAATATCACCTCCCCGTTCAGCAGTCCTTCATCGCCAGTCTGTCCACATGCAAGCATAATAAAACCATTTAATAGAATTTTTATTTCATTTAATTCAATTTTTTGCTTGTCGCTAGCTATATACTATGTGTATAATTCGTGTAACGTAAGAATTACAAACTTATATTTGCTTCTAGTCCTCGAATCCGTCGACTGCACCCGGGAACCGCTAACGCATTTTGTAGACCAACTCGATTGTCGGCGGTCTCGGCACAGTGAATCGTGCAAAGCGAAAAACGTTTGGGTCCGACTCGGACCCTGTTTTTTCATTTTACCATTATTATCCCCGTAATTTTTTTATTTTTGTCCGCGTAATTGTATTACTAAAAGCTTACCTGAATCTACTGGGTCCTCCTCCTCCTCCTCCTCCTCGTCATGGTCCTCGTCCTGCTCCTCCTCCTCCTCTTCTTCTTCTTCTTCCTCATTGTCTGTATTGCTGTTGGTATCATCGTTTGAACTGTATTGTCGCGATGGACCTGCGACGGCTCCATCTGGTTCTCTCGCGGGGCCGGCCATGAAAAGACCGTTTGTTGGTTTATAGCCGCAGAATGGCTGGGTAAAATTTATCCAACGATTCCCTGCGGAGCTGTCACCATCGTTGTCCCTGCTATGATCATCTGAATCGGTTCCACCCTCCTCATCGAAATCATAGGTGTTGGATCCCATATCTTCGTCTTCATACCGTCGAACTACATAAAAATCTTATGTAATAAAGGAAATAAAATAAAAGTAATTAACGCTGTATATTACTTACGTCTTTCATTGAGTCTGGGCTGCAGAGCAGGCTCGTTCAACCAACCGCGTCGACGAATAACACGCACCACCAAATCAATAATTATTTGATTATCAAACAATCCAATATTATGCGCGTCAACTAAATCGCGCTGATGACACTCGCACAGCATACCGCGAATTTTACGAACAACCGCTTGTGTCGGAAGTTCCCATAGGGTGATCTGTAAATTTCTTCTCCCCCACCGCGAACGCAACGACGGTCTACGCTTCAATATAAACTCTATCAATTTTCTTATCAATGAGCGCTTTACTACTCTGACCATGATTGTGCTGTTAGAGTAGTAGTAGTAGTAATAACCACAGTAAATCAGACAATTGACTAGAGATTTTTCAAAGCGACTTACTTTTATATATATTCCTTTAACACGCTCTTTTTCTCTTTCTCTCTCTCTCTCTCTCTCTCTCTCTCTCTGCATATACTGCAGCGATGTAATGAATACGACTAACCAAGAAAATGGCCGCACGCGATCACTTTACAAAAGCAAGACCTAGGGAAATATTTAGCGATGGTGATGTATTTAGTACTAAGTTATCGAGTTTCGCTGATGAATGTCATATTGTTTTCATCTAATTTCAAGGCACTCGGCCATGAAGAAAATCATCAAATTTCGTCGACGAATATTATTTAGTTTTCATGACACATCTTAGCTGTATGTCGACGTGTGCGTGTGCACAAAGGTGTGCGAGAGTATGCAAGAGTTTTGGGATATATTTGTTGCTGCTGTTACTAGGTTGTTGAGGAGAATGCGACAAATATCAAGGGGTATTGGTGAGCAATTTTCGGTCGTATGATTTGCAGTATCAAAAGAAGAGGCTATGCAACTAGATGGTGGAGGAAATCTGTATAAAACAGAGTATGAACACCACCGACGATTCATTCGAAAAGTTGCAGTCTATACGAAAGCAATAAAAATAGCAAATAATGGTGCTACGTCTCACGCGATATCGCCATATATAGCGAACCCCGTTATGTACGGTTTAATTAAATCATTTGGTAAAATAATTGTCGCTGGGCTCGAGTTGAACTCTACGGGTACTCTTACACCAGTGATGAAAATATTGTCGAATACTTTTACTGGAATTACACTCACAAGGGGACCTCCAGGTACGTGGAATACCGATTCGGACCAAATTTTTTTTACAGGTAGGTCGCACCCAGGGGTGCAATAGGTGCAAGTAATAGGATGCAATACTCAGCCGTTTTCGAGATATAAAATATAAAAAATTTCCGAGCGTTCATATACTCTCCATATACTCTCTACGTTAAATCATATTCAACAAGAGCGCGTAGCGTAGTCGACAACGTCTCCGCTGTCTGGGCCGAGATACCAATTATATCCGTGTATCGCCGACTTATAATTATCTAACTCGTCAGAACTCAAGTTATTGAATCCACTCATAATAAAACACTACATCCCAATCTATCTTAAGTTCTACTCAGTGAAAACTTCAACAATTCATAATTATATTATTAAAAGCAATAAAGTCCAACGATAAATCTACCAGTGTAATTTAAAAACCGTGACTTATTAAATATATAAAACTTATCATAAACTGATACACCTCAACATCATTCCGGCGGCTGTTGATGTTATTTTGTTTTCTACTCCACCCATAAACGATTAAAAACCAATCTCAACACCTCATTATAGTGTTTAATATCCGCCCAGCATCTAACGGCCTCAACCGTTAGACTCTTATTCATTTAAACCACACATCAATATCAAAGATTACATCACGACGCACACACCCAAAGGCCGCTGATTGTTGACATTCTACTCGTAAGTACTCTTCTCATTATTAAACACGTTTAATGCAGACAGTAACCACGCAGCGGGAGATCCCGATCAAGCGAATATGGAAAACAACGCAGCAGCACGACCGTCACATACACCGTCATATAATGAACAAATACCATCTACTACACCTAACAACCGCTTAACTATACCACCAAACTTTAAATTCACTTCAACCAACCTTGATCTACTCTACAAAAAACTCCGCAAGGAGTCTACCTCACCCTCAATGTCCAAAGTGACACTGAACCTCAACGCAGCCCGCAAACGTAAAATAAAACCCAGCGCTCACGAACCCACCTCACTTAGTCCACTGGAGGACACTAACCATACCACATCGGACTGAGAACTCCCCAAACGAACTACCAAATTAAGGCGTAAAAATACCGTCAATCAACATCAAGCAGCACTAACCAGTTCGAGCCTATATCTGATACAAGTGATACGGAACAAGAATCTATACAACCTTCATCTCAACCGATAATTAAACAAAAAAGACACAAACCACCACCCATCTTTACTTCAAATTCCGACTTTATGTCACTTATCGCAATATTAATAAACTCAATATCCCCAAGAAAAACGTAACAATAACCGAATCTGACACCAACCACCATATCATATATTTGATCAATAACCTTGACTACTTACAATTTTACACCTTCACCCCGAAAAATCAAAAACCTAAAATATACCTAATTAAAGGGATCAAAGGTACCTTTACGGACGAAGAAATACTCACTGAAATAAAAAGTCACAACATCTCAGAGTTAAATATCCTTAAACTGAACAAATTCTTATATGATAAAACCAACCCCAACCGCTACCACCATATCATACACATACCATCTGACAGCCTGACCAAAGAATTATACTCTATTAAATCCATTGCATACCAAAAAGTTAAATGGGAACCGCTGAAAAAAAAAATATATTTATCAGTGTCGTAAATGCCAGAGAATAGGTCAGTCCAGCATCAATTGCAATTTACCATTCAGGTGTGTAAAATGTGCCCAAACACATGAACCAGAAAACTGCACCATCACACAACTAATAGATAAAGCTCAATTAAAATGTGCAAATTGCAACAATCCTGGCCACTCGGCTTCCTACAGGGGCTGTCCATACATCAAGATGGCTGTTAATCTAAAAAAAGAAAACGAACATAAAAACTTAACTGCAATCAACCAAAATATTAATAATTTTACCAACTTAATAACACCAGGCACATCATACGCGCAGGCACTTAATAAGCCCACCGCTCAACACCAACAACTCACCAATCGCCCAACAAATATCTCATCCACCTAGCAAATCGACGCTCCAACGCCAATACCTACATTTCCACCGACACGGAATGCACCATCGCAGGACCATTACCCCTTGAAAGAAGACCTAACAAACATAATCACAACACAATATAACTCGCTAACAGCACAAATCATACACAATTCAAATAGAATAGATTTTATATACTACTCACTTTATGGATAACCCACCACTACGAACCAGTAAATTAAAAATTGCGGCCATAAACGTCAACTCCATCATTACTAATCATCGTCGTCTCACCCTCATGGACTTCATCACCGAACATAATCACGACATCATATTATTATCTGAAACTAAATTAACCCAACATCATAATCCGCTCTTTAACAATCACCACATAATTCGTACCGACCGCCCTAATTCATCGCAAGGAGGCGGTACTGCTATCTTAATTAAAAAATACCTTCAATACGAAATCATCCGTTCACCTTCATCCATTAACAATGTAATAATTGAATACACCATTATTAATCTACCCACAACTAACAATCATATATTCTACATAAGAAGCATCTACGCTCGTCATGACAATAGAATTCTCTTCTTAACGGAACCCTTAGAGACCCTTTTTCGGTCCCTTAAATTGTATAAAAACATCTACTACATAATAGCAGGCGACATCAACGCGCGTCGCATAGACTGGGGGGACTCAGTAAATAATCAACGGGGCTCTCACCTGGCTCGATGAGTCAGTGACAACGATATACTGTATAAATTATCTATTTACCCACCGGATGCGCCCACTTTTAAGCCCAGTAACTCTTACTTAGATTTATTCATAGCAGATACCAGATTATCCATCGACAACAGTGCCAATCATACCTCTCACACTTTTCCGTATAATAGTGACCATACCGCAATTGAGTTGGTACTCTCTCTGGATAAGGGTGGCCTCCAGCCCCAGCGAGTGCATTCCACGGACGGTCGTCTCAACTTCAGAGGCACTAAATGGAAGAAATTCCAGAGAGCATTAAACAGATTATATCCCACACTACCTGACTCTAATCGCAATCTTAGCACCTCTGAAGTTGACGACCACTTGGCCACCCTTACCAGAGCTATACAGGACTCTATTGCGGTAGCGGTCCCTACCTTTAAACACACCAACCATATTTTAAACTGTGTCAACAATAGCATCCTAAATCATCAAAAACGTAAAAGAAAACTGGTCACCATTCTCCACAACCTACACACCCTGGGCTTACCCCAGGATGCGAACCTCGTCACACAGACTAAATCCTTATTAAAACTACTCACCACCAACATTAAGATCAAACTTCAAGTAGCCACGGAGAAATACTGGACCAACCATATCAGATGTATTGACCATCGGGAGACGTTATCCTTCTTCCCCAAAATTAATAGACTCCTTAGAAATACACACTCATACACTATCAACAATATCCAACCACACCAACACAACCACACTATCCTACAACGCAGCAACTGCTCACTCATCAATACACCTCTTATTAATCAAAAATACACATTCACTGAACCTAACGACATTCTCAATATTATAGGAGCACATTACGAATACATCAACTCGCCTAGACACCTCAATACCAACACTAGAGTGGCTGAACTTGTACATCGCACCATCTCACCAATCAAAACCGCTATCAACACAACACACACACCTAATAATCTCATCACTCAATTCAACAATGACAACCCATCCACTAACCCTACTAATAACCTCGCACTTCAACCGTTCCCATTTTACAACATACACAAATTAACCATTCTACTTACCAAACTTCCTAACAAAACCTCCTGTGGCGTAGACAATATCCCGCCACTAATCCCTAAACAACTAACCCTTCCAATTATTACAGCTCTAACTATTATCTTCAACAATGCAATTAACCTCAAATATTTCCCTAAAGCCTGGAAATTAGCGAAAATCCTTCCGATCCTCAAAAAAAAACAAAGACCCATCCAATCCCGCCAGCTACAGACCTATCAGTCTTGCCCCCAGCCTCTCCAAACTATATGAATCAATTATTAATACTTCCATTAACACATTTTGCACTACCCACAACATTATTCCTAACACACAATTCTGTTTCAAACACACTCATTCAACTACCCACGCCAACCACAAGCTATTATCTGACGTGAACAGGCTAGTAGGCAGCTGCCACCTAGTGGCGGCAGCACTACTAGACCTGGAAAAAGCATTTGACTGCATCTGGTTAGACGGACTCCTTTACAAATTACACCACAAAAACTTCCCCGGATGGTTAATCCATCTGATTTGGGATATGATTACCAATAAACAATTTATAACATGGGATACTCGCACAACTTCTTCCCAAACATTTCTTTGTAAAGAAGGGCTCCAGCAGGGAACCGTTAATTCTCCAATATTATTTAACATTTTCACCAGTGACCTGCTCTCCCTATTCAACCTCAACAATATTAATAGTAACATCTCAGCAATAGCCTTCGCAGACGACTTAATCATATACACCCACGGTAATTTAATCTCCAACATCCACACAGAACTCTCCAATACAGTCAATAAAATCAACACTTACTTTTCCACCTGGAATTTAAGACTAAACCCGGCAAAGTGAGAGACTACCCTCTTCCGTAAACCCTGCTCCTTCTTATCAAAAAACAACTGCAACGCATATAGAAATTTTACAGTACATACACACATACCCGGCACCAACACACTCACCCCCATACCGCACGTTAACTCTGTTACATATCTGGGCGTTCAAGTGGACGCACTGCTAAGAAGAAATACACATATCCTGGCTCAGCTGGCCAAAGCACGAGCGGCCTTCTTTTCCAACAGTCGCATTTTCTATAATAACAACCTCAGTCGTAGAACAAAAATTATACTCTACCTACTACTAATCCGGCCCATCCTCACCTATGCGGCGCAGTTTTGGTGGAACACTAATCACACACTAATCGAACAACTCCGTATGTTCGAGCGTAGATGCTTCAGAACTTGCCTTAAATTAACTCGCTCACCTTCCTCCGAATATCAACACTTCATAAGTAACAAAATCATTTATTCCACGGCTAACACTACCCGCATTGATTCATTCACTATAAAACTAACCCGCGACTATTTTCATAAGCTACACTCTCATACTAATCCGATCATCAGTTCAATAGCCATATACGACACAAATCATATCCATGCGTAATTGACTAATGGCTGCACATCCCCACAAGCATTTATGTTATGTGATAAAAAGGATATATACAAAATGCATACAATATACCGATCTTATACCACTGGCGTCGTAACAGAGCTAATAACCGCATAGGGTTCGACCGCACTCAGCAAATCGCCAATAATCCCGCCTTCAAATTTAGTACAACCATCCCCAAATGTGACCCGAACAACTCGTCCAGACTCAACTACGAAAAATATTGGTGGCTCACAGCCGAAGATACCCACATGACTGAGCTTCGAGCTAGGCTCAAACGACGCAGACCTCTGCCACGCATACTCTAATTACATTTTTACAACATATTGTATAATATTGCCCATATAACTAATTATATTATAAGTAGTATTTAATTGTAAATATTCCGATTTTCCATTGCGCTAGTCCTAAGTTGGTTTTTTCTTTAATTGCGATTTCCATTGCACACGATTATATTAGGTTTTATTATGTAAATGTATAGTATTTATTGTATTATTGTAATCATAGTATTTATCTATACATTACCTAATCTTAGATGGTCAACCGATAAGAGTGGAAGAAGAGGGAGGAGGGGACTTATTTTCTTTTTTCTCCTTTCTTTCCCTTCTCTTTAGTAGGGGTTTTATTTATTTTATTGAAAATATTTTTCTCCCCAGGCAAACAATTAACACCCGACCAGTGTTGGATATAGTTATAATCATTTGTATTATCATACCTATATTTACCAGCTCACTTAAAAAATTTTTAGTATCTAAGTTGCACCGAACACATGCACCTGATACTACCACCTACACTCTAGGAAATATACTAACATGGTTTTTTTTGTTATTGCACCATCCTAAACTATATGTAATATTATTTCTATAAGCAATAAACAATTATTTAAAAAAAAAAAAAACGTCTCCGCTTCGTAAGCGCTGGATCGCCGGATCGAATCCCGGCGCGGATTTTTTCATTTTATTATTATTATTAAATCAGTTCTACGGCAACTACTATGCGATTATATTAATATTTCCGTAAAGGAATGAATAAATATTATTTATTGTGGATCATTTTGGTGTTATAAGGAAAAACGAGCAGCTATATTTATTTTTTGGTTGAAAGTAGGGAAAGAATTGTGTCAAGTGAATATACGAGTTTAAAAGAATATCCAATCTTTTTATTAACTTTTCATTGGTTATCACAACTACAAGAACTAGGGTGCTAATGATCATAAAAACATGGAAAACAATCATTATTTCGGCATCGGGCGCACGTAATAAATGCCGAGTTTTCGCGTCCGCAAGGAATTTTCAAGGCGTCAATCGCAAAGCAAACGTCGTTAACGTTTAGGAAAGATCTCCTGTCGTCATAAAATTTGGCAGCGAACCAAGCGTATTTCAACATGTCGCAAAATATCGGAGAAGACAGTTGATGGTGAACAATAGATTGCATTTTGATACAGTCTTCCCTAGAATTAATTTCCCTGTCCTGTTCGATAACATAAGAACAATTCTGAAGTCTCTTGATAACATTTTTTACTTGGCGGTGGAAATATACATCGCACGGTTGCACTAACGGAGTGCACTTTGGTGAAATGATCTTTACAGTGCACGTCGGTAAACCCTCCTCATCGGTAAAAATCTCGTCATATAATAATGGTTTCGTTTGGCCGCCCCAGGAATCAATGAGCAACAGGAATTTCTCCTTCTTTACGCATAGCATCATAACATCAGTGAAAAAATCTCTGTATAGTGCTGTATTCAGTTTGCCGGACTTGGAAGATGTGATGACGACGTTCGTATATTTTTCCGCATATTTATCTATAGATTTTGGAACCACAGGTACAAATTTGCCGGTGGTCCGTTTACCCGGACTTTGATGGGTACTGCGAGGTGTTGTTAGTCGACTGGTCTCACCTATTTCATCCGGAGCCTCTAGCAAGGATGCTGCCGGCTCTTGTCATGGAGTTTTCAACATACGGACTCGAACGCGTGGATGTTGCAGGTATTGAGCATCTCGTCGAAGAAGCGTGCGGTAGAGATGCCTTGATCGCTGTCATGATGCGACCTCTTGCTGGCGATAACGTTCCGCGGGTTCGATTATCGAACGGGGAACGCGCGGACGTGACAGCGGTTATTATAGAGGCCCCCGGTGATGAGATAGATATCGGCTACGATATCGATGCCGTGGACGAGGGCTTTGACGAGGACATAGTAATAAATTAAAGACACGTCGTTGCGTGTGTGTATGTGTGTGTGCGTGTGTGTATGCGTGGAGAGTACATTCGAGAGACAGGAGTTTAAAATCGCTTTGGCAGGAGGGTAGATGCCTACAATAGCTGCGGTGGTGAGTACATAATTTTATTCATTTTTCCAAGTATGTGTACACCTTTGCTCCATCCTGCTCTTATCTCTACTCGTCCTTGTTCACCAGAGTACCCAAACCACCTCACTTTACCATCGACAGGTTACCGACACTGATTAAGCAGAGTGGGTAGCGCGGCGATGGAAAAGTGAGGTGGTGGGGGTAGCTGCGTGGGGGGAAGGAGTGGGATGGAGCAAAGGTGTACACATACTACAGCCATTATTCCTCCTTCGGGCGCGAGGCTGCCCACCCGAAGTAGAAAGAATGTGCAAACGCATGCAACGAGCCGCGAGCAATGACCGCTGGAGCCACGACTTGCAGCAACATTAGACATTTTTGCAAACTCATCGATTTCGCCAAAGGTAGTTAATAACTCCTTTACTGAAATCAGTCGCAATAGTGAAAACAGATTGAACGGTTGGTAACTCGTGGACAACTCGAGAACATATTGAAATACTGTATGTATAATTCTTTCTTGCCATATAGTAGATAATTGAAAGTCACCGTTATCTACCTATAATAAGCTACCAACTATTACTGTTGGATAATCAGCTGGTGCACGGCGATCGATATTCGCCGTGCGTCGACCTGTTGCTGTGGTCTAGCACGCTGCGTTCGGTTGGGCCGGAGATAGCCGAGGTTGAGCCTCGCAGGCATGCCGCGTTAAACGAGAGGATATCTCTCTCACTTGACTTCGGCTTCGCTCACCGGCTATCTCTCTCAATTGGCTTCAGCGCCCAACGACGCTTTCGTATCCCGCAGCCATGTTGAAAATTTAGACACTTTTCTGAAACATCCACGGAACAGTGCACGCATTTTCTGGACTCTCGGACCCTTTCTCACTGAATTCAACGGACTTGCTCAATATTTCTTGCTCACCAGGACTCAGAACTCAGGTAAGAGTCACCGTCATAATTCTGTGCAATTCACTGGCGGTGAGGAGTAAAAAATAAGTCGGTACATCAACATAATTGTCTCATTTTGTGGCGTGCGCTGCAGCACGAGCTGCACCACGTTTTCCTCACTCTATCTTGCCTGCTTGATTAATATAATTACGCATGTGCTTTATATTCACTGTATTTTCTCCCAGTAAATCTACTGGGAAAATACTGTGAATATTCTCTACTCAATTGTGCATCCTCAGTCTATGTTTGTAATGTGTTACGCAGTGCTGACTGCGTCACTGTTCTCATATTCTATTCACAGCACTCAAGCAATCGAATTACAAGTGCTCTCATATATTCACTGTAACTTCTCTCAAATAAATCTGCTGAGAGCTCACAGTGAATAATTGACACATTCTACGCACTCATTGTTCTCATACCGTGGCGAGCTCTGCAGCGTTGACTGCATCACGTTCACCGTTCGCACACGCCCAGCACACAATGAATACAATTATGTGCTGCTCAAGCTTCATATTCAAAATTCAACTCAATTTATTTATCTGTAAATTCTCTGATTTTTTTGGATATTTATTTGTATATCATTTTTGTATTCTTTCTAAATTTAACCTATTTTTGTATTTATTTTTCACTTTTATATTTTTCCAAAATTATACTCAAATCATATTTTGTATACCACATGATGGAAGGTAGAATAAACCGCTCCCTCAATATAACAACTATGTGTCTGGTTTATTTATCACCTTGTCTCGAGTGAGATTTCATGTTCTCTGAATATATTCACAGATCGGTCAAACTACATCGGACGGATTCTCAACAATTACTTTTACCGTAAATTCACGTGGTTGTCATTTATTTGAGTTCTATCTCCTTATCGGCAAACGATCCCAAAAATAATAACTTAATATTATCCGGATGACCGTACTAACCCAATACGCGATACTGGCATAACAATTGGGTGACCGAGTACAAACGTGGTCATAAGAGCATTTTAGACGAGGAACATTCCGGGCGCCCGAAAACCGCTACAATTGATGAAATGGTCGATTTAGTGCATCAAACTGTGATGGAAGATCGTCGATTGACTGTTAAGGATATTGCTGAGGCTTGCGGGATATCATCTGAACGGGTGTACAAGATTTTACATCAAGATTTGTATATGAGAAAATTATCCGCGCTTGTTGACGATCCACCAAAAGCGCATACGGACGAACGTGTCGCGCGAGTGTCTTAGCCTGTATCAAAAACATCCAGCGGAATTTTTGCGGCAAATGACAACCGTCGATAAAACCTGGGTACACTACCATACGCCTGAGACCAAACAACAGTCAATGCAGTGGATTGCGGTGGGGCAACCAACTCCGAAGAAGGCTCTCTGCAGGAAAAGTGTTGGCGACAGTTTTTTGAGATAGCCGTGGGATAATTCTTATCGATTACCTTGTAAAGGGTGAAACAATCAACGGACAGTACTACGTTGCATCGCTAGATAAATTAAAGGTCCTAATTTAGAAAAAACTTCCACATTTGGTCAAGAAAAAAATTCTGTTTTACCAGGATAACGCTCGGGTTCACACGTGCATGGTCGTGTAAATTGAACGAATTGAAGTTTGAATTGCTTCCGCACCTACCCTTTCCTCCAGATCTAGCTCCCAGCGAGTTTTTCCTGTTTCATAATTTGAAAAAAATTTTCGGGGAAAAAAATATAAATCAAATACTGAGGTGGAAAACGATGTAAACCAGTATTTTTCGGGTTTAGACAATCAATTTTTATCTGACGGTTTAAAAGGATGGGAGAAACGTTGAACCACATGTATCGAGTTGCAGGGAGACTACGTCGAGAAATACATTTTGTTTTGCTTCGAAATATGTTTTTTTAAAAAGGCCGGAAACTTTCCAAATAGCCCTCGTATATGAATCAATACAACGTATAATAGTTCTATTCATGGAATGTCTCTTACATCATCGTTTTCAAATATATACAGGATATGCAGGCTGCTACAGGGTCTAGTGCATTGCACAATGAGCTTTCTGCCGGAACAACCTCGAGGTCTGTCGAGGTTCCTCGCGCTCGGAGGCAAGCAGCAAGAGATAATAGAACGAGACTCAGTACGCAGCTTCATGACTCCAAACAAGAGTTCGCACAGATCTCACGTAAGCACGCGAACGCAATGGAGGTACCGTAGTTGATTAATACGAATATCGATATTATTTCATGTGAAATTCACGATCATTTAACTTCATACATGGATAAGTAAACTCACTTTTTAACTTTTATATGTAATTACTAACAGATTCTAGCAGGTGCTATGAAAATGCAAACGGAAGCATCCGTTATTGCTGCCAACGCAGCTCAGCGACAGGCCGCAATGCTGCAGTGCAACAAACTTCCAACAATGCTGCAAGAATAGAAGTATTGAAGCAGCTGACAGAAGTTTTATCGCAACTTTTTTCGCAGTACCCCACATAAGAAAATATTAGTTAATAGAGTTTTATGTAAAAGATTTTTTTATATTGTTGAAAATACAAAATTGTATACGTTGCTAAGAGTATAAGATAAGATCCTTATATTCATTCCATTTTAATCTTATTGCATTGATAATTCTCAACGTAGTAATTCTGTTGAGAAAACAGCTGACATGTTAGAACTATGGTCGCTGTGCGGTAGCTCATCGCTGCCAGTACCTGCTGCGCTCGGCTGCCGTGCGTGCAGCCGGGTGGCAGCATCACACGAACACTCAACTCACGCGAGAGGCTACGATCTATCTCTCGGTTAGCAGTAGCGTCGCATAACGAAGTTTTCGAATAACTCAGCCATCTTACAATTTTCGCGTACTCTCATAAAAATCGCCAAGTAAGAATCACCTGCCTCTACGTGTCTGGATTTTTATCATCGTGTTTCTCGGATCTTCTCAACTGCAAACGTGCTCGACAGGACTCAAATTCAACTGGTAAGGTGGCACATTGATAATTCAATCAGATTAACTCAATGTGATACGGTAAATTTACCCTTTTGTGCATCCTCACCTCGTGGCGCGCTTTCACTCGGGCTGTTTTCACGCTCTCTTACCTTTATTAATTCAGCAGACAATTAATATAATTGTACGTGCAGCTCACCCTGTAAATTCAGCACTCAGTTTCTTCATTGATGTTATTTCTGTAGTATTTCCAGTGAAGATAGACATTTTTCCTACCAACATCGTTTTGTCTGGTTATTTTCCACCTGCCATGAGTCAGTAATCATCCCATCTCAATATATATCAGTTCACATCGGAACATCAGGATTATTCAATAAATACATATGTACAAATTCACGGTAATTTGTAGGGGTACGGTTGAGTTGAAAGTCCTTGCAACATGATTATTGGGTTAATCAAGCGCCATATCGCTGCATGATCAACCGGTCTTGAATGCTAAGTGCTACAGCGAGTGGTCGAAGATTTTCATAGTTGTCGTTCTTTGGGAGCTACAAGTTGTCTGCCATTTCGCCTTCATTAATGATTTCCATTTGTATACTGTTTTGAATACCAATATTATGTAAAATTGCACACGCATTCACGATTTTTCCTGCCATACCGGACTCGTACTGCAAGACTCTGTGTTTTGACAGGCACATCCATGTTGATTTCATTATGCCAAAGAGACGTTCCACACAATTTCTCGCACTGCAGAGAGCCTAATTGTACAGAAATCTTGGTGTTCCTATAGTCACGATTCAAGGGTGTATCCTTGATCACCTGCAATTGAAAATATAGGTACTATGCAAATGAAAGAGACTTAAACATCCTTATAAAAAAGCGTATTGCATAGAAATCAACTAATTAGAAATGTCCCACGTTCACGATTGTACCACTGCTTTATTATTCGGTGTACTGGAGACGCACTCCAAATGTACTGTAACAGTATTTCCCGTTAACATTAAATTTAATTAGCCTGAAGGGATTTAATTGGACTCGAGCGGGGAGGAAAGTAATGTAGGCTTCAATAGTAGATAGAAGTAGGGTTTATTCAAGAAAATATGATGTTAATTGTTGCGATACATAAGCAAGAAAGAATAAATATTGAATTCAGTTGTACTGCTTCGATACCTCTTTCTGGTATTTCTGGTTACAACACGCCTTACAAATGGTTAGTCCCGGGCTCTTGCATGCCTCTATAATCGTGTACTCACAATCAGAGATGAAGAATAAAAAAATGTATCATTGATATTATGATATGATTTGCTTTAGAGTGAAATTATTAGTAGGTGTGGGGGAGCTTTGGCACTAAACGACCTTCATGAACTTTAATCCTCCTTTACGTTTCGGCCCTTTGGTCGGGACTCTCCTCAGAAATGTTTTATTTACATTTTACAAAAGTGATATGAATTATATTGAAACTCTTTCAAGAATGATGTACATATTAATAATTCGAAAATTATATTAAAACAGACAAGTAAAGAAAAACCTAATATTAAAATGATAATGTTCTATATAAATAATTAACAAGTTATCTAGACGCGGCTTACTTACTACAATGCGTTATAGTGTGCAGAGATTGTGATTCTTCTGTCCGTCGTGCAAAACCGATACATATTTTATGTAGTTGTTGCTGATCGATATTACCCGTTTGTTATTGAAAGTTAAAAGTGTGTGTTAAATTTTAAGAGAAAATCACCGTTATAATAAAATTTGTTAATAAAATTCTTTGTCAATGTTGTGAAATTACTAGTATTGTCATTACACTCTGTTATTATTGTTAATCATAATATTGTTACCTTTAATTTCTCTTTTATGTGAAATTTCAATGAGAAGAACCAGTGAATAAATGATCATTTCAAGATAGTGTGGTGTGTACGTTCTCCTTCTTCAATATGTATGAGACTTTAATACAGTCTCTATACTAAAAGCGTCAATCTATTGCTACTGTATCGTGGGTAATATTGTGTAGGGAATTCGTTGAGCCTAGATATTTCACTTCTATATTATGGAACTATAAATTAAACTGAGTTTGGAAATATCCGTTCTGTAATTAACTGAATTAATGTAAATTTTTATGTGAATCATTTCAGTAATTATTCTTTTCCTAAATTGTGTTTCAAAAGCCAACATTTTTGTATTACAAAATCAAACATGTGGATATTCTGCCGAGCATGTTGAGTTAATGCCGTGTGATTAGATTGTAGGTGATTCATACTGGTTTTATGTTCTTGTAATCGTATTTTTATATATCTTTTTGTCTGACCAATGTATGTACCTTTGCAATCCGTGCAAGGAATGCAATAAACCAATTTTGATTTCTTTAAAAATGGGATCGAGCCTTTAGTTGTGCCAGTGATTGTGTGAATGTTGTGTTTATTAGTGCTAATGATATTTATATCCAACGATTTTTAAAATCTACTAAGAGAGTAGTGAATTTGTCCAACATATGGAAACTTCATCATTCTTGTAATTTCAAATACCTGCTAGTAGTATGTGTACACCTTTGCTCCTTCCCACTCCTTCCCCCACCACCTCACTTTTCCACCACCGCGCTACCCACTCTGCTTAACCAGTGTCGATAACGTGGAGATGGTAAAGTGAGGTGGTGTGGGTACTCTGGTGAACAAGGAAGAGTAGATGTAAGAGCAGGATGGAGTAAAGGTGTACACATACTTGGAATAAAATTTATAACTCACCCTTGTGTTGGCGGCATCTACGGCGGCTCTCCAGGGTGACGGTCACAATAATTATTAATAGTCCGCGGTACACACATATAGACGCATGCACGCACACACGCACACACACGCACGCACTCTCTCTCTCGCACTCACTCACTCACTTATCCACACATCAAAATCCGCAGCTATGCACCCGGGTAATGTGAATTACCCGCACCCATGGAGCGTGGGCACCGTCAGGGATACGCATGCGTATCCCGATCAGCGTATCATTACCGTACGTTTGCTCGATCCCATCTAGATATCTGTCCTCGTCAATTAAATGTTCGAGGCCGAATACCGTACACTTTACGAGCAACACCGGTAACACACTAATCGGCGGCTCGGGGTGGAATAGCTGCGGCCAGTCGACGTACATCGATTCCTCGAAATCGACCAGCAGCACCTCACAGCACCCGTCATCACTCACGTCGATGATTTCCCCGCGCACAGCCCTTTGATGCCGCACAACTACACAGGACAACCCAACGCATAAGTCCTCGATTACAAATCGTCTCCTCTCAGGCGCCTCTCGATATATAATATACATGAATCGCCCTCCAGTCCGCACAATGCCGCGCACATCAGTTCCGACCGCAGACACATCGTATTATCTTCGGTGCTACATATTACCCGACACACAAAAACTGCCATTAGATCGTTGCGTAGATTTCGCGGATACATTTCGCGATTTTTTCGACTTAGACTTTTGTCGTGCACTAAAGAAAGACTGAATGCTCCGGATGATGCTGGCGGGCATCACAGGGTTTGAAAATAACAAACCTCCTTCTGAATCATAACTACGTGTCTAGAGCTCTGAATGCAACGACAGCGGTTTTGCACGTGCGTACCGCTTTGTGCTGTGCTCATCGCGCAGCGCTTGCTCTGCAGTAAAAGACGCAGAATATGATACCGTACCGCGAGAGACCTCGATTATAATTTATATATAATTATAAAATAAGAGACACAGTAAGCCGATGTATTTCTTTTTAATTAATCAATATTTTACTTAAATCGCTTTACACGTATTGACCGTCGCATGCAACATCCCTGCAAACGTGGTAATCTTCGCTCGGAGACTTCTCCGCCGTTACATGTATTTTTATCATTGTCTGATCGTCGAGAGGGAAAAGTATTGTAATATTCACGTACTAATCTGTCGTTTTTCATTACATTATCGCTAAAGAGATTATTGAATGGCGACATGGTGAAGCCGCACGACATAAGATGCAGGAATACGATACAAAATTGTCCACACACATCCGACGTATTACTCTGTAGCTGCTTGAGGCCGTACCGATAGAACTTGCAGTTTCTTCGTACACGTGTGAGATGTTGCGGTATAACCGGTGGTAGCCCATAGCTATCAAAGTACATTTCTTTTCCATGATGGTAAACGAACATGGCGATCCAATGCTCTCCAGGTCCGTCGTGGTTATCCGTGGTAACTACGAGTCCGGCAGGTAACGACCATACACGAGGAATTCTGTCAGCTGGGTATACGCCAACGGTTGAAAGTGGTAGATACTGCAGACTCTCGTAGATTTGTCTAGTATTCATGCTGAACACATAGTCAATGATGAAATGATGACCTATACGCTTTGAAAGACGTATATATTGTAACGGTAATTTTTATCGTTAGCAATTCTTTTTATTTTTCGTGGGAATTCGGGCTCAATCACAGGACTAATTAATGTTAGATTTCGAGGTGGGTGAGAGTAAGGTTTATGAAGAAAAAAACAACAATTTCATAAAAATGTCAATATTCGGTTTCTGGCCACTGATACCCCGTACAATGCATTTAAATTCGGTAATTTCGGCGATTATTTTTACATTATCTTCGTCTATTTCGTTTACACACATTCTCGGTATAGGCGGCTTGAAGATCTTGTATTATTTCGTACGCTGGTATGGAGCTCTACGCTCAATGCACACACACACACACACCACCGGACCCACCTGCCTCGCTCTTCGCACCGATGTCTCGCTGGTACCTGTATCCCTCTCTAGCTCTCATACAGTTCACTTTCTTTCGATCTCTTTCACGCTCACTTGTTTATACGCATCTCGTTTTTCTTACCGGTTTAAATGCTATGTGACCTAGTTTTATTTTCTTCAATATTGCTAAGCTTATTCTATCAAATCGATTTTTTACACTTAATGCTATTCACTTAATTCTATTCTCGTAACTCTATTTAATTAATACTATCTAAATCTATATCAGTGTCTGTGTTCTTAGTATTCCACCAATAGTTCTCGTATTTCAATTGACTTGCCTGTCTTTCCTTTTTCGCTGGTCTTCGTTGATCACTTAGTCGTTATTACTTTTCTCGCGTAATCACGGACTTTACAATATACCAGGTCTATAAATATAAAACCGGAATTTGCCTATAGATGGCCCTAGCTGTCAATGTAGTTACCGTCAAACCGCATCATTGGCGCCATTTCCTTGTTGACATCTCTGACAAAGATTTTCAACTCACAAAAATACAAGTTTCATACAACAACATAGTTTGTAATAGCGTTGAACATGTCGAATTTTGTGCCTGGAAACTACGATTTGCGGACAGCATTGATTTTCTGTTACCAATTGAAGAAAACTGCTGCAGAATCGCATCGAATGCTTGTCGAAGCTTACGGTGAGCATGCTCTTGGTAAATCACAGTGCTTTGAGTGGTTTAAAAAATTCAAAAGTGGCGATTTTGACGTGAGAAACGAAGAACGTGGAAGACCACCGAAAAAGTTTGAAGACAGCGAATTGCAAGCATTGTTGGATGAGGATGACGCTCAAACGCAACAACAACTCGCGGATCAATTAAATGTGACACAAGAAGCCGTTTCCATACGTTTGAAAGCCATGGGAAAGATCCAGAAGATGGGAAAATATGGGTTCCACATGAACTGAATGAAAGACAGCAGGAAAAACCACTTGCGAAATGCTGCTCGCCAGGTACAAAAGAAAGTCATTTCTCCATCGAATTGTGACTGGCGATGAAAAGTGGATATATTTTGAGAATGTGTTTGGTGGGATCAGAAGGGTGTGATCTATTATAAGCTGCTAAAACCTGGCGAAACCGTTAATACTGAACGCTACCGACAACAAATGATCGATTTGAATCAAGCTCTGCGTGAAAAACGACCAGAATATCAAAAAAGGCAACACAAAGTGATTTTGCTTCATGATAATGCACCATCACACACAGCAAAACTGGTCAAGGAAACGATTGAGGCGTTTAGTTGGGAAATACTTTCACATGCGGCTTACTCACCAGACTTGGCTCCGTCCGATTACTACTTATTTGCATCGATAGGACACGCACTTGCTGAGCAGCGCTTTACTTCTTACGAAAATGTACGAAAATGGCTCGATGACTGGTTTGCCTTAAAAGAGCAACAGTTTTTTTGGCGTGGCATCCACAAATTGTCAGACATCTGAGAAAAATGTACGAGTATAGCTAGCGATGGGCAATACTTCGAATAAAATATTTTTTATCATTTTCATATAATACAATAAACGTGTACTTTCTATACAAAAAATTCCGGTTTCATATTGATAGACCTGGTATAAACGAAAAGATGACTCTTGAATTTGAACTTGTAATCTGAACGTTTCGATTTTTCTGTCCTTCTACACTAGTGCCAAAAACCTTAAGCCCCTCTCTCTCTCCCCGCACAGGCTCTTTTATAGCCTTCCCCTTGCCGCTGCCGCGCTTCCTGCCTTCCCCTCGCCACCAAGCGAGGCCGGCTGGTCGCTGACCTGCTGTTTATGGTAGCGAAGGAATTCCGGAGGTGTGACGTAGTAGGTTTTTGTCACATCTCCGGGTTCGGTGGCCTAGTGCCCGCAGTGCTTAGTACTTCCGAATATAATTCCGGCTCTTATAGCGCTTCGACATAATAAAGTGGGCTAGAGAGTGTAACTATGTTACAATATATGCAAATTTTATTTCACAGCATCGTCGACGGTGTCACGACTACATAATGAAGATTTTTCCTCTTTCTTATTCTCTTCCTCTTCGTCTGCCGACCAAACATCCATGTATGATTGTCCTTTAAACGGGTGCTAGAGAAGCCAATTTTTTATTTGGAAAGCCTGGCACATTGCAAGAATGCGAAGACGCTGTATCGTTTATCATAGCGTGCCTGAAGCATTCTCGCAAAGATTTCGGCATAAATGTATAAGATATGGCGCCCTCCTTATCCTCCAGGTTGGAAATTTCACGATCCGTGATATCGCAAAGAAGTATAGCCTTCTCGTGACCGCGTCTATAGACGCACGCCACAAAGTGGGACAAAAAGTGCTGATGTACCGCGATTTTCCTCCTCACTGATAGTGAATTTCTCTGCATTATATCAGTGTACGTTTACATTGAGCTATGAGTCCTGGTGAGCGAGAAGTTGAGCAAGTCCGATGTATTGTAGCAAAGAAAACGGTCCGAGATTCCTTTTGTGCGTGTGCTGTTCAGCCGATGCGTTGCGAAAGTGTCCAATTTTTCAATATGGCTGCGGGTATGAAAGCGTCGTTGGGCGCTAAAGTCAATTCAGAGAGATAGCCGGTGAGCGAAGCCGAAGTCAAGCGAGAGAGACATCCTCTCGCTCAACGCGACGTGCCTTCGAGGCACAGTCTCGGCTCCACGAAGCCCTGCCTCGGCTATCTCTGACCCAACCGAACGCAGCGTGCTAGAGCACAGCAACAGGTAGGCGCACGACGAATATCGATCGCCGTGCGCCAGCTGATTATCTAACACATTTTGATTTAATAAACGATCTGCCCTAATGGGTTTTGTGAATCCCGTATTTGAAGTGTGGTCTGTTTTATTTATTGATTTTAGTTATGGATTCTACTTTATTTATATTATTTATTTGTTTTTTTCCTTGACTCTAATTATTGGTAATTGATTTTATTTTTATTGATTTTATTCCTTGATTTAGTCTTATTGTTTTGTGTTGTTTTAATTATTTCTAGAATTGATTTATTAATTTTATAAACTGATTTTATTTATTGGTTTTATCTCTTGATTTTATTTATTTGTTATTTATGTTATTTAGTGACTTTATCCTAGGGTTTGTTTTTAAAGTTTATGGATTGTAAGAAATTATAACCACTTTGACAGTCCGAACCACCCACTCTGCCTTGAACAGCTGTAGCCAGCCCGGGCTGAGTCTGGCCGAATATGTCGTTATTTTTCCTTCCGGCGCGTAAGCACCTGGCGCCCATCTCGAAAGAGTAAATTAAAGGAAGGAAAAATAGCTTGGGCCAGCTATAGGTAACGTGGTGCGTTAAGGTGTAAAATTTACGTTACAATAGATACGTCTTGATTTTCGCGAAATTTCACGCAAGTTAGCGTATGCTTGTTTAAAGCTCACATCGCCCTTTTACCATTCAAGACTGTGAAAATATTTCGAGAGAAAATTATTCTAGCTTCTCGAATGCAGCGGTAATTCGGCAAAGTGACACGGTGGTGCGACGATCCAATGAGCAGAGTATGATCTATCCGCTGCTACCACGGCAATTTCCTTCGGAATAAATTCCGAATCTTTACCACGCATTCCTTGTATATCCAGGACAATATCCATTTTGACGTCTAATCCGTACAGATGCTCGAGTTCGACTGATTAGATACTCACAGAGACGCTTCTACGTCTCTTAACACGAAATAATTTTATTCCTACGTTAGCATATTTTTCGCTTATCCGGTAAAATCCACCGTTACTTGCCGAGAGGCATCGATTTCAAGGACATTATCATATTCCGCGTAGACTACACAATTTACCGTTGAAGCAAGCGCATCCTCAAATCGTACCTCTATTCTCACACTACGGTGCTTTATTAAATTCCAATGTGAATTGCTGTTCGCCGAAAGATCGGGTGTCAAATCAAAAGCAAACAGACAGTATCCATCTGATAATTATCGCGATCGATCGAATTACCGTCTGTTTGAGAAATCCGTCCGATGGTGTAGTTTGACAGATCTTGAACCTGTGAATGTATTGGAAATAATAAGTCTTCACTCAAGACAGGGTGAAATAAAACCAGACTTGTAGATGGAAAACAGAGAAAGTGGTTTATTTTGTACCATCCGCTTGCAATTTACAAAGTATATAAAAAAGGAACAAATAATATAAAAAATGAACAAATTGAATTTTGAATCTAAATGTGAGCAGCACACAATTATATTAATTGCGTGCTGAATTTAAACTTGAGACAGCGGTGCGTGCAACGTAGCGAGAGCTACGCAGCACGACACGCTGATACCATTGAGTGCGAAAATGTTTGTGCGTAATTCACTGCAACCACTCAGCAGTGTATTGCAAAGTGGTTGCAGTGAATTAATGAGAGCATTTGCAATAACCTTTGCTTGAGTGCTATTGCGGTGTGAACTCAGCTACGCAGTCAGGACTGCGCAGCACAATACAACATATATTGAGGATGCACAAGTAAGCAGTGTATAGTCACTGTGCTTTCCCAGCAGATTTCCGGGAGGAAAGCACAGTGAATATAAACACCAGCATAATTGTATTAATTATCTGGCAAAAGAATTGATGCAAAACGTGGTGCAGCATGTGCTGCAGCGCACGCCAAGAGTGAGGCCACGTGCTGATGTACCATATTTTCTCCGCACTGGTATTGAATTACGCAGAATTGTGCCAGAGCACTCTTACCTTGAGCAATGAGTCCTGGTGAGTGTTGTTGAGCGATGCCGATGTAGAAGGTTGGTGAAAAGGTCCGAGAAGTTCAAAGATGCGCGTGCTGTCCGAAGGGATGTGTGTCGCAAAAGTGCCGAATTTTCAAGATGGCTGCGAGTATGAAAGTTTCGTTGGGCGCTGGAGTCAGTTGAGCGAGACAGCCGGTGAGCGAAACCGAAGTCAAGCGAGAGAGACACCCTCTCGCTTGACGCGGCGTGCCAATGAGGCACATCCTCGGCTTCGCGAAGCCCATGCTTCGGCTGTCTTCGACTCAACCGAACACCGCGTAGCAAAGCAGCGCAACAGGTAGGCGCACGACGATTATCGATCGCCGTGCGCCAGCTGATTTTCCAACATTCCGCCCGCCATCAGCAACGGGGTTGATGATTAATTATTCATTGCTGGGTGTTGGATGAGATTGGCAGAACAGCAAGTTTTGAGATCGGCCTGGTGAGCGTGGTGGTAGCAGTTTTGAGTGTCACCACCCTGGTGAGCCCGTCTTTGCCCGGATGCAACTCGGTGACTCGTGCAAGTGGCCACTTGCACGGTGGAAAGCGCTCATTCGTGAGCAGGACCAACGAGCCAACTTTGATAATGTTGTTAGGATGGTGCCACTTTGAAATTGACTGCTGCCGTTGTAAATAATGTGCAGACCACTGTCGCCACAATTGATGTATTTTTTGCTGCAACAATTGCCACCTTGAGAGCCGTGAGATTGCCAAATCTTCCAGATTCGGTTCTGGGACCATTGTGAGCGCTCCACCAATGAGAAAATGTCCAGGCGTGAGTGCTGATGAGTCATCTGGATCATCGCTGAGCGGTTCCAGAGGCATTGAGTTAAGTATAGCCTCGATTTGAGCAAGCAGCGTTGAGAGCTCTTCGAACGTGAGTGCTGTATCACCCACCGTTCGCTGCAGATGAAATTTAACGGACTTTACAGCTGCTTCCCATTTTCCACCCATATGTGGTGCCGCAGGTGGGTTAAACTTCCACGCAATCTGTTGATTTGCAAGAGAAGAAGCGATGAGATGATGCTCTTGCGAAGCCTTACTGAACATCTGATGTATAAATTTGTGTGCACCAATGAAGTTGGTGCCACAGTAAGATAGATGGTGTGAGGAATGCCGCGCCTCGATGAGAATCGCCTGAACGTTGAGAGAAAGCCGTCAGCTGAGTAGTCGCTGACGACCTCCAGATGCAGAGCCGAAGTGGCGAGGCACACAAACGCAGATCCAGCCTTTGTGTGTTTTACTGCCTCGCCCCTTCCAAGTTTTGAGCGTGAGAGGACCGGCGTAGTCTACTCCTGTGTGAGAAAATGCGCGCGATGGTGTGACTCGTGACAGAGGCCGTTGACCCATCAACTGTTGTGCACGAACCTCTCTGTCGAGCACACACCACGCAATGTAATATATGAGATTTCACAGGAGCTCTACCGCCTACGATCCAATGTGTTAGCCGAACTTGAGCTAGTGTGAGCTGCGTGCCTCCGTGAAGAGTTCGCACGTGAGCTTGATCGATAATCAGAGTCGTGAATCTTGAATGACGAGGTAGAATGGCAGGATGCCGTTCTTCATAAGTTAGTGCTGATTGAGCAAGGCGACCTCCTACTCTAAGTACACCCTCCTCGTCGATAAAAGCTGTTAGTCGACTGAAGGGGTGAGCAGATGAAAGATGCGAGCCTGACTGCAACACTTGTATCTCGTGCTTGACAAACACGGCTTGTGTGGCTTTTGTCCAAAATGTATTTGCTGCAGCCATTTCTCTCGCAGTGAGTGGAGCGTTTCCTGCCGATTCTAACCTCTTTCTCATTTTCTCCACTACTCTCACACAATATGAGGTAAGACGACATAATTTTGAGAGCGAAGAACAGCGATGAATTAGTTCCCAGTGATACTCCGGCGTCTGTGTTGCCGCGAGGAGAGCTACCCCCGGTCGGGCTTCCATGATGCTCAAATCCTCTGAATCAGTTCTGGATTTTGGCCAAGATTGACTAGGTTTCACCATCCACGGTGGACCCGACCACCACAACTGATGAGAAGCCAGTTGAGATGATGAAATACCTCGTGAGGCACAATCAGCTGGATTGTTTGTGCCTGCCACATGACGCCACTGAGCATTGGGTGTGAGTTCCTGTACCTGAGCGACTCTGTTTCGGACATAGTCTTTCCACCGAGCAGGATGAGCTTTGATCCAGGTGAGAGTTACTGATGAGTCCGTCCACAGGTGAGTAGATGAAATTTTAACCTTGAGGGTGGCTTGAACGTATGCAACCAGCTTAGCTAACAACAAAGCTGCAGTCAGTTCAAGCTTTGGTATGGTGAGCTTCTTGAGTGGTGCCACGCGCGTTTTTGAGCAAACAAGTGAAGCCACCTTTCCTGTGGAAGTTGAGTCAACAGTGATATAAATCACTGCGGCCATGGCCAGTTGAGATGCATCAGAGAAGCCGTGCAATTCCACTGTTGAGTTGCTCCATGTGTTAAACCACCGAGGAATTGAGAGTCTGCAGACAAGTGAGATCTTCTCTTATGGCAATCCTTCGTGCTGAGACCTGGGATGGCAGTGGACCATCCCAGTTGAGCTTGTGAAGCCAAAGCTCTTACAAGAGTATTTTGGCTCTTATCACAACTGGTGAGACGAAACCGATTGGATCAAAGAGTTGAGCCACCTCGGAGAAAACGAGGCGTGTGAAAATTTCCTGAGCTGAGTTGAACCGTGAAGAGAATGTGAACTTGTCCTCATGAAGAAGCCAAGTCAAGCCAAGAATTTTGTCTCGCAGTCGTCCGTTGAGATAGCTGAGATTGACGGTGATGATGAGATATTAGCAAGCACCTTGAGGTTCGACGAGTGCCACCTGGCGAGAGGAAAACCGCCCGCCATGCACAAGTCCTTGAGTTGTTGAGTTATTTCAATGAGTTGATGAGTTGAATCCGCCTGTAGATGCTGTTGTACCATGTGTCACGGTTGTTAATTTGTACGGCACAGGGTTGAGTTGAGCATCAATCCACAAAATTCGCTGAAGACTCCAATCGTCAGGGTGAACTTGAATTTGACGATACATCTTGGTAACGTCCGTGGCAAAGATGTGTCTGTGATGACGGATCCAGATGAGAACGTCCGAAATATTGAGCAACAAATTAGGTCCAGTGTGCATGATGTCATTCAGAGACTTTCCAGAAGATGTTGAGCTAGAACCATTGAATACCACCCTTAATATGGTGGAAATATTGTCTGGTCTCAGCACACCGTGGTGAGGCAGATAGTATTGAATTTCACTTGTAGATGATTTCGAAGCCTTCACCATGTGACCAAGTTGTTCGTATTCGACCATGAATTGTGAGTAGCGCTGACAGTATTCAGTATCCTTTGAGATTTTGCGTATAATGTGCTGCAGACACCGATGTGCTTTTGAGTCTGAGTTTCCAGGTTTACAGGTAAAAATGTGAGAGAAAGCCGAATGATGTGTCGGCCTGTAGTAACACACTGATGCGTGTTGCGAAACTGATCCTCGCATGCCTGCACCTCTGGTGTGAGTTGATCAACTGTGTCCTTTGGTGGCTCTTCGTGAATCCAAAATTTCGTTAGCACGTTCTGTAATTTCTGATCATCATGTTGCATGGCAGCATGAAGAACAGTGAGTGCGTCAGATTGACATGAGTTAGATGGTCCAATGATAAGCCACCCGAATATCGATAATTGTACAACAGGCGCAGATGATGTGCCCTTGAGAATATTGGGTTGATGACCAGTCCATAAATATTTGCTCCAACTATGATATCGATTGGTTGTGGTGTGAGAAAGTCAGGGTCCGCCAGCTTCAGCTTCACTATGTGAGGCCATGTACGAGCTGGTGACTCACAAGATGGCAAGTGAGTAGTAACCGTTTTGAGAATTTGAGCCAGTACCGTGGCTTTCTCCCTGAAGTATGTAAACACAGTGTGAGTTGAACCGAGCCATGTGTCTGCGTTGAGTGCTTTCGACCGATCCCTGTGATCGAAATTGATGAGTGCTTGCGTGTGGTAATACCGATGTGTGAATGTGTGAGAGTGCAGTTGCTAATAATGTTGAGCTTGTGTATGTGAGTTGAATCTATGAGAGAACGACTGCGTCAACACCCTAGTGTGTTGACAACTGTGTATTGTGTGATTGAACGGTGTCGGAGCTTGCTGTCGCATAGTGCACATTTTATTGGTGAATGCCAACCTTTGCCAGGGCAAGATTCGCTGACGATGACCGCGTAGAACTGGTTGATTGCGTTAGAGTGGCGTAACGATCATGTTACACGAGGAGACGATCCAAGAATACGACAGGCGCGAAATACACTGTCGATCAGGCCAATAAGCGGAAGTCACCAGGTTTGGTGGACGATTCACTGGTGAGCGAAGAGTTGATTGCGTAGGCTGTGACACCAGGAGCTTCTTACCAGAAGCTCATTCGACTCCGTCACCGACCTGAGCTCGCTTGCCTCTGTCTGCTATGATACTACGAGAGAGTGCACTAATTAATATGTGCAAACTCTACATCTTTGCAAATAGCCGATACACATTTGAGCACTGTTAATGCTAACATACAGAAAGAAGCAAAATAAAACTCCGCAGAGCTGTACGATACCCCAAGATGTAAATGTAGTACTGCGACGAATCGATCAACGTGTAGCGGTTATACTGCAGAGCTAGGCTGGAGGGCTCCGCTGAGAGTGCTAGAGCTCGTTGAGCTGTCGGGTTGTCCTCTGACGAGGTTAGCTGGTGGTACTCGTTCGTTTGGTGATGGTGCCCGGTGCCGTTTCATCTGACACTTGCAATGAACATTTATCGTTAAGGTCCCATTGTTTGGTAGATTGCGCTTAGACATGGTGCGCAAGGATGATAGTGTGACACAGGAACGATACAAAAGAACGAAGATACTTCGCAAAGCGCTACTTTACCAAACTGCTTGGCTGACGAGTACCAGGATGAGTTGATGAGGTGAGACTACGAGGAATATCTGCAGAATCTCACGTCAAGATGAGTCAAGAGATGCGAGCGGAAGGTAGTTAAACCCTGGTTCTACCCTGTATGCTTGAGTCGAAGATCCGGCTCGAAGGACCAAATGTTTGAGAAATCCGTCCGATGGTGTAGTTTGACAGATCTTGAACCTGTGAATGTATTGGAAATAATGAGTCTTCACTCAAGACAGGGTGAAATAAAACCAGACTTGTAGATGGAAAACAGAGAAAGCGGTTTATTTTGTACCATCCGCTTGCAATTTACAAAGTATATAAAAAAGGAACAAATAATATAAAAAATGAACAAATTGAATTTTGAATCTAAATGTGAGCAGCACACAATTATATTAATTGCGTGCTGAATTTAAACTTGAGACAGCGGTGCGTGCAACGTAGCGAGAGCTACGCAGCACGACACGCTGATACCATTGAGTGCGAAAATGTTTGTGCGTAATTCACTGCAACCACTCAGCAGTGTATTGCAAAGTGGTTGCAGTGAATTAATGAGAGCATTTGCAATAACCTTTGCTTGAGTGCTATTGCGGTGTGAACTCAGCTACGCAGTCAGGACTGCGCAGCACAATACAACATATATTGAGGATGCACAAGTAAGCAGTGTATAGTCACTGTGCTTTCCCAGCAGATTTCCGGGAGGAAAGCACAGTGAATATAAACACCAGCATAATTGTATTAATTATCTGGCAAAAGAATTGATGCAAACGTGGTGCAGCATGTGCTGCAGCGCACGCCAAGAGTGAGGCCACGTGCTGATGTACCATATTTTCTCCGCACTGGTATTGAATTACGCAGAATTGTGCCAGAGCACTCTTACCTTGAGCAATGAGTCCTGGTGAGTGTTGTTGAGCGATGCCGATGTAGAAGGTTGGTGAAAAGGTCCGAGAAGTTCAAAGATGCGCGTGCTGTCCGAAGGGATGTGTGTCGCAAAAGTGCCGAATTTTCAAGATGGCTGCGAGTATGAAAGTTTCGTTGGGCGCTGGAGTCAGTTGAGCGAGACAGCCGGTGAGCGAAACCGAAGTCAAGCGAGAGAGACACCCTCTCGCTTGACGCGGCGTGCCAATGAGGCACATCCTCGGCTTCGCGAAGCCCATGCTTCGGCTGTCTTCGACTCAACCGAACACCGCGTAGCAAAGCAGCGCAACAGGTAGGCGCACGACGATTATCGATCGCCGTGCGCCAGCTGATTTTCCAACACCGTCGTTCAAGAAATGTATCCCAGTTCCCGAAAACGACGTTTGAAAAGCATCCACATACAGATGATATTTCGTGAAATCAGGTTGTAACGGTTTCGAAGGTATTTGAGCACCATCTACATACAACGAGAGATAATTTATCTTGTAATTTTGGAAATTGAATGGATTCATACTGAAGGCGCCGTTAAACGGTTTGTTATCGACAAAATCGATAATTATACGATTCGACAATTGACCTAGCACGATATTATCGATAGTCTCTCTATGAACACGGGTGTGTATTGAAACAGATTTTACCTCGACTCTCGTAAAAGGATATTTAGCCGTAGATTTTGCCAGAGTACTAGCATGCGAGAGCAGCACACCAGGAGCTATTTTTGTTCTACGAACGAGAAGCGATGCCTCGAGAATCTTTAAGCCGCATTGACCATTCTTTGTATCGCCCACAAGACAAAATGAATCTCTAGACCGCACCAGCCGTAGTCGCATCTCGACACCGTTGACTAGGAACCGCTCTTGATTGAATATATCGCAATGCAGATGGCCGAGCAACTCTACAGTTTTTCCGACATTTAAAAATATTTTTCTTTTTACAAGACCCGTATTTCCCGATGTTGTATCATCCATTTTTCCAGGGGTATCCTCGTACCAGAGAACGCTCGTGAGATGCCAATTTTTGGCTGCTGGACCGTAATTCAAAAGTGATTCTATGTACGCTCGATAAGCGTAGGCATTATTTGGAGGTGAAACTAATTTTTGATTCAGGTATACATCCACCTGGTTAAACATAGAATGAAGGAGATTGTTTACAGGGGCGGTACTTACTTTCGACGCTGTACCCGGGGCAATTTCCGTAGAAGGAGATGTTATTTTCATTCTCAGACTAAGCATAGTATGCGCGAGATCGATATATACTCATCACCCTGACCAGGAATAACAAATTCAATAGGTAAATCATCTGTTAGCGAAGAAATTGGCTTAGAATACACCCAATTGGAGCCTTCGTTAGTAGTTTGCGTCGGTGGAAGTGAAAATAATTCAAGCTCCGATTTAAGACACTCGCACGAGTGCGCATGTAGAAAAGCCATCTTGTTTCAGCTATCCAAAAATATCTGCAACTATTCGTTGACGAGTCGTCTTCTTCTTATTGTTCTTATTCTTCATCTTCTTTATTACTTTTCTCTTTATTACGCTTTTATTTTTACGGCAGATACGTCGTGGTTTACGGTTGTTCGATGAATGAGAAGTTCGCGAAATTTAGCGCTTTTTATAACCAGACCCCCGCATGAGTGTCAATTTTTTCAGAGGCTTTGCGTTTGAGATTTCTGCCTGATTCTCGCGCTCTCTCGTGAATAGCATCTTTTACAACTATATGTGTATCGAGGATATTACCGACTATGTTTACACCAGCGCACAATGCCTCTTTTCCAACTGCTTTAGCGCCCTTCTTTAAAAGTGGTAACACTCGACGAAATAGGCCCCCGAGAAATCTGCCGATACCGTGTCCTCGTTGATTAGGTGTTCCGATATTAACATGGCTAATACCGCCGTACCCGCGACGGCCCCATCCGTGTTGCACACTGTCAATATCATCCATAGCAGCGTAATCAATCGCGGGATCTTTTGAAATGTAGTGTCACAGTCAACGTTGCCTGTTCGAATGGTATAGGATCCCCAAACTCGTCTCTTATATCGATCTCGATAGTGTGTAAATTGTTGCGCAAGAGAGGTATATATTGTGGCGTTGAAAACGATTAAATTCTTATCGAATCATACTAACAGTCATCAGTATCAATGGGAACAACTCGTAAAAGGGGTGTTTGTACTGTTTTCAAAAAGTAAGGTGAATTTTTAATTTAAACTTCCCGCGTTAACCGAATCGGACAAATGAATTTTTTTTCAAGTTGGTAGGACTGTTAGTGACATCTGTGACAAATTACATGTCAATATCATCATTAGTTTTTAGTTTACGCCTGGTTTTGTGAACAAAGAAAAGTGAATTTGGCGATGTTTACGATGTCGAATTTTGTTGAGCAAAGAAGTGCTATTAAATTTTGCTTGCGGAATGAAATTTTCGCCGCTGAAACGTATCGAATGTTACAAAAGGCCTTTTCTGTGACGAGACTATGTCACAGAAAAATGTTTACAAGTGGTACAAAGACTTCAAAGAAGGCAGAGAACGTGTTGATGATTTGGAACGCTCTGGACGACCATCGACGTCAATTGATGAGCAACACATCAAGAAAATCAAGGAATTGGAGCTCGAAAATCGTCGATTAACAATTCGAGACCTTGCCGACATGCTTGCAATATCAATTGGATCAGTGCAAGCAATTTTGAAGGATCATTTGTGCCTCAGAAGAGTCAAATCGCGTTTGGTGCCAAAATTCGCGTTTGGTTCTTCGTGAGTTTTTCGCTAAAAACTCCACTCATGTCGCTCCACAACCACCGTATTCGCCTGATTTAGCACCGTGTGACTTCTGGCTGTTCCCAAAGCTCAAGAGACCACTCCGGGGAAATCGTTTTGAGTCGATTGAAGAGATCAAACGTGAATCGATACGCGCATTGAAGGCTATACCTGAGGACGACTTTTTAGCATGCTTCAAAGATTGGAAAAAACGTTGGCATAAGTGTATTGTAGCTAGGGGGATTATTTTGAAGGGGACGAAATCGATTTGGAAGAATAAATAAAAAAAATTTATTTTAAAACAAAAATTCACCTTACTTTTTGAACACAGTAGTATCCTTCTTCATATTCCGTTGGCGCAAGTATGGCAGTATGCGAACAATCTATTACGCTAATTGCAGCTTCGAAAGACTGATTTACAGTAACGAATTCTTGCTGTGCGATTTGCCTTTCCGCCTGTGTTATTGGAAATCTTACCCGCGGTCGTAAGAGTAATTCATTGATCGCATTTGTCACTGTGCGAATCGAGCGGGAGATAGACGGCTGACTCATAGATATACCATATTGCTCGCCAACTGGTCGTTGAAAACATCCTCTTGCATAAAATTTAAGTGCTGCCATTACCTGCGCCAATCGAATATTTAGCATATCATTTAAACTTATTAAATTAACAAGCAGATCGTGAAATTATCCAAAAGGCATATCCTGTTTTTCCACAGATATCCGGTAACCCTATAGCGCTGTAGTTGGGGGTATAATGCGTCTATCAAATCGGACATAATTGCTGGAGATAGGCAGTATAATTCAACGAATGTATTATCTGAAAATTCGAATAGATCGTGAAGTTCACGCAATTCTCTCCGCTCAAATCTTCTTTCAACATTCCGTACACGAGCCTCCAAATTTTGTAAATTCCATGCAAGGTACCCCTCTACCATACTGCAATATTAATCAAGAAATGCGGCAGTGTGTCGATGCCAATTTATAAAAATAAAATCTAAGATTTTTACAAAGTCCTATATACGATTAGGTTGTTTTAAATAAACAGACATCTAAAGCATTGTGCACGATTATGAAAATCTAAATTTTCACTCTAATATAAATAACACATGTAAATACATAACCTAAAACATACAGATACTTCCACACATTCATCGACCAAAATAACAAGTTGAATTATTGACAAAAATATTGTACTTACCTACAGATATATTACGTATATTTATACTGTTTAAATATAGTCTGTTGTACAATTTTGGAAATCTTTATTCGTTATACATGGGTTATCGAACGTCGCTGAGTGTTAGCGAGGTTTTTTTCGTTTCTAAATCACAATCAGAATGGGTGTACTGTGTCTGTTTTTGTGCTGGCTTGGGGGTGACAAACGGCGTTTTTTCATTTTGTGCCTTAAATCATTTTAAAAAGTAATTTATTCATTACAGGTAACTGCGGATAATTAATCTGTAATTTTTTTTTCTATTTTCAAAATTCTACGTTTGTCACCCAAAAGGTTCACGTTTTTGCCGTCTATTGACCAAATTTAATTTCATTCTGTTCAGTGTACAACAAGTAAGTGTGTTCCGGGAATTGGATGCATGGTGTAAAGATTTCGCCTCGCCTTAAAGACAGTTAACGATATCGTTAGCTACCGATAGTCGTGCACTGAACCCGCTCCTGAGCTCCATAATTCACACGAGCCGCCAGATCCGAGATCCCTCGTCATGTACTCAAGAGGTACCCGATCGCAAATACTATAACCACCTCTATACAACATTTATATATTTTGTTTTTGTAAAGTAATTCTCAAGCACACAAGCTTTGGTTATAAGAAACGTACTTTCGTCAGTTTAACAGCAACTGACATGACAGGCTACAGCAGTAACGACGATAAATCGAGGTCGAGAAATAATTTTTTTTTAACCTATCGTTCTTGAGGTCACCGAAGCGTGTCGCAGATTCCTAAATGTCAAGAAAATTATCAATCATGCGCAGATGTTACAATTTTTTTATCGATATCAGACAATTGTAGATGTTGGAGCAATGGATAATTTACCAATTCAAAAACCGTTCGAGAAAAACAAATTAAACTGATGCGGGACGAGTGTGAGGGCAAATAAAACTATGCCTGTTGTTGACCAAGTATTACAAAGGTAAGGATATATTTTGTTTAATGTCATAAAAAGGAAGAAGATAAAGTAGCTTAACGTAAGTGTAATGAACGTTTGAGGGGAACTGGTAGTTGGGGAGGGCATGATGTCGGAAGCGGAATTAACGAAAATTTCAGTTTTTATTTCATTTGTAGTAATTAAGTTCGGCATAACCCATAGCGGTATTGGCAAAGTTTAATGGATCCGACGTGTTCGTTTTTAGACTATCGGCTATTCGACATAATTAACTCTCGGACGCTACGCCCGTGATGAAATCTTGATGGTTAGATTTGTTCTGTTCAAGAAACAGTGAGATTGTGTGAATGAGCGATAAAAAAAAAAATAATAATAAAGTTCGTATAATTGCTATATTCGCATCATATCATTATCGGTTGCATCTATCTACAGTACATAAAACATGACACTAAAAATTATTCAGTTTGAGTAAATCTACTTTGCAACTTATATCTATTTGTTAATGTATGTAAATTATTGTATTAAAGGTACGCTTATCGTCTAGCTGCATACGATTTTTCAACTGTATCTTTCTTTTATTCTATTAATAATATATAATATACTATTTCAGATATAAAAAACAATTACTTAGTATAGAGTACAAGATTCCTTAATTAAGTTCTTGTAGCTTCTTTGTTTTTTTTTTCATCTTGCTTTATTTGATAATTATATGTAAACGTAAGATATCGTTCATTTCTGATATAATGAATGTTCCCTCGTTTCTAAAATTCGCGAACGTTTTGACAACAATCGTAGTAGGATCCGGAAATGACGCGTACTTCTGTCGATTTTCGTCTTCTAAAAGCTTCGTATCTCATGTGTAATGTATGTCATTCAATTTTATTTTGGCGAGAATAAACACTAGGGCTACAGCACATCTATTTTTTATGTTCATTAATACACCAATATATAAAAATTGTATGCGTAAGCCATATATTAAATTTAATGTACAAGATTGTGTTAATGTTAAATGATCGGTATGTTAAACATAATATTTTATCCATGATTTAGTATTGCCACATACTTGTATATAGAAATTAATTATACCAGTATAAGCATAAATTTGATAAAACCGTGTATTACAATTTATAACATTTGTAACAGTTTAGCGTTTGGTTTAGCCGTATTTCGTATAGTTAAAGATCGCTTCTGCGACTCATCGCATTCGGTCGGCATCATTCTTTCAAAGTATATTGTTTAATTGTATGTTTGCATGGAAAATGTTGGGTACCGGAAAAAGGAGGCATGGAAAAAAGTGAGCAAAATTAAGGAAGAAAGAAAAGAAATTACGTGAATAATCACGTCGCCCGCTTCTCTTACACTCGACATTTTCTATTCTTCATTTTTCTAGGAAGAAAAAGAAATGAACGAGTAAAAACGAATTCCCTCGAGAATCGAAATTTTAGAATTGGCAGGACTGAGCATTTTTCACCGTTGTGTCGTGTATATGTAGCATGAGATCGATCCAAGTATATTACACCGACAGATGAACTGTATGTCTTGACTCTAGCTGAAGGGGCAGGCTACATCGCGAAGCTGTTGCGTCAATAGAATCATCTGCTGCACGTTCCGTCTCCGCATCCTAAAAGATCCTCCCATTCATAACTCTTCTATATATCTGAACTCCTAGTTAAACTCATTTGCTAGTAAAACGTCCCTACGCGAGATTAGAGGGAGGCAGGGAGGGAGAGAGAGAAAGAAAAAAGGATTTCTTCTGAGTCGCACGTACTTCTCGTTGTAGGACCTTGTTCCGCGTCAGCTCGTCAATATAATAGAATCTACTTTCTTTAAATATTATAAATTTATCCCCATTTATATGCAAGCTTTCACCAAATAAATATGTTATTAAGGTTTCACGTTCTATAGCTATTTAAATGGAAATTCTGCAATCTATAAATGTATGAGAAATTGGTATAGAGTACAGAACGAACTTACACGTACACGTCTTTACACCTAAAGTCGGCTGCCGCAATTTTGTGAATGTTGTTTATGTAATGCCGCAATGAATTGTTTAAATATTGCAAAAGTCGTAACAACGGAATACCTGCTGTCCAAGGCATCCGATAGATTATTTTTATCAGAAACTGCATTTTACAACGGCAATTTAAGCGGATTCAAAATACCTAATGTTATTACAGGAAACAAGTGACTTTACAAAAGAGTAAACCAATTGATTGAATACTGGAAAATATTGTCGTTTTAATGTTAATAAGAAAGCTATCTGATGCCGAAAATTAGCTGGGCGTCCCTAACGACTGTCCGTCTACTGGTTATACCTTGAACGCGAGGACCATTGATGTCGTAAGCGCAAAATATTAATCGCGTTCATGGTAACTGCGCGTGTGCTCGCTAGAGATCGGCGTAATCGCGTGATATCGAGAATCAGCCAGATTCGTAGTTGCCGTTGGCTACGACATTTTGAAGTTGCATCGAGAATAAATTCGTTGCTGGTCGAGTCCATCGATTGTCAGGCACTTTCTCCAGGATAAATACGAGAGCACTCACCACACTCGGGCAGGTAGAAGGGGCGATCGTGACAGCAGAGGTAGGCACCGTCAATATTGAATGATATTGTCTACGACCGCAAAGCCGCAGGCGCCGAGGCCGGCACTTGACATTAGACGCACCAATTCTCTTGCGTGTGATGCTACGACTTCTAGCGGTGGTGTACGAGGAAGATTACTCGATTCTGTAACAGAAGACGGGGAAAAACCAAGTCAAATGACTTCAAAATCACAATAAAACGAGTAGGGTAAAAAATGGGATTCGAGTGAACAAAATTATAATATTGCATTAAACGATATGTCTTATAGCTCATAACGAGGATGACTAATTTGAAATAAATAATTATTAATAACAATGAATAACATTACTGTGTTAAGCTAAAAATCTAGATTGTCGTAGTTTATCAGTTATTGTATAAACGACACACATTCTAAACGTGAGATTAAACATATTATTTTTCAATCAATTGGAGAGAAATTAATACCACATGGGATATTGAGTCTACTAATGCTTGAATTTACATTACAAAATTGTAAACTCACACGGAGAACCTTACGATGGGGGTTTAAAATATTGAAAGTATTTCGTCTTCACAAATTACGCAAAATACATGTGTTTTTTAATTCATTTTAATTATTACAGATTTAAAATAATGATTTTGAATTTGCTTTTCTCCTCCAATGCAGATTTCTTTTTTGCAATTACAAAAACCTCGGAAATTAATTTTGATATAAGCAGGATATATAGAAATAGTGTACTGTGAAGGAAAAGTACCTATATAAGGTACAGTCAAATAATGATTGTATAAGAAGATTTTGCTAATACTAATTACAAAATTATGGGGATCATAATGAACAGAATTAGGTTACCAAGTATCGCGGAATTCAGTCTCGCGCATACGGGTTCTCTCTGCCGAGAATCCAGTTGCCATCCGACAGGTGAGTTCCATGGGTTCGAGTAAGCTAATAAGCTAAAGGCGTCCTGGAGCATCTTTTTATTAGCTTCATTTTTGCCATGCTGCTGTCTTAGATGTATTGATTGAGAGTACAATTGTCTGCCGTACTCTAACATCTTCTCGATCGCCTGCTTGTTACCACCGCACAATTGTTTTTTGCTACTTTTGGTTGCCGAGGTATCGTGGTTAACGCCATAGTTGGCGTTCTGTTGCTGATTCTGATTAGCATTATCTACTTCTGTAATACAAATCAAAGATATGATAAAAAGAATCTACAATAATTAGAACTGTAAATAAATTATCCAATCTTGAGACTTTTCATACATTTTACATAGTAATAGGCAACACAGGAGTGCATCTGAAGAGCCGTCTGCCCTGTTGCGCTCTTGTAGAGTTAGAAGCCCCCCACCCCCCTAAATGCTTTGGTCATGTGGCAAGCAAACAGTATTATTTTATGTCGCCTGTTTATATTTATAATATTATCATCTTCTAACTATGTTATCACGTCAATGAATATTTATAAGTATTATATATATTTATAATAATTTTCTTTTAACATCGATACAGCTATAACGTCTATGATCGCTCAGTAAGATGGACATTTTGCGAAACAACTAAGGGTGCGAGCAACGTGATCGTGATATATATTAAGTGCGGAAAAGAGAAGCCTAATTAAAAATCCGTATTTGTGAATCTTTATACATATCGGATTTAATTGCTTCAGGCAATTCTATATAAAGAAGCTGAAAAAAATTCCGCCACAGCCCGGGTTTAAATCACGCCCGGGGATTGTTCAAAGGTGATAATCATTAACTAAATTTTTCTTCTCGTGGCGGACTCAAAGGAAATTCTAATCTGGTTTTTAACATAAATTTGACATAAAACAGGCAATCTTTTACCAAATGAATAGGTATCAATCTTTTGCTTCCTCATGGAGGAATATTGCATTTTTTTTAAATCGACGAACTGAAGTTTTTTTACACATGAATAATAGCAAGGGATGTTTGATGTAAAAATTCAAGGGGGGGGGGCTGAGAACTGAAGAGATCATGGTTTTGGTTATGGCAAATGGGTCATTTCAAATCAATTCATCGAGACCCTGCACACCTGTCTGCGAATTAGCTAAATATTTGTTTGAACATTTGTCCCGCTAAATGTAGAATACTTGCCAAATATTAGATTTTTGTAATTTTGATAGAATTATGATTTTTTTACGATTTATGCAAAAATGGTGAAAAGTGAACCGCAGAAATGCTTTTTACTCTGCACCCAAGGCAAGAAAGGTGAAAAGTGACTTTATCATAACGTTTCCTACGTAAATTTGTCTGGGCAATCCGAATTTGCAGTAGAACATTTTATTTTATGACTGCGTATACCTCAAAAATGGCTAAAAGCGGTTAATTTTGTCGGAGCTTCTACCGAAGAAGGCAATTTCAAAAAATTATTAAAAATACATATTTGACAGGAACTTTTGCGTACTTCAACGTGGTATACATGTTTTAGCGTATCCTACTAGGATTTCATATTTCGCGCCGCGCCTAGTGTAGACGTGGTGAGTCGCCACCCATGCGGTCTGAATTTTACGTCGTTGGATGGGGGGTCGTGGCGTCGTGCGCTTAGGGTGTGACCCCGAAAACGGAGAGTCCTGTCTGGATCGTCAAGCAAAGCGGCGAGCATGCCGCAATACCAACGTTCGTCGAGTCGTATTTATATCTCAATAAGTAATCTCGAGTGGCTTATTCGATACAACTAAGAGCGACGGATGGGCTGCTCATTTTTTCACGGGGCCACTCATTCTATGGGAGATTTACACCGAGGCCGGTGAAGTAACCTCCTAGAAGGAAGTTGGAAAAGGAATTTCGGAGTCACTATCCACCTGTCTAGTGACCCGGCAAGCACGATGGTTACGAGGACCGTAGGAATCGTGTGAAAGAAGGTTTTCTCGTCATCAAAAGCTGGTATATAATTCTATCTGTTATACCATCGAGGTGAGCCACATTTTTATCATACCCTAAAAAATGGAATTTCATGCCGGAATACTCTACATCGACGTCTGAGCTCTTACGACCTTGAGTGGAAGACAAAAACGCTCAAGTCTATCCTGAAATCGGTTGAACAGAAGCGTACGACTCGAACAACATTTTTTTTTTATACGCATAGACTGGACACTTTGTTTTGGCCAGTCTCGACAAGCTCTAGGCAATGTATACGGAGCTATCAATCTGTCCATACTCTGAATAACAGAATAAATGTATATATTTTTGTTTTATCATGTCGCTATGGAGAACAAGTTTCTCTAATCAGCTTGACACTTATTTTGGTCTTGGTCTTCGACAAGCCTACAGTTTATAAAGAGAATCGTATCATTCGAATAACAATATTTTGTAATCATAGACTGGAAACTTTGTTTTGGCCAGTCTCATCGACGAGCTCTTGACAATGTCTTTGGAGCTATCAATCTGTCATTACCCAGAATAATGGAATATCTGTACGTATTTTTATTATATACAGTCGAATTGAAGAACAAGTTCCTACACTAATCTTGAATATGTATGTATTTTTATGTAATACTTTCGCTCTAACAAATCTTGACATTTTATAAGGCCTTGGTCTTCGACAAGCCTATCGTATGAATAGTGAGATATCAAAATCTTTCAATATAAGAAATATTTTGGCTTAGAGAGTGCCGTATGAGTCAGTATTCCCATTGCGCTGTGTGGTTTTATGGACCAGGATCCAGTTATGAATTGATGAGTTGTATAATGTGTGTTATGTGAAACATTTACCGGTCAGATAGAAGTTCTTGGAAGCGAGACATCAACCAGTAATTAATTGCTTTTCGTGACCCCACAAATAAATGAATATATTTTCAGAACCGATCATCTAGTTTTATTTCTCTTAAAATAAAAATAACGTTTTAGTTTCTTTCACTAGTATTTTCAAAAAGAAAGAAGTGGGAGAAATTAATTCGTTACAATGTGATGCAGAATTCAGCCTCAAAAATAGATTTTTTTCTTTCAATCCAATTTTTTTCTGCATTTGTATGTCTATTCAGATATCATAATGCGCTAGAACTCAATTTCATATTTTTGTTGATTCGTCTCAACGTATCGATGGAAATTTGTCAAAATTTACCTCAAATATTCTATAGATACTTCTGGTAACGAATAAAATATTCTAGTTCTTGTTTGAAATTACTAAAAATAAAGATAGATCGCGCCCATGTGGTACTGCATGCATAGTACAGATGGTCCCTGTGTCGCGGTCAGTCGTCAGTTAGGGATGTTCGATTCTCTAAAAAAAATCGATTCTCGAATCGATTCTGAATCAAATGACGAGAATCGATTCTCCTTAAAAATCGTGATGAAAGAATCGATTTTGCAAGAATCGATTCAAAAATTGTTAAAAATTATTTATACATAATAAAAATATACGTAATAAAATATTAAGCCGTAAAATTTTGTAGTAATTTTTATTTTCGAAAATATTAATTAAAAAAGTATACACAATAATTATTATTTTGTCAATTGCCAGCTTTTTATAGACAACGAATTCAGGAACAGTAGCTGCTGTAGATGGTCTGGCGAAAGGCGGCTTCTGTGATCCGTTAAAATATTTCCGGCCCTTGAAAATAACCGTTCAGATGGCACGGATGTAGCAACGATTATCAAGTGTTTTTTTGCGATCTTACTTAGAGTGGGATATATTGATCCGTATTGTTTTAACCAATAGAACATTGGGTTATCTTTAAGATTAATCAATGGTTGATCCAAGTAGTGTTTGAGATCAGTTGGAATTTCATTTTGGTGCTGTTGCGTAGCATTTATTGTTTTGGTTTAAGGTTATCGTGATAGGACCATAGGTCATCAGCTGATTCAGAAATGTCCATGTCACTTTCGGCAACTGCATCAGTAGATGAATTCGTATTCGTATGATCAATTTCTCTTATGAATTTAGAAATACGGCCGATTGCATTTGAACATGGTAGAGGGTGATTAAAGTGTAATTTTTTGAACCTAGGATCTAGGATTGTTGAGATTGCCATGATAGAATTACTCTCTATTTGCCCAAATCTCGACGAAATCGATTGTTGAAGACTGTTAATTAAAGAAAGCGCAGTTGGCGTTTTCAGTTTCAAGCGAAGTTCTTCATTTTTATTTTTCAAGCAATTGATTAGTGGAATTATTTTGCTGGCCGCGACAAATTGTTCTCCACATAATTCCTTTGTAACTTTTTCAAGTGGTTGCAGTACCTCCATTATTTCGTTTGCCAACTGTAGTTCGGATGCAGTCAGCATCGGGGGTGAATCCGGGATATTTAATAATATCGATCCAACTTCTTGTGAAAGTAAAATGAATCGTTGTAACATGTAGAAGGTTGAGTTCCAACGTGTATCAATGCTTTGAATTAACTTGAGGTGAGTGACCTTCCGCAAAGCATCAGCAACCGTAGACGACTGTTTGAAATAGGTGACAATTCTTTTTACTTTGACGCACAATGTAATCGCATCTGGAAACTTCATTGTATCCTCAGCGACCAAATTAATTGAATGTGCAAAGCACAAAATATGTCTGGCCGGTCCGAAGGTGTCTTTTACTGCTTTCTTCATATTCGATCCATTGTCAGTTACGAAAACGACTATTTTTTCATCAGCGATATGCCAATTCTCCAAAATATTCTTCATCCATTTTCCGATGACTGTCGAAACGTGTCGCTCTGTTAGTTCTGTCACACCAATCGTGGTGGATTGCAATTCGCCTTCGAATTCGTAATGAACAGTCATCCCTAAATACCCAACAGTATTGAGAACATCGGTCCAGATATCCGCTGTTACTGAGAAATGATCTATTTTTTCCAATTTCCGTTTTTCACACATCGAAAGGTACTCATATTTTTCCTCCATTTGTTTTGTGATCGACTTCCTTCCGGGAACAGAATAAAGAGGTACAATGGTTTTCATCAAGTTTTTGAAACCTTTATTGTCCACTATCTGAAGAGGTAAGTTATCCGTTGCAATCATGAAAAGAATGGCATTAGTGATTTCTCCTGCTCGTGTACCTCTATCTGAAAAAATTAATATCATGCATTTTCGTGCAAAGGTGCGATAAAGTCCGAGTTTTGTTGTTCTTAAGAATGTTGACTATAGTAATTCTTAGGCAAGCGACCGTGTAAATTTAAACATTTATATAGATATAGCATCTATGTTCGGTAGTAGGATGAACATTTTGCGAAACACAACTCAGGGTGCGATTCTAAGCGCGGGAACGGGAAACCTAATTCAAATTCCGCATTTGCAAATCAATATAGATATCGGGTCTAATTGCTCGAAACAATTAAGTTAAAATTGATTAAGCAACCAGATTTGACAATTCTTTTTTTACAGTTTCTTTATTAAAGCAAAAATTGATTAAGCAATCAGGTTCGACAATTCTTTTTTTACAGTTTCTTTATTAAAGAATTGTCGAATCTGGTTGCTTAATCGATTTCGTTGCAGATCAAACGAAAATATTTGTGCAATGAATATTTATAATTTTATACTTACCAATTCTGTTTTAATTTGTGATCTTTAGTGAAGTAGAAGTGGAATATCACAATGAGACTGAGTTCGTTAGTATACTATGTAAATTGTAATTTGTAAATCGTGTAAGCGTCTAGACGTAGAAATGTAGAAATACTAGGAATCTGTCTATCAACGTGTCAAAGATCACACAAAGCACAAGTCCGCAAGTACAATGAAACAGGGAAATTGGAAAGTTCTGGAAAGTGGAAACAGGAGGTAGGTGTATTTTCTTATTGGCGTAGGAGAGACGTCGCGCTGCCTGACTTTTAATTGGTCGGCGAGCCGGGTGTGCGCGCAGCGGGCGCTAAAGCAGACCCAGTGGAGAGGGTACCCAACGACCTTAATGTAGGGAAAAATTCCCCCATCTGGCATCACTGAACGTGGAAAGTTTCCATCGCAGATCGCACTCTCACTCCCACAGCCTGAATCACCCTATCGCCACGTCTCTCGTGGCGATGAAGCGAAATAACCGGTGAACCAATAAGGAGACTATCCCCACCACTATAGTTTCTCGATCTGTAGAAAGTACGGTAACAGAACAGAACACAGAATAAAACAGAGAAATAGAAAAACCGGAAAAATCGGTTGTCGATTCTTGAGGTGGAGAATCGATTCACCAAAAAATCGAGTAACAGAAAATCGATTCAAAAGATCGATTTTTTTATCAAAAGAATCGATCTTTTTAAGAATCGAATCGGAATCGAACATCCCTATCGTCAGTTCGCAAATGGTAGCTGTCCACGAATCTAACCTCCGAATAATGTCCGAGCACGGTACGTTACAAACAGAAATACTATATTGAATTAGATTTACTTATATGGCATTGGAATTTGCGATAAAATATCAAATCGAGATCCTGTGCAACGTATTATCTATTTGCTTAGATTTTCCAAAGTGTTCACTGGGATTAAAAAAGAAGGTAGTGTCGTACCACTTTCACTCGTGATCAGACAATTACTTTCGTGGAGATCGGGACTAGCTTGCTGAGTGATAATCTAACTCTGTGTGCGCTTCATCTGCAAGTATATTTGTACAAGTTCAGTATAAGAGAAAAAACGTGTTGTGATCTGTTCCATAAACATAAAAATTGGATAAGCAAACCGTGTTTGATAGATTTATCATTGACTTTCAAATTACGTCACACTGATAAGAGAGTTATTCCCAGGAAATGTTTGTGTAAAAATGTCATAACGAAGCGACTGTATAGGACAGCCTGCCAGAAGCGGAAACGACATTGACGCCAACCATATCTGATACATTTACGGTAGCAAGCAGTTCTGACTTGACCACTGAGTCACATGTATTACGCCAAAATACTGATACTTCTTTAGAACCTTCGACCTCTATTGTTAAAGATAATCTTAATGTTGCATTACAAGCTTTCGATCTCTCCCCACTTGCACTTAAGAGAAGACGCACTGCCACGAAGATTCTGTACAAAAAACAAAAGCCAAAAGAAATAAAAGAAACAACAGTGAAAAAATTTAGCACTTGAAGATATTGCAGAAGTAAAATCTGACGCAGAAGCAAATCATAAAGTTCATGATTTAGATTGCCTGGTGACAGAAATTAAAGAAACAAATGAAACATCGAGTCGTAAAAATGAAATCGAAATCTTGACCACAGTACTGTAATCGTAGAACCTTGAGAAATTATGTACTGCATTCGGAGTCTCAAGGTAGATATCGAAAAAGTCTGGAAAATTGAAAGTTTCAAATAGAGTTTTTGCAGAACTAGATCTACATAAGAGGCGAGAACATGCTCTCTCTCCCGAAGATAGGAAATTAGTTAGACGTTTCTATTACGATGAAGACAATACTATGCTTCGTGTTCTACCAGGACAAGAGGACTGCATTTACATTGAACGTAACACATGAACAAAAACGTTGAGTGCTATGTAATATAAAAGAACTTTATTTCAGTTTCGTGTCTATTACTCCTGATGTTAAGATCGGCTTTTCTGCTTTTAGCGCTCTACGACCTAAGTGTTGTGTGTTAGCTGGCTCGTCTGGAACTCATTGTGTTTGTGTTTGTACACATTATTAAAATGTCAATCTTCTTGTCATTCCAGCGTCTGTGGAATGCGCACAACAAATTCCAAAACCTTGCGCTAATTAATTCCAGGGACCACGTCGTTTCATCAAAGAAATACATTATGAAGAGAGCATGGCCTCTAGTGGATATTATCATTATTCCCATTCCACGCCTGCTTTGTATTCTCGGTGTCACATGGGAGCAAAATAAATGCAGAATAAAAAATTCAAAAACAGTGGATACAATATGGGAATCTGTAAAATCTAGCTAGATCGACCCACATGTAACATTAAGTAAAAACCAGCCCTACAAATTCTATTAGAATTCTTAGTTCGAAATCCTTCGCCCATTCTATATCTGTGTACACTGAATGAGAACTATTGTAAAAATTGGTCCTTGCCTTCAGCTCGATTCGAAAAGAGCCTGGTGTATAGTAATTTGGATTGGAAAAAAAGTAAAATCATCTTTCAGGTCGGACCATTCATCTCATTCATTTGGTCATTTCTAGAATAGAATAAAAATTCAGATCAGAGGAACCACTAAGTATATCTATGAACCCGCACAGATATGTGGATGATCACGAATTTAATATTTTCTCACACGTGAATGTGTAATATTCTGATATAAAATTGATAGTGTATTCGGATTTGAGGAACAAATCCATTTTCGAGGCTGAATCCCGCAATGCCATGTATACCATGTTGAAGTACGAAAAATTTCCTGTCAAATACGTATTTTTAATAATTTTATTTTAATTTCTCCTTCGGTAGAAGCTCCAACAAAATTGACCGCTTTTAGCCATTTTTGAGGTATTGGGACGTACTGACTGTATTATGACGTACAGTGTACACAGCGAGGCGTCACTACCGCGCGTTACATACACTAAGTAGACTGACCTATACTCGGCAACTCACGACGCTCGGTACGCACACAACAGATCACTGCTACCGAGCGTCACTCACACCATGAGGTCGGTACATCAGAGACCAAGTCCCGTTACTCGTTCGAAAAGTACCAGTAGAAAATTAAAAACCAACGACCAATTTCAAAAAGACCAAGGCTACCAGTGGGCTACAGGAAGATGGGCTACAGGACCGCCACCAACTATAGTGATACCAAAAGCATGGGCCAGCTGGAGGGGAGACTGGTATAAAAATACCAGAATTTCGGCATTCGGGGAACAGTTCTGTTCACAGGTCCCGCCAACGCAGAAGTCCAGCTACCAGGAAGGAGAACGAGCCCTCGCAAGGTGCAAGCCGCACAGATACCAAGGGAGCCCAGCTGTACAGTACCTGACGTACATTTAAACGGGAAGCAGCTGAGTCGGTGCTGTGTTAGAGGCCAACGCACCGCAGACCCAAACATCAACAAAGCGGTCTCTCTCTGGTAGCCAAGGATAGAGCGAGCCAACAGACTACGCTCTCCAACACGAAAGATCTCCAGATATTCTAAATAGCAGAGATATAATATCACCACTGAAATTACATGATAGCATAGAGAATAGGATAGGAAGATAATTTAAGTATAAATGAGGAATCCAAATAAAAATTAGGAAATTCCGGGGAAAATATAAAATCCCACTGACGCCAGGTCATAGCGGCGGTCAGGTGGACGAGCGAGTCGGCCTTCATAGAATATCAGGCGGGAACACCACTCCCATCCATGGGCTGGTGACGTAAGGAGCAGAGTATCGACCAAACTCAGTAGAAATCCGAGGCTAGTCTAGATTCTATGAGCGGCGGCCGGCTGGTTACCGACGGTACGCATGCTAAATCTCTTCCCCAGGGAACGCAGCGAGTAGACAAATTTCTCGACCGACATTTAACTTCACTATCATAAATTATATTATTAATTAACAAATACTTTTGGCGTAAGGGATTATACAGGGTGCGCCATCTCAATCTGGTCGATGGAAGTATTGAATAACTCTGACAGATTTTAACCGACCAGCGTCGTACAACACGTTTCGTATAGGTTATTTCAGTACAATTTCAACCATGTATCGCTATACGCCGAAAGAACGCGCCGAAATAGTTTCGCTTTACATTGAAAATAATCGTTCAGTTGTGTCAACTCAGCGTGCGTATCGTAAAAAATATCGCGGACGTTCTGCGCCCAAAGGCGACACTATCCGTCATTTAGCTTCAAATTTCATGGAGCACGGGTCTGTAGCGAATCTCCAACATCAAGCTCGACCGCGTCCAGGTCGTTCAAATGAAAATATCGAAGCTGTTCGACAGAGCGTTGCAGAAAATCCAAATGTCTCATACCGCCGCCGGTCTCAGCAATTAAACATCAGTGGAACCACTTTGAGAAGGATTTTAAAGTAAGATCTTCACATGTTTCCGTACAAAGTGCAGTTGACTCAAAGATTATTGGAAACTGACAAGCCGCGACGCTTGGCTTACGCTAATAACGTTAGTCGAATGAAGGAAGCTGAGCCGGATTTTTGGGAGCGAATTCTGATGACCGACGAGGCTCATTTCACCCTCTCTGGCGCTGTCAACAAACAAAACTGTCGCATGTGGGGCACCGTTAATCCTCATATTATTCACGAAACTCCATTGCACGATGAGAAAGTGACAGTTTGGGCCGGTGTTTGCTCAAAAACCACCATTGGACCATTTTTTTTCACAGCTGGTAAAACTGTCAATGGGGATCGATATCGGTGGATGTTGGCACACTTTGTTTTACCACAAATGCGTGAAAAAGGTCTTAAGGAATTTTGGTTCCAACAAGATGGTGCGACATGTCACACTGCGCGCTCAACAATGGACTATTTGCGTCGGAAGTTCCCAGGACGTGTGATATCAAAGAAAGGTGATATTGACTGGCCACCAAGATCGCCGGATTTGACTGCACCGGACTTCTTCTTGTGGGGATTTTTGAAAAGTAAAGTCTATGCCAACAAGCCGAAGACCATAGAGGAGCTAAAAAACAACATTCGAGCCGAAATCGCCCGAGACGCTGGCAAATATAATGGAAAATGCCGAAAAAAGAGCTCATTTTTGTCTCAGTAATAAAGGCGGACATTTGATCGATGCGGTTTTTGGAAACTAATCAAAATAAATTGTAATGAATCAAATTTAATAAAAAAATACGACTTTGTGAAATCTGTTGAAAATTCTCTAAGTTATTCAATACTTCCATCGACCAGATTGAGATGGCGCACCCTGTATAATTATCAACGTTCTCGCTCACATCATAGCACATATTAATAATTAAATGATATATCACCATTATGAAACATATTCTCTAAATTCTTCAGCGTACACGATTGTAATTGCACACGAGTGCCCGGGAATAGAGTTTTGTAAGGCGCGTGGTAGTCATAATTAGATTTTAGATTTATTTCTTTTTATGTATCACGCAATTTCTACTTTGTTTCTCTGAATAAACCCTACATTTACCTACTACAAAAGCCTAAAATTACTTTCCTCCCTGCTCGAGCCTGAAAAAACCCTTTAAGGGTAATGTTAACGTTAAATACCGTTACAGTATACCCAGGCATAAATAAAAAATGTCTACTACCGATTCGGATTCCCCAGGTTTGGATTGACCATTTTAGCTTAAATTGTAAAAAATTCATAATTCCGTCAGAATTTTTTTAAGAATCTGATATTTGGTAGATATTCTACGTTTGGTGGGAGTTTAAAAAAATATTCAGCTGATTCGGAGACATAGGTGTGTGGCGTCCCGACGGTTATGTAATATGGAATGACCCAAATATAACTTTTTCGATTAAAGTACTTGGCGAACTAAAATGAAAACGTATATGTAGTGCTTACGTAATTTATGACCTCGCCGGGTACTTCAGTTGGAAAAATTACGTTTGCCATAATCAAATTCATGAAAGATTGAATCCTCAGCTTACAACATTTAGTATCACTACATATAAACTGCATATACTGTAACATAGCTACACCCGCTAGCCTACTTTATTATTTCAGACGGCTATAAGAGCCGAGATTATCACCGGGCCATCACAGCTAAGGAATTCCATCGCTGCCGTAAACAGCAGGTCAGCGACCAGCTGGCCTCGCTTGGTGGCGAGGGGAAAACGGGTGGCGCGACAGCGGCAACCCGCACCATAATTAAAGCTCGGTAAATTAAAAATCGAAACCAATAATGACGTAGAGGGGACCAGACGGAGGGGCAGGGTATAAAAGAGCCTGTAGGAAGGAAAAGCGCTCTCTTAGTTGAAGGCGCTCTATTTCTAACATACGTGAAATTATACTTTGCTTTGAGCTCGCAGCTTTTAATTCTGAGAACTCAAGTACTGAGTTTATCTGGTACGTGCAGTCCAGTGAAAAGTTAACCGTTCATGCACATAGACCCTGACTCTCAATCTCGAATTTTCAATAAGTCTACTTCGACGTTTTAAAAATAATTAAGAAAATCGAGTCGCTGTAGTGGACAACGAAGACAGCGGGAAGAGGAAAAACAGGCGAGTGATTAAAACGATAAGAAGAATAATCCGTGAAATTTAGAAGAAGTTTATAGTAATCTAAGATTGTGTAGGCTTTATTTGAGTAATATTAAGCAGATAGTATTTAAGCGAATAGAATTAAAGCGCGTAGCATTTAAACCGGTAGAATAAGCTAGAAGTGTATAAGTGAGTAGGTTTAAAGTGGATAGTAAGGAAGTAAAACGAGTGATAAATAGAGAGAATTATAGGTATAATTGAGATATCGGCTTTAAGAGCAAGTTCGATGTGTTAAGCTTTGTGTGTGTGTGTGTGTGTGTGTCGGATGACAGGCTCACTACTAACGCACGAAACCAATAACAAACTACCCAGTTAGGTGTACCGAGAGGCTACGTGAACGCAATACACGAAAAGAATTGTAAAATAATCGCAAGAAATATCGAATTTAAATGCACTGTACTGGCCATCGGTGCCAAGAAACCGAACATTAATATTTTTATTTCAATTGCCTTTATAAATAAACCCTACTTTTACGTACCTCGAAGTCTAAAATTAATTATCCTTGTGTTCGAGTTCGAATTTTCCCTTGGAAAATAAAATTAATGTTAACCATAAGAAATTATCGTTACAATACCGAGCTTCCACTGGGTCTGCGATCGGACCTTAACGTGTCTGAACAGTTTCTCTAACTGTATGGGCCGCCAACCAATCTTGTACGCAAATCAGCCGAAGTCACAAGTTCAAACCCGTTCCAGTCCGGTCTTCATCCCGCGGTGGAAACTCGGTAGTTCGTAAACGCCGAGCAAGTTTAACTCATAAAGACATGTACTTGTCGATGTTATTTCCCAATCACGTACATTTAAAAAATAAATTCCTTTTGACACATCGAAAATTTCGATTGTCCCATCACCTATGGTTAAGAGTCATTAAGCGAGGGCATAGGAAGTGCCAAATGGTCGATAATGGAACTAAGAATCGTGGATTTCGGATTTCGTCGAAAATACGATCGTAATGCACGATCAAATATAGAAAATAAATTTGTTTTACTAGTAAGAATGGCGCTCTGGCCGCACTCACCGTGTGAAAATTGTTTTTTTACTACAGTAAATTGTAAAAAATCGGAGGGTACTCGTCGTTCACCGTAACACATATTTCACCAACTGCAAAAATGATTTTATTCTAAATTTTACTGAAATGTACCACTGTTTAACGGAGATCAGCGCGCCATTCGTACCCCTTCACTGCATCGTTTAAAATATTTTTGAAGTGATTTTGTTAAAAAACGAAGACAAAATACGAAAACCACGATCGGAGACGTCAACTCGTACCGTCTATGTTACGTAGGTCGCGGTTCCAGCTTTTGCTGTCTGTTTCGCTACTCACGATTGTTGGTAAAAACGGAGAAACAGCAGTAACGGCGTAAATAAAAGTGGCCCTTCCGAGATACAACATTTTTTTTCAATCATTTATTGAATAAAAACGAATCTATAGTAGTATCAGAAAAGAGCCCAATCGACGGACCGTTAACAGAAAGCTGATCCGAAAATGAAATTTTTTATCAAACGGTATTATTTTTGTATATCCCATCATCGATTTTCTTCATAAATTAATATTATGTATTGTAAACGTTATTAAAAAACAAAGAAAAAACTTCTTCATAAATGTATTTTGTATACATTTCATACCTGTAGTGACTAATTGAACATGAAAACAATTATGTCCAATCGTACGTCACAACAAGGTTTTATTTTGACTTTTTGTACGATAGCATTGTACTTGGTATATTTCATGCACATATATTTTTTTACATTTGACTTTACTCTCTAGTAAAAATATTTGTGAATATACAATAATCAGTCCCACCAAATATTTTTTTTTCATAAACTGTTTGGAATTTTTTTTCCTATTATTCGTTAATCCATTATTTTTTCGCTACTTGTTATTGTCATTATTAAAAATAGATAAAATGAGCACTGTTGTTATTATTTTTCAAGTTTCTCTCTCTCTCTCTCTTCTCGTTCCTCTTTGTACAGCTCGGCTGATTAAAGACATCGTTGAAGGATGGTATGGTTACCCATAGCTATACTATAGGTATACTCGTATACTACAACGAGGTGAGCTGGCAACGTCTCGCGTTGCGCCCTACAATGTGCTAGAGAGAGGGAGAGAGAGAGAGAGAGAGAGAGAGAGAGAAGCATCGCGTGGAGTTGCCACGAATGAAGAGTGTAGTAATTTTGGTTTTTACGAATTTTACGTAATTTTTTCCGTTTTTTGAACCATAATTGCAGGAATTGCTGATCAATGATAACAAATTAAACATAAATACAATTGTAATATACCAGGTGTACGAGTATGAAATGCGGATTTCAGACAACAGATGGCGCACGAATGCAGTTTGTGCTATAAAGATTTGACACTGCGCCATTTTCTTGTCATCAACAAGTGTCAGACGCACACGAGTGATAAATTGGAAAAGTGTGTGCATAGTGTTGTGTTGTTGTGCTCAATATGTCGAAATTATACCGAACAAAGAGCATTCGCGGACAGCATTAAGTTTTTGTTTTTATTTGAAGAAAACTGCTGCTGAAATATACCGATTATTTCGAGAAGCTCCATCGCAAGGTACGTGTGAACGATGGTTTCGGCGTTTCAAAAGTGGCTTTGATGTTGCAGACAAGGAACGTGGAAAGCCGCCGAAAAAATATGAAGATATGGAATTGGAAGCATTGTTGGACGAAGATGATTCGCAAACACAAAAACAACTCGCCGAGCAATTGGGCGTTAGTCAACAAGCTGTTTCCAATCGGCTACGAGAGATGGGGAAGATTCAGAAGACCGGTAGATGGGTACCACATGAGTTGAACGACAGGCAAATGAAAAAGTACAAAAACACATGTGACATTTTGCTCGCTCGGTACAAAAGGAAGTCGTTTTTGCATCATATCGTACAGGAGATGAAAAGTGGATTTATTGTAAGAATCCCAAGCGTAAAAAATCATGGGTAGACTCAGGCGCACCATCCACATCGACCGCAAGATCGAATCGCTTTGGCAGAAAGACGATGCTCTGTGTTTGGTGGGACCAGAGGGGCGTGGTCTATCATGAGCTGTTGAAACCTGGGGAAACGGTTAATACTAAACTTTACCAACAACAATTGACCGATTTGAACCGTTCGCTGCTAGAAAAAAGGCCAGAATACCGAAAGAGGCAACTCAAAGACATTTTTCTTCATGACAATGCTCCATCACATACGGCAAAACCGGTTCGCGACACGTTGGAAGCACTTAGCTGGGAAGTTCTACCCCATGCGGTTTACTCACCAGACTTGACTTCTTCCAATTACCACTTGTTTATATCGATGGGTCACGCACTTGCTGAGCAGCGCTTTGGTTCGTACGAAGATGTGAAAAAATGGCTCGATGAATGGTTCGCAGCAAAAGGGAAAGATTTTAAGGGCGTGATATTCACAAATTGCCTGAAAGATGGGAAAAATGTATAACAAGCGATGGAGCATACTTTGAATAACGCACTTTTTATCATTCTTCCAAATTTAACATGTTTTTGTAGAAAAAAAATCCGCATTTCATACTTATACATCTGGTATCTCGAATTAAACCGTGTACATGCGTTACTCTTCTTTCGTTCCATGTCGCGAGTTATTTCCATATCAACAGAAGTACCACACTATTCCCTCGTCTTTCTCTTATTATTAAAAGCTCGTATTCTACAAAATGAACATCTTCCTTGTTTTTAATTTATGTGTACCCTCAGAAATACACTTAAGGCGCGCGAAGACGTACCAGATTTTCACTCGCGTCTTCAAGGCTATATTTAACGAGCCGTCATCGAAGTTAAGGAGTTAAACGGTGCTGAGGAAGTAGCCAATACCAAGAGACGACAAGAGGCTCGTGCTTTATATGTATATATAGTAGATGGCATGTCGAACGGAATAAGATTTTACGTCCACAGCCGTAATCCAGCCACTTTGAAGGATGCGTGGAAAATGGCCTTCTAGGACGAAAATTGTTCCCGGCGCAGGGAATTACCCCATCGGGGCGAAATGAAGTCGCGTTTGAATAATTATAAAGATAGCTCTTCGGAGGGTGAATATCGGTCCAGGTCGTACGATAAAGGTTTCTCATCACGTCGACGGGCTTACGAAGCCGAGCGGCTTTTATGCAAAGCGTGTTGCGAATGCACGTGTCGACGTCAGCAACACGAGTCGCGAATCAGAGTTTGACAGGTGGACACCGAAGCGTAAATCCTTGCGTTTTAGGAACACTACCTCTGCTCCAAAGGCAAACCATGATGAAAAACCCTCTTTAAATAAGAAGGCTGGTCGCCTGAAAGACGCGTCTGTAACGAACCATCAGAAACCGCGTCTCCCTCTTGCAGCGAAATTCCAGCCGTAACTATTCATTTTCAGCGAATGGCAAGGTATTCCAGAGCAATGGTCGAAGCGGAATCACCGGATTTATCAGGTAAGAAGCTGAGATTTTTCGATGATTTCGGAGCTGTGGTAAACCGTATCGAGGTTAACAATATCCGCGCAGACATTATGGTTGGCGAGGGGGAGATTGTGAGAATACACGGCATTACGGACGATGAATCGTCTACCATATTTATATTATACTGTAAGTTATAATATAACTATTACTATATTGTAAGCCGTTAGAACCGCGGTTGTGGAGATGTTCTCACAACCCACCAAGTTAGCATACTGGGAGAGGAATATTGAGAGCAAGAAAAAGCTGAAATCTCTTACAATTATAATGCACTACTAATAGCGAGCCGGTCCTCGCGACCTATTCCATTCGTATGTCTGAAAAAACAACTGCTGACGCAGAAGGACACGTCGCGAGCGCCTCAACCTTAATCCCGCACCGGTTGCGTGTATTAAAACTTGTCGAGCATGTATAGTGCGAGTCTCCGCTCGCAAACTAGTGCAGATAAACTGCGACATACTGGCTATCTTATAACGCGCGGTGCACACAGCAAGGCATCGCTATCGCGCGTTACACACACCAAGTAAGACCGGCCTATACTCGGCAACCCATGACGCTCGGTACGCACACAACGAAGCACCGGTACCGAGCGTCACTCACGCCATTGGGCCGGTACGTCGGAGATCAAGTTACACGTTTGAAAAGTACCAGTAGAAAATTAAAAACCAACGACCAATTTCAAAAAGACCAAGGCTACCAGTGGGCTACAGGAAGATGGGCTACAGGACCGCCACCAGCTATAGTTATACCAAGAGCATGGGCCAGCCGGAGGGGAGACTGGTATAAGAAGACCAGAATTTCGGCATTCGGGGAACAGTTCTGTTCACAGGTCCCGCCAACGCAGAAGTCCAGCTACCAGGAAGGAAGAGAAAACGAGCCCTTGCTAGGTGCAGCCGCACTGATATCTGGAAAGCCCAGCTGTAGAACCTGACACATCTGTGACGGGAAGCAGCTGAGTCGGTGCTGCGTTCGAGGCCAACGCACCGCAGACCCAAACATAAACGAAGCGGTCTCTCTCTCTCTGGTAGCCGAAGATCGAGTGAACCAACAGTCTACTCTCTGACACAAAATAATCTCCGCAATATTTTAAATAACGAAGATATAATATCTCCATATTAAAGACCAGGAAATTATGATAGCGTAGTAAGTTAGGAATATAATCTAAATATTACTCAGGGAAAATATACAGGGCGATAAGTCAACCGGGTTTGATCCTGATAAAGCTGCGCATGCACTAAAAATGCATTTCACTGACGCCAGATCGTAGCGGCGGTCGGGTGGACGCGTGAGTCGGCCTTTAAAAAATACCAGCCGGGAACTCCACACTCACCCACGGGCCTATAGCGGGTATTGAACAACTCAGCGGTAAATTCGAGGCTAGTCAGGATACCGCAAGCAACGGCCGGTTAGTTACCGACGGTACGCATGCTAAGCCTCTTACCTAGGGAACGCGACGAATAGATAAAATTTATCAAGTGACGTTTATTTTTCTTTTATAAATTCAATATCAGTTAACGAATATCTTCACATTAGGAATTATATTATTTATCAACATCTGTTTTCACGTTATAGCACATCGAATTATCATAAATTCTTTGAATACACCCGCGTACACGGTTATAAATGCACTCGAGTGTCCGGGAATAATCTATTGTAAGGCGCGTGGTAGCCATAATACCAGGAGAAAGGGTTAGACAATTGAATTTTCTATTTATTTTTTATGTATCACAACATTCTATCTCTGTTTTTCTTTGAATAAACCCTACTTTTACCTACTACAAAAGCCTGAATTTTAATCGGTGAAGCGGTTGTTACGAGTCAGCAAGGTGTTTGTTACGTCATGACAATCAACACGACGACGCAGGATACTGAAATTATCATCACTCCACAGCAGCTTATTCCTTTTGGGTAATGTTGTCCGCTCGAGGAACTTTCAAAATTTGACTCGATTGACGTATCGACTATTGTAGGCATGGGTCGGGCTTCTGCTGTGTTGTCTGTTTTAAGCACTCATATCCCAACATCGAGGAAGACGACCACTTGCGTTCACTGGTCGCTGCGTTTCCCGATCTCATCAACTTACCAGGCGATAAGCTGGGACGCTCTCATTTATTGCGTTGTACAATTCCAACTGTCGACGACGTTCCAATTAATACCGGGCAATATCGGTGCCCCGGTGTCCATAAGGAGATCAACAGGAAGTTGACCAAACTTTTTAAGGATGGAAAAATTCTCTCTACTATCTACTACTATCAGCCCAGCGCTTCGCCTTACAACTCCGCTGTGGATCGTTTCGAAGAAATCGGTTTCAAATGGCGTGTGGTTATCGATTGTCGAGCATTGAATGAGAAAACTTCCGGACGCGTATCCTCTTCCAAATAGCACCAATAGTTTGGACCGGCTGGGAGGAGCAAAATATTTTAGCATCTTCGACCTCGCCAGTGAGTTTCATCAGATTGAGATGAACTCTAAAGACCGCTCTAATACGACATTTTTGACCGCCCGTCTTCCCAGGGTACATGAATGTGGCTCTCTCCAGACTACAGGGCGTTGAACTTTACGTTTATCTGGATGATATCCATTGTGCATGCGGCCACTCTCGAAGAACATGGGTGCAGAGTTAAGAATCTACTGACGCGTCTTCAGCGAGCCAGCTTGACGCTCCAAACTGAGAAATGTCAATTTCTTCTCTTATATGTAACTTATCTCGGACATATTATTTCCAGTGTTGCAGTAAGATTTGACCCGACGAAAATAGTCGATTCATCAAAGATAGTGCTATTTTAGCAAAACATTTAAGCGACCTGCTAAGGGCTAAAAATTCGAATGGACGGATCCAGAATTAAACGTTGAGAGGAAATAACGTCGTCAACAAAATGAGTACTACAATGAAACGGACACTGACACTACGAGCGACGAATCATCTATCGAACAGGTACCACCCCTTCGCATCAGTCACCGGAGTCTACTGCCTGATTCGTCGAATGCACCTGGAGCAGCTGATTCTCTCGATGACACAATTGAGGACGAATTTTTCGAGACAGGCAAAAGTCATCCACCGGAGTTACCACATCGAAGGCCAGAGGTGGTCGTTATCGAACTCGCTGCGGAGGAGTCCAGTTAAAGCGAATCTGAAGACCTGTAGAAAGGACATTAACACCGGAGAAATTCGCCGATCGTGGAAACTCAGCGTGATCCAACATCTTTGGATTTCCTGAAGGAATTGCAGTGTTCGTTTTCTTAAATCGACGAATCTTTACGCGTACGTAATGGTACCGGCAGATGACCTTTTAGACGAACGAACGTCCCCCACACAAAAATGCAGGCATCTTCTTCTGACGATTTAGCGGAATTAATTTCCATGGGTCAGTAATGTCTGAGGAATCTTCACGACCTTAAAAAGCACGATTCTGAGAATACTCCTGCAGTCGCCAGCGACACTGCTGCAGAAGTTCCACAAGATCAGGATGCTGGCTATGAAGGTTCCACGATTATTCCCACCACCAGGGGATCAATTATTCCAATGCCTCTCGTGGACCAATAGCAAGACCTCGTCCTGAGATAATGGACATACTGCAAAACCCGAAAAATTCGAAGCTCGATCCCAAGGACTCAACCGCACCAGACGGAATGCAAATGATAACACGACTTCCTGTTACGATTAAATCACGGTCACCGAGCTGCAATGATACAACGGATGTTCAAGCCCCATACGTGGATTATTCTACAAGCGATTATATTCGCTACAAGCGATATTTATCAAGCAAATCTGACGTGGAAGAACAACCAATAAAATTCGACAGCATGTCCACCTATGAGAATCTCAGCACCTGTGTCGTTGAGCGGGGTCGTGAGTCGCTGACTGCAAATAACGTTTCACATTTCTCCAGCACTGACTGCGAAATCGCAAGCCTCGTTGCACAACTGCTCGTCGAGCTCGGACGTATCAGCAAGGATGCCCTCTGAGAAAATGATGCATTGCCATGTCGCCAAAAAGGCGTTTCAAGGCCCTCAGCGTTGTTAATGGTGCAAGGAGCACCATTTCGATAGAGCCACGTTCGAGGATCTGGTCCTCGGTCTGCGTGCACTCCGTCAGGCAGTCGAACGCTACCAGTGTCGTGCTTTGCGAATCTCCAAGTTCGGAGATGGACATGATTATATTGTATACTATTTCCTCAAAGAGATGCTGGACATAATCTTCAAGGGCATACCATTCATCATCACCGTACGCAACGGTGTCGTTACAAAATGAGCCATCTCTGGACCAACGAGAGGAAATTCGTCGAGATAATCACGAGAGCCTTGTCGGTGACCACAAGGGCATTATAAAGACCCACTGACGTATACGAGAAAGATTTCAGTGGAAGGAAATGGAACAATAGACAGAAGAATACGTACGCCGACATAAAATCTGTCAACAAAAATTGGCTCGCATGAAAACTCGCCAGCTCATGCAGATAATTGAAACGCATTCCGATATTTTCGAAAAAATTATGTTCGATGCAGTCGGCCCTTGGGATATTTTGGCTGCCGGAAATCGCTACATCCTTACCATGCAGGATAATTTACCGAAGTTCTGTGCTGCCGTTCCTGTGCCAAATATTAAAAGCAGAAACTGTCACGTTAGCTTTCGCAAAGTACCAATGAATTGCTCTCTACGGACCTCCCAGAACCATCCTGACCGATCGTGGTGCATGTTTCACTAGCAAGCTTTTTCTACAGGTAGCCGAGATTTTCCGGTCAAATAAAATAAAACCACTTCACCACTTCCGCGTATTGCCTGCAATATAACGGTTCCTTCGAGCACAATCAGATAGTTCTCGCAAAGTATTTCAGAGCATTTCTTTCCCGCTTCGACGACTGAGACGAGCTGCTGCCATTCGCGATGCTTGCGTATAACACATCCGTCCATTCGGGAACAAATTTAAGCCCGTATGAACGGGCTGAACTATCGAAAAAATCGATACACACCCAATGTATAATTGATTTTGTGATAACGCTCGACGAGATCCACTGAGTTGCGGCGAACATTCTAATCTCAGCGAAGGAACAATCTAAACAGCAATACGATCGCGAGATACACCCCGTCAATGTCCAAGCAGGAGATTACATGTGCGTCCTCTAAGAGGCGCGGAAAAAGAAATTCAGCCCTCAGTACCACCGGCCTTACGAGGTCATTGGCATCACGGAGAAGAGAAACGCGACATACACAAATAAGACCAGCAAACTCGAGACGAAAAATCCGAATAGCATAAAATTAACCAATTAATAATAGCACGAGTATTTTTTTGTTTCCGGTACGAACCTCTGGCAGGACGCCATGCCATCAGGTTACCAGCTACAGCGGATGCCTTATCACTCCGGCATCACCTACGACCGCCTGTCCAACATCCGGGTGATGACCACCGACTGGAAAATGATCACCTACCTCGACCTGGAGTGGCATGTGTCTCTACAACCCTGAGGCACAGAATAAATTTAGCACATTCTGTACGAATGCAAAACACAGCTGAGCTCGAGTCAATGTAGTGGTCTACTGTCTAATGCCAGACTTCGTAGCCGTGAGACAAGATTCAGAGCCTAAAAAGTCAGATAAGGACCCTCATCTCCCCTGTGGATGAAACCAGGCGATCTTGTCCGCAGTCAACACGTGGAGTTCCATTAGATTTCATTGGCACCATCTCAGATTCACTCTTCGGACCGTTCACAGAAGCCAATGCCAAGCAATATAGCAGCGAAATAAATTTTTTCAAGAAGAAAGGTCAAGAATTAACACATCTCGTGCAGAACACCACTCGCAATATCCGAGGCACCGTCAACACCCTAGGCTCATACGTCCACGCTCTCGATGACGAAATACATAAGATCGCCAAGGCTACCGTCGACGTTCCTCAAACTCTACGCTTCTCAATGATGTGCACCGACTCAACTACACAACGCATCTCATCAGTCCATCAAGTAATATAATAAACGTCACTGATACCTACATAGCCTCGTTGCAGCGCTTCGTGGACGTCATCGGCTACGCGCAGCTCGGAATTCTTCCCTCTGGTTTTCTCTCTGTCTAGCAGCTTACCACTGCTACACGCCACGTGAGCGAATCTACCCCAGCTCTGGAGTTCCCTGTGATGATAACTGGCATACAGCGGATCTTTCAACCGTCAACCGAATTTTTACCCAGTATCAAAAGGATCGTGAGCACAATTTTTCTCTTGTTGGAAACAAAACCCTTCCAGCTATGCAGGACCACTCTTGTCTTCACACTCAGAATTTTCATGCATCTACAGAAAATACGGCCTACATCCAATCGAGGCAGCCGTAGTAAATCTGCTTAACGAGCAGGGTTGATGCTTCACCTTCAACGAATCCTACTTGAAAAAATGCTACCACTTTTCAAGTGGCTCTGCGAGACGTCCATGATGACGATTGATGCAAGCGCGTCGGCACGTCTCGCCGACCAGTGATGCCTTACGAAAATGCGACATACGAATGGCATGTAATAATTAGGCCTGATCGACCTTCCTGGAGAATGCAAATAGATGGCTTTACTCTCTTGAAAAATCTAAAAGTCTGTGCGTCAGTATCGTGACGGCACTGCAAACACTAGCATCGAAGACAACGGAACCCTCCAGTTACGCTCACGATGCACAGGCTACGCCTCACACATTACACTTCAGCATCAGCGAATTGTCACTTCCGATTTCCGAAACATACGGCAAGGATTTAAATATTTTGGTGCTTTCGTCACGATCGCTCTCTATCGGAGGACAATTATCACTATCGAGACTCATCTCGACCAGTTAGGCAAGGAACAGAAGGCAATGAAATTTTACCATCGCACGAGAACCTGGCAATATGGCGGAGTGGGAATCTTACTGCCAACGGTAGCAGATTGGACTACGCATTACAAGGCAGCCTGTCCAGGATGCTCCTTAGTTGCTCCAGCTATCGCAGAATAATCGGCAGATCCGTAATCGTGGAGAGGGTAGAAAACCCTCAGATTAGCTTTTCTATCGAAATTTGACTCCTTCAGCATTTAATTAATTTTATTTTGTATTATCACTATATTTTGCATTAATTCGTGCCAAATCGAATTAATTATAATATTTTTTCTCACCTCTTCTTTTCCTTTTTCCATTGTCTTTCGATTTTAAAATGTTATATTATAGAAATAGGCGTAGAACTAAGCTAAATTAATTTCGAGCGATTAACGATATTAACCGACACTTGCCGTCACGCACATAATCGAAAATGTAAACCAAAATCGCCTCGGTAGCCATTCAGCAATAAATCACTATTTCCTTGTTATCTTGATTACTTTCTTCTGCCATTCCATTATTAATTCATTTTTGATGAACCACGGAAACCGCATCTCCGAGCTTCAATCTTAGGGGGAGGGGGGAAATATCCCGATGCGGATATTTCAAAAATAAATTCCTCTCGGCACATCGAACTTGTCGATTGCCCCATCACATATGGTCAAAGCCGAGTGGCTGACCACGCGCTGTTGGCAAGCGCGGACTGCGAGGTTCGACTCTTTTTGGAAACTCGGCAATTTTACAAGGCATTGCAACGAAAATCGAGGGCAATGAATCTCATGCGCTCCTTACTACTGTTTGATAAAAATTCGTTAGTCTTTCGCAAACTTTAACACCAGACGGAACTCACCAAAGAGCCCCTGTCAAATTAATAGAGTCTTCCCTCATTCCTTCGCCAAACGTATATTAGGAGTCTTCGATTTGTCGTGACCGAGCCTTCTCACCCGGGGAAACGGGAAGTCACTGCGGTGTGCGTGATTATGATTCGGTCGCAAGTGAGCGAGGTATTCAAGAACTCAGTGTAACACGAAAGAGCTTAGTTATAGACGTTTTGATATTTATATCATCGATGCCTGAAGCGCTTGTACAAGTGCGGTCTGAACCCGTTAGTCTCGAGGTAGTCACCGTACACACTGTTCAATACGTACCCTATTCCAAAAACAATCTCGACTAAACTACTGCAACCGAATACAACAAATTGGCGAGTACAATAATTTATATTCAGGCCTATACATGCGTTTAGTATTATATCAGGAGTACAAATTGAAAATGCGGGATTTTTTTCTATTTTTGAACGTTTATTCTGAAAAAATGGTAACAAATGAATTATTCAAAGTATTGTCCATCGCTAGCCACAACTTTTTCCCATCTTTCTGGCAATTTACGGATACCGTCGCGAAAAAATTCGGCCGGCTTGGCTGCTATCCAGTCATCGACCCATTTTTGGGCTTCTTCGTAAGAATGGAAGCGCTGGTCAGCTAGGCCATGTGTCATCGATCGGAAAAGGTGGTAATCGGAAGGAGCAATATCTGGGCTATACGGCGGGTGGGGTAAGACTTCCCATTTCAGCGTTTGTAGGTATGTTTTGACCGGCGCTGCAACATGTGGCCGAGCGTTGTCATGTTGCAAAATTACTTTGTCGTGTCTTTGCTCGTATTGTGGCCGTTTTTCTTTGAGTGCGCGGCTCAAACGCATCAATTGAGTTCGGTATAGTGCTCCTGTGATGGTTTCGTTCGATTTCAATAGCTCATAATACACAACACCCAGCTGGTCCCACCAAATACAGAGCATGAGCTTGGCGCCGTGAATATTTGGTTTGGCCGTCGATGATGATGCATGGCCGGGTTAACCATATGATTTTTTGCGCTTCGGGTTATCGTAATGGATCCACTTTTCATCACCAGTGACAATGCGATGCAAAAAACCCTTCCGTTTTTGCCGTTCGAGCAGCAGTTCGCATGCAAAAAAACGGCGCTCGACGTCTCTCGGCTTCAGCTCATACGGCACCCAATGTCCTTGCTTTTGGATCATTCCGAGGGCTTTTATACGATGGGAAATGGCTTGTTGTGTCACTCCCAATGAATCTGCGAGCTCTTGTTGAGTTTGACACGAGTCTTCATTGAGTATTGCCTCCAATTCAGCATTCTCAAACTTTTTCACTTGGCCCGGCCGCTCTTTGTCCTCAACGTCAAAATCACCACTTCTAAACCGCACAAACCATCTCTCGCACGTTGAAACCGATGGAACATGACTCGGATAAGCCTCGGAGACCAATCGATGTGCTTCAGCAGCACTTTTCTTCAAATTAAAGAAGTAAATTAAAACTTCCCGCAAATGCTGTTTTGTTGGCACGAAACTCGACATATTGAGAGCTCAAAAAAACTATGAATTTGACACTGCGACAAATTGACACATACTGAAAATTAAAGCTATAAGACGTAGCTTTGACATGAACATAGTCACAGTACTGCCTGATGCGTATAGCGTTAGTAACGCCATCTGTTATCAAACCCGCATTTTCAATTTGTACCCCTGATATATTTCATATATCTCGAAATAATAAACCGTGTACGTGCGTCACTCTTCAGTTCCGTGTCGCGTGTTATTTCCATTTCAACACAAGTACCAAACTATTCCATTGCATTTCTCTTATCAATAAAAACTCGTATTCTATAAAATCAACATTTTCCCTGTTTTTACCTTGTTTCATGTCTCGAAAATACGCAGAGAACCGGTGCGCCTAGCGCTTTAGTGATTTTCCGAATTAAAAAATATATACTTTGCCATTACAGCTTCACTCTCGGGCATAACAACAATACGTGCTTTTGTTGTTTATTACGTATTTTACAGCTTTTTGTAAGAATGGGGACAAATACTATCGTAAATGTACTTGTCTCAGATTTGTACAGGGTGCGCCATCTTTTATGTCGGTATGTAAACATAACTTTAAAAATAAACAACTGATTTCCATACATGTGGTATTTTTACTTAATTTGGTCCTTTACAATTTATTTGTACTAGTTTTTGAATACAACATCAATCAAGTGGCCGCCTTTACTGGCCAAAGCAAAATGTGCCCTTTTTGCTGCGTTTTCCATCACTTTTTCGAGCATCTCGGACGGTACAGCAATAATTTCGGCACGAATGTTTGCCTGGAGCTCATCAATGGTCTAAGGCTTGTTGGCGTACGCTTTGCTTTTCAAATAACCCCACAAAAAGAAGTCCGGAGGGGTCAAATCTGAAGATCTGGGTGGTCAGTCAATGTCGCTATTTTTTGACATCACACGTTCAGGGAATTTTCGTTGCAGAAACTGCATTGTTTGATTTGCAGTGTGGTATGGCGCACTGTCTTGTTGAAACCAGTAACCGTCCAGACCTTTTTCACACATTTGTGGGCAGACATAATGAACCAACACCAATCCACCGATATCGATTCCCACGGACTGTTTCGCCTTCTCTGAAGAAACATGGTGCAATGATGGTTTTGGCGCAAACGCCGGCCCAAACAGTCACTTCTTGGTCATGCAATGGTGTTTCATGGATCTCGTGTGGATTCTCTGTTCCTCAAATACGGCAATTTTGCTTGTTAACGGCGCCAGAGAGTGTGAAATGGGCCTCGTCGGTCATCAAAATTTACTTCCAAAAATCAGGTTCAGTATCAACCAATCGAGCGACTGTTTGGCCGTCTTCCAAGCGACATGGACGGTCTGTCAGCAATATTCTTTGAGTCAATTGCACTTTATACGGAAAGAAAAGCAAATCACCCTTCAAAATGCACCGCAAAGTGGTTCAACTGACGCCAAAATGCTGAGCGCGGTGATGATACGACACATGTGGGCTCTCGGCAACACTTTCTCTTACCGCTTCAACCAGTTTATTGGAACGTCTTGGGCGTTGATGAACGGCACGTGGACGGTCTCCCACTGTCCCGTGCTCAACAAAATCCGACACCAAACAACGAATATTGTTGTCAGACGGTGCTTATTGGCCACGATATTTTTTACGATATGCACGTTGAGTTAACACAACTGAACGACTATTTTCAATGTACAGCGTCAAAAATTAAAATTGTACTGAATTGACGTTCCAAAAACATGTCTACTCAAGTCAATCGGTTGATAAATGTCAAAGTTATACAATGTTTACGTCCGACATAAAAGATGGCGCAGCCTGTATACACCCATGGTGTTTTTTGGAAGATCATCTATAACTCAAGAATCGTTAGACCAATCGGGCTGAAATTTGGCACACAAGTAATCAGTGAGGCTAAAATTAATCAGTGAACTACCTCACAGAGGAAACTGTGAGGATGGATGACCAACAAATTCTTTCCAAAAAACGAAAATTTTCGTAATTTTTTTTAATACACCTCGTATATGCGCTAGTAGATTTGACTTTCCGGATCATTGAAGATACAATTATCCTTATCGTAAGGATGTTTTTAACGTAGCCTAGATCGAGGACTATTGTACGACCATAAATCATGTATGCTTGTTGTGTATCCAAACATTGGTTGCGGCTGTATGAATTGTGCGGGATGTCAACTTTGTCCTCAAAATATATTGACAGTATTTAACGTCTTTTTTATGCCTATTTTTCACCTTTATAATAGCTCGAGTAGATTCGACACATCAACTGTTAGCGGTGTGCGGATGTACTATAAGTACTATAATGGCGCTTTCCACTGGTGCACTGAATGCGAGCAAGAGAGACAAATATACACTCAGGACATACATCTTCTATATCTTTGCATGTTAGGGTATTTATTCTGCAAATGTCATTTCTTAGGAAATTGCTGAAACTTCGTCGAGATATAGACGATAAATATTCATCGATTTTTATGGTTTTAAATTTATCGTCCGTTTTGTTTATGAGATAATAGCATTAAAGAACACAATTTTTACACGTGTTCCCTGTACTTTATCCATAATAACGTCACATTTCTAACATTTCCATCAATAAGACTCTTACAATCTGCTTGAAAAACTGCAGTTCTTTAGAATCATATGTTACTTTAAAAAATTATAATTATCGTGCGTTTTGTTTAAAATATATCCTCTTGAAAATATAGTTTTTATTCCAATCGACCATGAAGTGGGGATTAGTAGTAGCGATCTGGCAACAGTGTACAGTAGTCATGTGGCGGAACGCACCAGTACTTTAATATGTTATCGCTGTATGAAACATGACGATTAAGGCGTGCTTACATACAGCAAATGAGAATAGCGATGTTATCATATTTTCTCGCACCGTTTTTTTACACATGTGTCAGTCTGTATTCGTGCACATGACGCTTCTGTGTGTGAGGACACGAAGTGTACAGTATCAGTTAAAAGTTTTCATCTAAACTTTTTAAATGGGATTGATGTTGAATAAATACGAGGGTCAATCAATAAATAGTCGGCCTTGCGCGATCTGTTGGTCGAGGAAAGAAATCAATAGCGACGTTTAGTAGTGCCATCCTTCACACGACTGTTGTCAAAGTTTCAGCTCGCTGCGATGTTTAGTTTGCGTTTGACAGTCATCGAAAGACAAACAACTTTTGTGTTTTTACAAAAATGGATAGAATTGAGTATCGTGCAGTGATTCGATGTTTGTTTTTGAAAAAGAAAGCGAACAATGAAATCAAAGCGGAGCTAGACGAAGTTTATATGGACTTTGCACCTTTGTTATCAACCATTAAATATTGGACAGCTGAATTTAAACGCGGTCGTACGAGCATTGTTGACGATGAACGTCCAGGTCGTCATACCCGAAACAATTGAAAAAGTCCACGATATGGTGTTAAATGATCGGAGACTAAAAGTGCGTGAGATTGCTGAGGCCACAGGCATATCATATGGCTCAGTGATTTCAATCCTGAGTGATCAGTTGGGTATGAAAAATTAATCCGCAAGATGGGTGCACGTTTGCTCATTGTCGACCATAGGAGAGAACGTGTAGCTGATTCAAAGGCGTGTTTGGCGATCTATAAGCGTGATCTTGTTGAGTTTTTGCGTCGTTACGTAACCGTGGACGAAACATGGATCCATCACTATACACCAGAGACAAAGGAACAATCGAAACAATGGACTTCATCGACCGAACGTGCTCCGAAGAAGGCGAAGACGGTGCCATCGGCCGGTAAAGTCATGGCCACAGTTTTTTGGGATGCACGCGGCATAATCTACATCGATTACCTTCCGCCGAAAAAAACGATTAATGGCGAATATTATGCAGCCGTATTGACCCGATTCAACGACAAATTGAAGAAAAAATATCCCCATTTGGCGAGGAAAAGAGTGCCCTCCCATCAAGACAATGTACGCGTTCACACGTGCCCAGTTGCCATGGCCAAAATTCATGAATTTAAATACGAATTGCTTTTGCATCCACCGTATTCTCCAGATTTGGCCCCTCCGACTACTTTTTGTTTCCAAACCTGAAAAAATGGCTTGGCGGAAAGAGATTTGGCTCCAGAGATGACCTCATCGCCGAAACCAAAACCTATTTTGAGGACCTTCCGAAATCGTATTATTCGGAGGGCATCGAAAAATTGGAACATCGTTTGAATAAGTGTATCGAGCTAAAAGGAGATTATGTTGAGAAATAAAAAGATTTTTGTCCAAAAAAACACGATTTCCTTTACCAAGCCGACTATTTATTGATCGACCCTCGTACCTTAAAACGTGCGATCAGTTTTACCAATGGAAAGCGTGTGGACACCGTGTTAATGAATAAGTGGAAGTATTTCCTAAGGAAAGCATGGAGGGGGTATGAAATACCGGATCATTTTTGAACAGTGTGCCTATCAGAAATTGTATAGGAACATGGCAAGATGGCGGGCATATCGATGGAGAAAATGTGAGGACGATACGATTGTATGAAGAGGTAGATATCCGACGGAGGTTTGTCAAATGCCGAACTACATATTTACTTTCAAAAATAATTTCTGTCTTATTATAAGCTATTAAATAAAAAGGACAACTCAAATGAGTTTTTACTATGATTTAAATCAATTGGTTACCTATTAGAGTGTTTATTTTGACTTCAGCCAGTTATCAATGAACTGCTTTAATTAGGTCAACAAAGTATTTTCCGATGCTCTAGCCTATATCGTCAGGTTGTAGCACTGATAGCATTGAAATTCGACGTCCGCGTCTCAATCGAAATACATTGAACTAATAACCTATCTTACTACACCGCACATTTTAAAAATGCTATAAATAATAAGACAATATGATACGATACAAACTGCAAAAAATCTTCTTTCGTTACTGCGTTTCTGTTGATACTTTCTTAACAGTTAAAATTATGTGGTATTATTCTGTTACTTTTTTCCATCTACACTTTTTACTGTCACTTTATTAATTGATTACAATTATTTTACTTTTTCTTCCTCATAGAGGAAGCTTTCTGAAGGTGACGCTCCCGTGAATTTAAATTACCTCAAAACCTAAGGGTAGACGGTTACTATGAAACCTCCGATACATCACACGTGATACAGGTTCACGGCAGCATGGGAAGGATGTTCGAGCTGTTTCGCTGTAAACGGGGGTCGCAAACAGAGCGATGGCGTGACAATGAACGAGCGCCTCGAAAGACCAAATGTTATGTCCCTCAGAATCCGGTCGAGCGGTTACATGCTAACCGAAATTTGGGAGGCGAGTATGACTGTATGCAATAAATAAATATAGATATGAGTGCTTTCGTGCACAACCAGGTTCGAGTTAACGCGGATTCTCTCAATCCTCGCGATTCTTTCTTCGGAGGTCACACAAAAAACATGGTCACCCTTTACAATGTCATGGACGGGGAGCAGATGCACTATGTTGACGTTTGCTCTCTATACCCTTATATCTCTTAGTTAGGTAAATATCCAACGGTATATGTTGGCGACGAGTGTAAGGAATTAATAGAACCCAAAAATACCGATGTTACGCGCGTCGAGGGCCTTGTTAAATGTACGAAACTTGCACCGCAAAATCTTTATCATTCCGTGCTAACAGTACAAATGCATCAGCCCTTGTTGTTTGGGTTACGCCGTAGTTGCTGCGAAATAATGAATCAAGAAGCGTGCTCTCATAAAGACCCCGTGGAACACTCATTGAGTGGAACCTGGGTGGCAGATGAGCTGCGAAAAGCCATCATGTGTGGCTCCAAAGTTTTAAGCGTAAGCGAAATTTGGCAGTATGAGATAACGCATTACAATCGTGATACGCAGGAGGGTGGCCTTTTTGTCGAATAAATAAATACTTTTCTTAAAATCAAACCAGAGGCTGTCGGCTGGCCCGAGAATTGCTTCGAAGATGAGGCTGCGCAAGACCGTTATATCACTTTTTTTGAGAGCGCTGAAGGAGTTGTGCTAAATCGCGACGCTATAGGAAAAAAACCGAGATTACGCTCCGTAGCTAAATTATGTCTCAATTCATTTTGGGGTAAATTTGGGCAGCGCGAAAAATTACCAGACTGTAATAGTTTCGACGCGCAAAAAACTCATGAAGTTGCTAAGTAGCCCTGAGCACGAGATCACCGCTATGCTGCCTGGCAATAATCACGTGTTGTATGTTTATTACACGAAAACCGATGATGCTGTAATACCATCTAATATAGCAAATGCCATAATAGCTGCATATAATATAGCCCAGGCCCGCTTAAAACTTTATAGCTACCTTGGGCTATTGGGCAAGCGTGTGCTATACTGCGACACGGATTCCGTTATTTACATAACAAAAAAGATCGTAAAGAGTACGAGCCGCCGACGGGTCAGCTTCGTATTGATCTAATGGGCGAGCTACGCTCCTAGGCGAGGGTAGTTATATTAAATCCTTCGTAACCGGAGGCCCAAAATGTTATTCTTTCATAGTTAATACTCCGGGCGGTGTGCAAAGTGAGGTTCGTAAAGTTGAGGGAATAGCACTTAATTATGCAAGCTGTTCGTTGATAAATTACGAACCAATATGATCCTTTATAATAGCGGAAAGAGCGGAGCCAATTGTACTACGGTATGCTTGAATTCGACGAACAGCATTTCAACAGCTTGTTCGAGCGTCAAGCGAAGGCGTGATGGCGAATACAGTTACAGAGATATATCAGGACGACAAGCAACGAATATAAAATACCATGTAAATAAAGGATCCATGTAAAATGTATACGTTCTTGCTTGTTGCCCTTATTTTTGTCTGCATCACCTTAGAAAATTTGCTCATTCGTTCCGATGGACACACGGTGGAAACATCCCTGAACCTCAATGGTTTGTGGTCCTTCGGACTGCAGTAAAACGTTCTTTGTGAAGATTTTTTCGACGTTTATCTCGATTATGAGCAGTAAGCCGTTTATAGAGCTTCATGAAGGTAGGCCCCAGGCTGCTTATGCAAACGATTATCGTGCTAAGCTCATAATTATCGATGAATTGATGTGCGAGGCGTTAAAAACGATTATCGTGCTAAGCTCATAATTATCGATGAATTGATGTGCGAGGCGTTAAATAACAGTGTTGTCGATCTTTTCCAACCTAAGGCAGTCATCATAAGAATCTAAGCGTTATCTTCATAACGCGGAATTTATTCCATCAAGGACACAGCCAACAAGATATCTCACTAAACGTCAATTATACAGTTGCCTTTAAAAACTCACGTGATTGTGCTCAGATACAGCATCTGGCCCGACAAGTGTATCCGGAAAATTCTCGCTTTTTACAAGTTTATCACGACACGATATTCAAACCACACGGGTATCTTTTACTAGATTTGAAGCAGTCGACGCCTGATAATTATAGATTTCGTATCCTCGAGGTTGATATATATATATAGATTCGGAATGCTTCGTTGAGGACGATCGTTATATCTTTACATCATGATTTTTGCGGTCGCACAGCTGCCATTTTACATTCTGTCATAGTTCTGTAGTATTATATTTATGTTCTGGTTGCTATTTATTGTTGGATCTGCTTTTGGTTGGTGTAGCGCGTTGTGCAAGTAGTCACTCAAGTTACTTATTGTTTATTAAATAATTTTTAAGTTGATGTGCTGAGAGAGCTTTCGTTTTTTTTTTTGCAACATTCGTATTTCTCGGGTGACTGCGTGTACTGAGCTTTGCACGTCACCCCCGCCTCCGAGTTACTTTTCTCCCCCTGAATTGATACCAGTGTTTGCTTGATTGCACCTCCCAAAAATGCCAGCAAGCCGGTGGCTATTGATTCGTTGCTCTGTATAGAATCATGCGTGCACGCGGAAGAGCTGCTCTTTGTTTTATATGCTCTTAGTTTTCATAAATCAGAAATATATCCTTCCTTATTTTTGCGATTTATTCCAATTATCCTAATTGTGTTTGCATGTCCACTAGCTGTTTCCTTATTTTTCTCGATATATTTCTTTCGATAAATCATTCAAGACGCTATTTTGCTGACATAGGTTTATTAACTCTATATACATTTGATATATAGGAGATAGGTGTGCCTGCACCAGTACTGGCTAGGATTCGATTGTCATTATGAGGTTTTAAAAAACATACTTTCATTTATTTATTTCACAATAAACGGGCAAAACCCAATTGAACGGAGATAGGACCAGCCTAACTGCTAAACAAACAAGGTGAACAATTCGTATACAAACGACAGCAGATTATAATAACAAGGTGAGATCGTCAAATGAAAAACAAAACGAAACAACATTTTTTGGTTGTAGTTAGCCTAGGATAATCTAAGGCACCAGAAAAATTATTAGCAGTTGATCCCTGAAGCCAGATATAAAACCCCAAAACTATGCAATAACCGCGGCATACATATTATACCAAGTCGCGCGAAATGTGATAGCTTGAAAGATTGCCCGAGAACACGGAACGAGGAGAATACAGTGATTGAACTGATCATAGGATTTAGCGATATTCCTATAGACGGAATCAGTCTGCTTATGCTTCCCAAAAGCCTTAGTGATGTAGATGGTGTAAAAAGCGAGACTAGTGACGGTCGATCTACCCTCAGACAACCCGTGCTGCTCCTATACAATAATATTATGGATCGCCAACGTAAGTTCCGGCGTGGCTATCGTCTCAAATAACTTTGCAATTCTGTGTCGGACCTAGATAAGTGTGTAGTTTTTGACCTAAGACTTATCACAGACCTTGAAAATCAGCGCGCCCAAACTAGTGTTTCACGCACCGGGGAAATGGCCAGGTACCAGCAAGAAAAAATTATGTGAACGAGGGGAACTCGGGGTACAAATGGTAATGACCCCTAGTCGGCTGTACAAACGGATTCAAAATCAATAGCAAATAGGTGAGCAATGTCAACCGGAGTAGATAAAATAACATTGTTTAATTGTACCGACTCAGGCAGCGCATTCACCGTCCCGTGTTAGCGGAATTGCAGAACTCTTAGTTACCGTGTTAGAATTTGCAGTACATTTAAAAAATGAGGTTCCCTATCATGATAACTTTCCTACTGTGCAAAGTTCAAATGTTGCAATCCAATTTAACTGCATTGCATGGATAATGTCTCATTAGGTTTATTAGCAAGTCTGAAATCATTTAATTATACCGTATTTGTATACCGCAGTTTTTAATAGGTTTATAAACATCTATTTTATAGAGAAAGCTGTTATGCCGGTACCGCGTTATTGGATAACTCGGTAATCGGTATAATATAAAAAAGTTATTACTTTGGGATCGTTTGCCAATTAGGAGTAGAAACTCGAGTAATTCGTATAGACGTGAATTTATGTAAAAAATGGAAATGTTTATTATAGGCAACGGCTACTTCTCGTTGTCTATTTAAAAGTAAAAAGAGTTTAATACAATAAAATGTGGTTACGAGCCCGTACGAGGAACCAACCTCTCGCGTCTGAATCTACTGTCAGAATTCCTATTTATCAAAGTAGGACAATGGCGAAATAATAAGAATTAGTTCGCGGCGAAACATCCCTCCGCCCTTGAAAAGGAAAATTTTTCCTCTAAAAAAACATTTTTTCTTCGATTGGTTCCTGTATTTTCTCTTACAATGATATTTTATATATCGGACAATAGTCGTCGTAGCAGACATAATAACACATAATACAATCTTTATCGAGGTTTTGCCAATTTTTTGTTTTTGCTATTTTTCCTTCATGGTCGATCTGGCCATCGCACTCGGCTGACGGGGCGGGTTTCCGAGGCCCTGGCCCGCTCGGATCGCGGTCGCTCCTGTGGCTGTTGTCGTCCGAGTGGCTCGAGATTAATATTCACCTCGGCTGCTGCCGGGGACGCTGCCTCGGTTGTCCTTGTTGGTGTCCGATTCCGTATGTACCTATACATTTAAACAGAAGGAAGCCGACCAAGGCTTCTGGTCGAATCTCCGAGCTTTTGTAGCCCCTCCGGATCTCGTAGCACGCTTGATAGTGAAACTTCCTCCTTGGTGCGTATCGGAGGTGCCTCAGCCTCCATTTCCCTCAATTTTAGGGCGTACGGGGGAAGGTAATCTTTCCGGATGACTTGAGACATTCGCCCTGTTGTTTTCACGATGAAACCTGGGGCGGTTACAAAACATACGCCTATCAAAGCCAGTATTCCGATTATTTGTGTCCATTTTCGCGTATTTTCGGACTTCGGAGGGTGCGTCGTTTGTAACCGACATTGTAGGTGTGTCGACGGGCAAAAGTAAGATTTGCTCGGTACCTTGCAATTTTTAAAGTATTTTTGTATACTGTACCTTTTGTATATAGTACCATTGCTGCCCGATCAGCGGTATCTTTCGCACGAGCACTACCGCGTTGCCTTCGTTGCGATAGATGTGGTAGTGCGTTGACGAGGTGTCCTGTAAGCGTTCTTGGCAGCAGGGACGTTGCTCTGGCCTTACCACTAGCTATGTCGTTTACCAGCCACACTAACTCCTGTACATCGATGAGTAATGCCTCGACTGCAATACTTATCGGGTTGAGCGTCTTGCCCAAGTGTTGGCGCCTCGTTATATAGTACGGGTTGTCGTTGAGCGTGTGTCTTACCACTTGAATTGGGTTTTTAACGAAAAGCGTGAGAATGCTTATTTTGCTAATTCTTCTTCTTGCGGCCTCGCCGATCTCGTTGCGCGAGGGGTCTTTAGCTCATTCTTATTCTAACCTTCTGCTCGACTATTTCGTCCGTTTCACGATTGTTCGTTTTATGCAAGACGGAATTAATGGAGTGTTACTCTGCTGTGAGGGCGACCTTACACCTGAGCTATTGAGAAGTGGGGTAAGCATATTACTTTGGCCGGAAAAAGTGTTGTTCCCACCTTTTTCCTTTTCCCCTTTTTTGGAAACGGGTACTATTTTGGTTCCAGGAAGCGTATTTCCCCATCGTTTCTGCTCAGCGTCGACCGGATTGGGAGAGGAGATTCATTGCCCAGGCTCTAGGGGTCCGTCGTCGTCGGGAAGCCAGTCGCCAACGGATGGACTCCTTATGGGGCGACGGCCATTACGCCGGCGAGTTTGTTCCTGAGGATGTGCTCGGGGCAGAGCGCCTCTTCCGGCAGGACGCGCTTGATAGTCGTCATCCCTGCCCGTTCTGCCGACGGGTTTTCTGAATTGCCAATTTTTTCCCTTTTTGGACTATGTATGACTTGTTTTCCTTCGTGCTTTTTCAATTAAACAAGTTTTTATTTTACCTCGTTTCTCTTATTGGAGTTCCTTACCTTGCGCTTTATGGAGCTCCCTACCCACCTTTATTTAGCTCTTATTTCGTTTTAGTGCTCTATAAAGAGCTTCAGGCGGTTTGCATGCACCGCCTGGGTTTCACGTCCCTTCCGGACTATGTAATTGACGGGGGGCCTTTTCTCTACTATTTCGTGAGGTCCCGTCCACTTTAGGGTCAGCTTGGTTGACCGCCCCCTGCACACCGTCTCGTTACGGAGGAGTACGCGTTCGCCGACGCGGTACTCCTGCACCTGTGCGCCGTGGTCATACGTATTCTTTGACCTCCTTTTCGCGACTTCCAGGTTGTTGCGTGCTACTGTCCATGCGGCGCGTAATCGCTCGCGTAACTCGTGGACGTAATCATCGTAGGCATAGGAGCTGCGGGGCTCTTGTTTCACGGCGGTCGGCAACTCAGCCTAGCGTCCGTACACCAATACGTGGGGAGACAGTCCGGTCCCCGTATGTGAAGTGGTATTGTACGTAAACATTGCGTACGGCAGCCACTCCTCCCAATTTCCCTGATCCTCGCTTATGAAATTTTTCAGATACTCTGCGAGGGTACGATGTAACCTTCCTAATGCGCCGTTCGATTTGGGATGATAGGCCGTAGTCTGTATCTTTTTAATTCGCAGCAGTCGACACATTTCCTTGAAGGTCGAGCTGAGGAAGTTCGTACCCTGATCTGATAATATTATTTCCGGCGTTCCGTGCCGGCAGATCAATTCTTCTACGAGTGCTCTAGCGACTGTCGAAGTCTCTTGGTTCGGCAGTGATATCGCTGCACTGTATTTAGTGAGCGCGTCCTGAATAGTAAGTATATATCTTTTTCCAGATGCGCTTTCTGGTAGCGGTCCTACGATGTCGACCGCTACTTTCTCAAAGGACCTCGATGGGTGTCGGTTACCACCATCGGCACTCGTTCCCTTTTCCTGATTTTATTCTTCTGGCAGGATTCGCAGGACGATATGTAATTCTCCAATTCCCTTCTCAGGCCGGGCCAGTCATACTTAGTCCGGATCCGATGCAATGTACGCCGTATACCCTGGTGCCTTCTTATGGGGGTGTCGTGGTATTCTTTAATTATTTTCAAGCGGTCATCAGCAGAAGGGATGGCTACGTCACTGCGGCAGTCGATATACTTTTTTATAACGCTGTCTTCGTCCGCGCTGCAGGAAGTTCGTGGGTTATGGGCCCCGCCGTGCCTCGCTTCCTCAACGGGCCTTTGCGGTACTCTGTCCGCAGTTTCTTCATTCGGTGTGCCGACCGTTAGCTCCGCCGTTGGGTCGCTCTCTGTCTCGAGCGGCCTTGCAACGTTTGCATTTCGCGGCCTTCCGCGCTTCGCGGGTCCGCCATGCTGTGCATGGCTCGCTCCGTTCTTGTCAGCGGTGCTCGCAGTCTTACCAGTGGCTTGCGTTGCTAGCTTGCGTGGTTTGCCCCTACCCCGACCGCACGGCTTTTCGGCGGGGCTGTAGGGTTCAGTAGAGCGATCTGCATGCACGCTGCGGATCTCTCCATCCTCGTCTGTAGCATTGGCAGGCGCGGCCTCTCTCTCTGCCGCGTTGCTGGGCTGGCCCGGGGTATTCTCGGCTCTCCGCTTTGTGCAGCTGTCCGTACCCGGGCGCATGCTATCCTTTTCTTTCTCGTGGGCGAGCTCGATCTCTCGTTCCGACGAGCTGCCACGGCTGTAAGGGGTATCTTCGGCCTTCCGCTTTGTGCGGTCATTCGCTGTGTCGAGTTGCCGCATCGTGCTGTCCTCTTCCGACTCACGGACTTCGTTCTTAGCTCTCGCTTGGGTCCTTGTAGTAGCGAATATACGGCTTAGCGCATCTGCATTCGTATTACGCTTTCCGGCCTTATATTCAACGTTATATTCGTATTCGGCCAATTTTATTTTCCAACCCATTTGTCTCGAACCTGGGTCCTTCACTCCGAACAGCCAGGTGAACGGTTGGTGGTCCGTCACTACCGTAAAACGTGAACCATAAATATATGGTCAAAATTGAGCGAGAGCCCAAACTATGGTGAGTAGCTCTTTTTCCGTTGTTGTATAATTGAGCTCGGCCTTTTACATGGTGCGGCTCGCGTAACATATGGGCAAATCGTCCCGGATCTTGCCTTGCGATAAGATTGCGCCGAGCGCCCTGCCTGAGACATCTGTCGTTACAACAAACGGCTTTGTGAAATCTGGATATTGCAGTATCGGTGCTGTGGTAAGGTCTGTCTTCAGTTCTTCGAAGGCAGCATCTCTTACTGCGGTCCACTCGAATTTAAACCCTCTCTGGGTTAATTCTGTAAGTGGCTTCGCGGTTTTCGAGAAATCTTTGATGAATTTTCGGTAGTAGCCAGCTAGTCCGAGGAAAGATTGTACTCCTTTTACGTCTCTCGGCACTGGAAATTCCCTTACCGCTTCCAGCTTCTTCGGATCAGCACGTACACCCTCTTCGGATATGATGTGACCGAGGTACTGCGTTTCCTTGCGCAGGAACTGGTACTTGCTCGGTTGTACTGCTAATCTGGCTTCTCTTGGCCGCTGCAGTACCTCTCGCAGCCTGTCATTGTGGTCCTTGAAGGTCTTGCCGTGAATTACTATGTCGTCTAAGTATACATAGCATTTAACTCCCTGCAGTCTAGCCAGCGCGGAGTTCATCAACCTCTGGAAAGTCGGTGGAGCGTTCTTCCAAATGGCATGCGGTTGTACTCGGAATAGCCCTGTGGTGTGGAAGATGCGGTCTTTTCTTTGTCTTGCGGCGCCATCGGGATTTGATGAAATCCAGAGGCGAGATCCAAGGTCGTATAGGATCGGGCCCATCCCAGCTGGTCCAATATCTCGGTGATATTGGGCAGTGGGTACGAGTCTCCGATGGTGGCTTCGTTCTGCTATAGCGAGAGGAGTGAATTTTTCACCTGCCACACCATGCAATTTCACGGAGCACCTGCTCGCCATGGTCTCGGGCGTGAGGCATCCCTCCTACAGTATGCTGCACTGGGCCCCTGTGTCCGCTTTAAGGGTGAGTACCCCGGTCACGACCAATGATGCGACGATGTCAAAGTCGCTGGCCGTAGCGCTGGACGCCGGCAGCGTTACCTGCAATACCTGCTGCGTCGTTTTCCTCCTGCATGCGGGTCTCTGCTGGGCCGTGAGTGTATTTATTCTCATCGTTCCCAGCGGGCTGGCATCGGTATTCGATCGACTTGCACCTGCATTCACTGTGGACCTTTCACTCTTGCCCCCTGAGTCCCTTGGACGTTGGGGATGCTGTGAAGACTGGGCAGGTTCGCTCTTGTTCTGCGATAATCTTTTCCTGCAGTCTTTCCACAAGTGGCCCCTTTTCTTGCAATAATTGCACACAACGTCAACGTTGTGAATGGATGTATTCTCGCTGGGAATCGGTAGGCTCACTCTTCCCGATTTGCAGGTGCAGTCTCGAGCCACGTGCCCTGGTTTCCCGCAGGTGAAACCATTCTCGCCCTGCCGGGATGATGCGCCTTGGGACCTACCCCTCCCTTTGGTTGCACCATGTTGGTGATCTCTATAGCCCCTGCCACAGAGTCATGCAGCGTTTGGTAGTTTCTCGCACGCACCAGCACTTGCACCTGGCCGTGCAGGCCGTTTACGAAGTTGGCCTGTGCGCTTTGTCGGGTGACACTCTCGACGGTGATCTTCTGATCCTCGGTTTTCAACGGTTCGCAGAGTATTTCGGCGATGTCTACCGTAATTCTCTCCGTTCTTACCGCGTAGGCGGCGATGTCCTCGTTCTATCCCTGCCGGAGGGAGCTGAACTCCATTTGCAACGCGGCCAGGGACTTCCGTTGTCCGTACATCGCTTCCAGCTCGCTCCTGAGTTGCGCCATGGTATTGATGGTTTTGTGCTGCAGTTGTCTTGCTGCTGCACCCTCTAGCTTACTCATGACTATCAACTCCAGGAGGGTGTCATGCTCCTCCTCTGCTATCCTGCGGAATATCGTCTCGCAGGATTTTAAGAAAAGCGGCAGCGCCTTTGAATCCTTGCCGTCGAACGTTTTTACCATCTTTATTCCGAGGCTGAGGCTGAGCATATTTGAGGGCTTCTGCGTCTCATCGAACCGCGTGCTTCTCGGTTGTGCGGGGAGCGGAATGTCCTCCGTCCCTGCTCCTCCTAACCGTCGCTGGAGCTCGGCAATTTGCTCTCTTAAGGAGTGGATGTTCAGCGTATCCGCCAAACCTCATTTAGCGTATCCGCCAAATTCCGTCTTGCCGACGGTGTTTCAGCCTCCCTGAGTTCGCAATCGAGTTCCCGTTGGCCTCGATCGTGCTCGCGTTGTAGCCTTTCGAACTGGCGTCGAGCTCTTTCCAATTCGCGTTGGCTTCGGTCGACCGCCTCCCACTGATCGCGTACTCTTGCTGGTACCAACCGGGCTGTCGTACCGGTAGCTGCAGAGAAACCTACTCGATCTATAGTTCGCATGTTCTCTATTTCCTGGTCAACCATGTTTTCGGTGACGTGCTCGGGCGTTCGCTCGCCAGTAGCCATATTAAAAACGTCGTCGCTATCGTCACTATCGAAATCCCCGAACGACGCACCCCTACGTGGGTTTACGCCAAACTGGGCCGTCAGACGGTCTGCAAGGGCCTCTTGTCTGGTCTAGGGGATTCGTCCCGACGGCGAGAGCTCGAACAGCGCCCTGCGCGCTTCATAAACAATGTCCCCTACGGCCGCAGCTAAATCGGCTGTGGGGTCCACCCCTGCGCCAGGCAACGTCGTGTCTAACGAGTTGCCCCTGCGACCTGATCGGGCTCCTCTAGACTCCGACATGTTTATTTCGCGACGGGCTTCATTTTAATATTTTCCGAACAAAAATAATCTCACGAGAGATATATGTATTCGATGGAATATTTTACTGATTTTCGGCTTTGACTCTACTGGTTTTGACTTTATGGCTAAATGTATATATATATAACGTAACCGCCACTTACAGGACGATAATCTGGAAGATTTTCCTCTCCATGGCGTTGCTCCTTGGGTGCAGTTCCTTCGCTGCTGTAGACCTGTTGTCCCGTAGCTTCCCTCGAAGGCTGGTCCAGTTGTTCCCCCTGGTACCGTTGACCCGTCTCTTGGTGGTTCGTGGGCTCGTCTCTTGTGCGTCGGCAATAGCTGCCCGACGGTTTCGTAACAAGTTACTGCTTCGGGTACTCGCTTGCACACTTTGTGCGGTTTTCCGCGACTTGACGTGACACCGTCAATCGGGACTTTAAACGGTTGACCGATACGTCACACCGCACCGACGTTCACTTCGTCTTCGCGTTAGATTAGTCGGGTTTTACGAACTACACTGGCGTCCTTTGCACAAGTCGTAGTCGTCACTATAGAGACACTCTTAACTTTGTCCAAAACACTCTTTATCCAAATAAATTACGTAGTACTCATCAGTTCAGCAGATCCCACCGCTGCCACCAAATGTTATGCCGGTACCGCGTTATTGGATAACTCGGTAATCGGTATAATATTAAAAAGTTATTATTTTGGGATCGTTTGCCGATTAGGAGTAGAAACTCGAGTAATTCGTGTAGACGTGAATTTATGTATAAAATGGAAATGTTCATTATAGGCAACGGCTACTTCCCGTTGTCTATTTAAAAGTAAAAAGAGTTTAATACAATAAAATGTAGTTACGAGCCCGTACAAGGAACCAACCTCTCGCGTCTGAATCTACTTCCAGAATTCCTATTTCGGGCGAGTCCGACCCGCAATCAACCGTTGAGGTTGATGTTCAACTTTAGACTGATTTCATAATAATCTTGGCTTGCAAATTCCAACAAGTCATAGCTCGAGCTCATTGCAGTAATTGCGGGCAGCTCGACGCTTACGTTTGCACATTTTTCTACTTTGGTGAGTGCGCCTCACGCAAAGAAGGACAATGGCGAAATAATAAGAATTAGTTCGCGGCACAACAAAGCTATCGTTTGTCTGAACATTTTTTTGATGAGATATTCAGGTCAGGATACTCAAAATGGTTCAAAACGCCAAGAAAGTTAGTTTAGAACAACTTGTCGTTACAGGTGTATATGTGGTTTTCGTTGCTGACTACCGCGATTTTGGAAATGTCGGATTTAAATTTGGTACATACTGAGTGTTCCGGTCAATAATGGGGGTTTTCATCAATATATGGAGTTACACGTATGTTGATATATATGCGATATGATATGTATGCTATTTTGTTGTTGACAACGAACCACAAAACTTCATACGTGAAATTTTCTGATGGTGTTAACATCACAGATATTTTTACGCTTAAAAATGTCGAATTTCGTGCCAAAAAAGAGCATTAGGAGGAAGTTTCAATTCATTACTTCATTTTGAAAAAAAGTGCTGCTGCAAATTATCGTATACTTCGGGAAGCTTATGGTGAACATGCTCTATCTTAAATCACTTGTGAATGCCGGTTTTAACGTCCAGGTCAACCGAAAAAGTTTGAAGACCAACAATCAAGAACAAGTTGCGGATAGATTAAACGTTGTCAGTAAATAATTTCCGATCGTTTACAAGCAATGGGTAAGATTTCCTTCCTTGAAAGAAAGGAAAATGGGTCCCACATCAACTGAACGAAAGACAAACGGAAAACCGAAAAGTCACCAGTAAAATGTTGCTTCAACGGGACGAAAGAAAATCTTTATTGCATCGAATTACGACTGACTATGAAAAGTGAATTTATTTTGAGAATCCCAAATAGAGAAAATCATGGGTTGATCCAGGTCAACCATCAACTGCAAGGCCAAATCGCTTCGGAAAGAAGACCATGCTCTGCGTTTAGTGCAATCAGGAAGGTGTGGTGTACTATGAGCTTCTAAAAGTAGGTGAAACCATTAATACTGATTGCTACCGACAACCAATAATCAATTTGAACCACACTTTGATCGTAAAACGACCAGAATGGGCCAGAAGACAAGGCAAAGTAATTTTGCTTTATGATAACGCACTCACACTCAAAAGCAGTAAAATACACGTTAAAAGATCTTGCCTGGGAAGTATTAACCCACTCGCCATATTCACCAGGCCTTGCTCCTTCGGATTACCACTTGTTTCTAACGATGGCACACGCACGTTTTGAACAGCACTTCAAAACGTACGAAGAAGTGGAAAATTTGATTTCTGAATGGTTTGCCTCAAAACAAGAAAAATTCTATTGGGACGGTATCTACAAATTACCTGAAAGATGGGGGAAATACGTAGCTAGCGATGGATATTATATTAAATGAAGCACTTTTGATGTTTCTCTTGAAATTATCGTGTTTTCTTTGATTACAAAATCGGCATCATTAACCGGTACACCTAGTATGTGAATTATTATCCAATAAAGTGTCGGATTAAATTAGGTATGAATTGGTTAAAGAGTTTAAAATTTAACGCATTTTGAATTTTACACATTTATTCGTCCGCGCTCTAGCTAAAGTCAATTTTGAGACATCGGGCTGTGTTGCGGATTGCCTTGTCTGGTGATTTTCAACCTTAAAGATATCGGAATGGGATGAGTTTTCACTTACGACAGGTGTGAAATAACCAGGCCAAATATGTAGGTAGATAAAGTAGTCGTTATTCCAACTCGACTTGCTTTACTACAAAAAAAAAATGAAAAATAAATTAACTAATGAATTCAACGTGTGTATAATGAGCTGCACGTACAATTATATTAATTGCGTGCCGAGATATGTGAGGTGAAACGTGAAGCAGCCCGTACTGCAAAGCACGTCACGTACTTACCGAGTATTTTGAGTCCTGTTGAGCACTTCTGAGTTGAGTAGATCCGGAAAAAAGCGGTGAAAATGTCTGAGGTGAGAACAATAGTTGTAGGCGTCTATGCGGTTTTCACGAGTGTCGAAAAATCTCAAGATGGCTGAGCACTACGAAAGCGTCGTTGCGGGACGCCGCAGTCAAGCGAGAGACCGATGATAGTCTCTTGCTTAAGTAGCACGCCTACGAAGCGCTGCCTCGGCTGTTCGCACGCCAGCTGAGCGCAGCACAATAACACCAGTATCATCGACCCGACGCACGACGATTATCGATCGCCGTGCGTCAGCTGATTTCTCAAGAGACTGAAATTTCCTACGCAAATGGGACATATTGAACAACGATTGGCATAAAATTTGGGGAGAATCGATAGAGTCGTTTAAATTTTATGAGCATTTCAATTCATTATTTAAATGTCAGTAACCATTCCTGTAAATCTCAAGCTATTTGGCTGTAATTACCTATACTAAAACATGATACCTAATAATCATACGTAAAATTTATCGCTAATCGGTCAGAAATTTTAAATGATGTCATTTTGAATTTTTGAAAAAAATGCCGTTCGCGTTCCCGCTCGCGTCCATCAGTGATTTTGCGCTGACACTATTTATACAAATTTGACAAGAATCGATTAAATGATCAAAATTTTATAAGAATTTTAATATCAATGTTTATCAAGACAGTTAACGCCACAAATCTATCTGATCTTTAAATGTTTCTGACTGGGATTCGATCGAAAACTAACAGTTAAAAAATCTCCTAGAAAATCATGAGCTTATCGTATGGAAGTTTTGTGTGAAGGGCGTCTGAACTCAGAAACGTTTATATCCATCGAGATAAAATTTTGTAAGAAATGAAAGTTGCTGCTCTCCTATATTCAGTTACTTAATTAACTATTGAAACGCTAATAAGGTATTTAATTTTTCAAAATAGGCACAATTTTTCAAAATAGGCACAATTTTTCAAAATAGGCACAATTTTTCAAAATAGGCACAATTTTTCAAAATAGGCACAATTTTTCTAACTTTTGCAAGTTTCAAGCTGTCAGGCTGAAAAGTTGTATACACATACAGAAGATGCCAAAAATATTTGGTGTTGAAATTGTCTGAAATCGATAACAGGGTTCAGATTTTATGGGGTTTCATGTTTTGAAAATGAGTGTTAGTGACTAACGCAAACGACAAATTATTCATTTAATAACGAGTTGAAATTTTTATCACGAATAAATCAGTTGCTGCTCTTTATTCAGTGCAACTTTTTTTGCAAATTTATGAATTAACAACATTTTTGTGAAATTTCCAGTTATGTTTAATATCTGATTGTTCTTACGTTCGTAAATTTGGAGTTACCAAGCATGGCTGGTGTATACAGTACATAAAAACCCTACAAACTAGAACCTTGCATGCTCATTTTCCTCATTTTACTTCTTCATTCTTTGCACTTTACACACAGGAAAGATTCTCTGTGAGGAAGCCTAAATTGATCAATGTACTTCTGCATACAGGACGCTTTATGAAAAGTTAAAGATAAAACAAAGAAGCAGTTTGTAAGATTCTACTCTGTAGTCTGGTTTTATTTGCAAACGTCCCAACTTTCAGAAATTGAAAAGACTAAATAACGTCTGAGGATGTTTGGCATAATATTTAGAAAAAGTCAATAGAAGGGTGTGAACATAAGGGCTGATTACATTTATGATCTCGATATAACACATTAATTGCAAAAATTCTTCTAGATTGAAAATAGGTTTATTAATTGATCTATGATTTGACACGCAATTAAAGACGTAAGAGTTCTTCATTACAATTCTTTTTAAAATATACATGAACGATTAGATTTTAAGGGTTTTTAAATTATTTAACTTACTAACTCTCTAATTATCTAAAACTGTGAACTGAAATTTGTAAAAAAATACAAAAATTGCTCCTTCTGATGTTGAAAAACAGTTGCAAAGTAGAACGGTGCCTGTCGTTTCCTCATTTTTTGGTCTATTGTTCGCAAAGTTTTCTATATGAGTAAGCCGATATTAATCAACGCTTCTCCTTAATCAAGGTTTCTCCTCATCGAGCCTTTCTGGATGACGGATCTAAAAAAGAGGAAACAACGTGCAGGTTCACCATGCAACTTGAAAAAAATGTAGAATTCATTTGATTAGGGCATAGCGTTGTAAGTAGGTTGCGGAAGCTCGGTGCATGAAAATGAGGGCATTATAAAATTATTTTTAAAAAACAATTACTGCAAAAGTTTACTTGTCGACGAGCATTAGCAGGACGACACCGCCGTGGTGATGAGAATTGGGAGCTAGCTACGCACTGCGACTGCGCGACTTACCTTTCGGGGCATCGGTGTGTGTGCGTGGGTGCGTGTTATAAAGCTCGAAAAGAAGTGGAACAAGTGGTTGAAAATGGCCAACTTGGCGCCAAAGTAAGAGTAGCGGTAGAGTCCCAATGTCGGCAGTGTGACGTCGCAAAGAGGATTCAACACTAAAAAATTATTTGTAATACTTGACGTCAAGATGCTACCGCATCTCTTAATAACTGTAAGTGCACTTTTAGAGAACTATTTAGAGAACAATTTTCGATTCACGTTATCTTTGTTACTTGTCGATTCCTAACACATTTGTCACTTGCGTTGACTATTGGAAGTATGTATTCCTAAGCGGTAGATAGACGTTAAGGTAATATATATTTGATAGTTAATAGATTTTTTAATTACATTACGCTTAGATAGAACTGCCACGGGCTGGACTTAAATACATTTGTTCAAGCCACTTACCCATGTCAACGTCTGCGCCATTTTGACTCTTGAACCCATTAGCACTCGGATTACCATTCTGGTATCCGTTGCTACTAATCTTAACACCGTTCGTTGTACCGATGGTGGTGTCCTCCATGACAATGTCTTCCTCGATTTGTCCGTTGATGAACTGCTGATCATCATCGACGCCGTTAAGCGTATTGTTGAAGTTCATCTCCTCGACGTTACCGTTCGCCGGTGACTTGGTGTAAGCCTTGGTCGACTGTATCACGCTAGTTTGGTTCTCGTTCGTGCTCTGACAAACATCGGAGTCACTGCCGTTAACCATCTCAACAAATTGACGACATTTAAGTGCGAACATCAGGTTCTGATCTCGTTCGAGAAGTCCAGGATACAACCGACTTGTAAGATCTATTGCTTCGCCCATGCGACCTGCCAGTACGAGCTTCAAAATTTCTGAAATCAAACGTACAAAAGCAATATTAGGATTGCTGAACGATCGAAGACACGATGTTTGATGAAAATCTTAAACGCGACTATATTGCTTCAACCTACTTTGTCTATTTTTAATGGAGTTAAAGTCTTCCTCGAAGATCTGTCCGGTACTGCTAGCAAACGCTTCGGCAGTGGCGCAGTAGCCGTGATGGACGAGATACGTAGACACCATTCTGTCGAATTCATGCTGTACGTTATTCGGTTTGTCACTTTCGAATTGTTCGTTCGATGTGCGTTTTTACAAATTATTTCATTAATTTTCTCAACGATGACGATTATCAAAGAGCCTTTCACGGATTATGTTCCTCTGAATATTTAGCTACCCTTTCAGTTTAAATTACTTGTATACGATATTGTCGTGAGTTTCATCGCAGGAACTTACAACTAGGGTTTGAATTGAAGGTGTGATACGTACTTGTGAAGTACAGATTGCCAGTGACCCTGTCCGTGATCCGGTGATGGATAGTTTATTATCTGAAATCTTGTGCGGACCCTGAGCTCATTTATCATGTCACCGATGTCAAAAACGAACGGTGCCTGGCCGAAATTCGCGTCCACAACTTCGCCTGGCGTTTGAAGGCCAACCGTTGGATAGAGATTTGGCTGAAACGAGAAGATGTACAAGAAGAACTTTCTCGAAATCCTCTGACAATTATGCTTATTAAAAATAGCCATTACCAGGAAAGTTTTTTCAATCGATTTATAGTTGAAATTAGTCGAAGACTACCCTTTCCATCATATCAATATTAACTATAATTAATACAATTATTATCATTTTATGTAGCGCGGACAAATGGTACACTATGTATGAAATTGTCTTCTATTACATTTTTATACGAGTAAGATAAACATCATGAAGGTGAGAACCCTCCTAGTCACGAGAAGTTACGACATGTATTGAACCCTATTAAGAGTTCCATAAATAAATATGTAAATCTAAAGCTAAACTTACTATGTACAATACCTAATTGTTATCAAGCAGAAAAATTGTTTATAATATCTTGACAATTTATAACTAAAATCTAGATAAGTATTGAAGCTAAGGGATGCCACACCAGTTTTAACACAACAAGTTAAGCATTTGCGGATTTTTAAGTGAATATCTAATTCTTCTGATTCAGAAAGAAATAAGCTGTTACATGTTGACGTTCAGCTTTACATATGAGCAGTTTTAATAATATAATTGTCTTGTCTCATTTATTAGTATACACGAATTCCCTATTGTATGGACATGATATTCTAGTCCGAATACTAGGATGATAGCTCAAACTAGTTCGGACCAGTTGTTGGATGTTAATGCTTATATCTGAATAATCATGTCAGCATAATGAACGAATTTCTCAGTAACATTAAGAAATTAAATACTTAATTAACGAGAAATTGGTGAGTACGCATTAATATTTTATATATTACTAGTTTCCACATGAAAGCGAGGTGTATATCGAGTGGAAGGTGATGTTTTCCTGAAGTCGACATTCGATTCATATCCAAACTCAGTTTAAATAAATTAATGCAAGTTTATTACCTAACTGAATGCCAGTGTGGATATGCACCATATCGTATCGTGTTATAAACAAGCACATAAATAAAAACTGCTTGATCAAATTAGTAGTACTTGAGTACTTAAATAAGCAAGTAACTTTAAGTCTTAGCTGTGTTAGAAAAGTGGGGCTTGGAGTGTTTTATATAACATGTTTGAAAATTGGATTTTTTGATGACGGAGCGTCGGGACGAATTGAATTATTACCGGCCAAACGTTAGTGATTTTATTTATTTTTGCGAGTAACTAATTAATTACTGTGAGTTAAACAAATCAATAGGTGTATCAGAAGCTTTAATCTTTAAGTTAGAAGTTGGTTTCAGGCGTGTGTAGGAAATGTTAGTATGTATTTATGTACCAAATTATGATTTCATTCTGAACTCTCTGTTAGAAATCCAACCAATGAGACGCTTACCTTAGTTAGACGGAAAAGTTTATATTTCTCCCTCATACATCAAAAGATAAAGTGCGTTACTTTTGTAAACTTGTTGAATTCATACCGACTAGAGTATTTTCAGCATTAGTCTGCTTACATCACGTCCTGCCAAGACAATGTTAGGAGGCGCACTGAATTTTTTTTTGCATTTATATTTTATTTAATAATACATTGACAATGAGTGCATTCTGTCCTTGCAAAACTCTGGAAATCGAACCGCGTATCAACTACATTCCTCTTGATCTCAGCGACCCTATCATTAAACCCTAAACAGCGAGACACTAGTTCTGTTTGTAAATCATATATGACCATGTGAAACGAATTGCATTTTAAACCATTGAAAAAATTATACTAGGTCGGTCTATGCATTTTTTATTCAAATTCTTCTACCACTTTTTTTTAACTCACTGAAAAAAACAGTTCAAAGATCATTAGAGTCGAATAGTGATGACATATATGTCAACCGTCGCTGAAGAATTACCTTATCTCACCAATGTTGTTGTCAATAATGTAAACACTATGAATGAAAGTAAGGAATAGAGAATTGGATGGTCAGTCCTGACTCTAAAATTACACTATATTAAATTTTCATCCTTATTCATTGTTCTGTTTTCAAATTATTACCCGTCGACTTCTCTACAGACATGGTACAGAGTTTACCATGCAAGTTAAGTAACATTTTCCTTGATCATATTTCTGGAACTTAGTTGTTTATCCTAAAAATCTCTTGCCTCTCATTGTGCTTCGGCTATTCATTCAGTGCTCTAAACCAAGTGACAGCAATCGTAGTAAAATGTTGCATTTTCGCTGGACTCTACATAGGCCATAGACCTTACTCTTTTTTAAAAATGCTTCTCAGTTTCGATAATAAGATACAGGAAAGTTGTAGTACACTTTTACTCTCTTTTGAATTGACTTTTGAGTTATTGCAAATAAATATATTTACACGATTGCAACCGCAATTTATATTTCTTTTTTGCCTTTTCTCCATTCTCACACATTGAAATAATTGTTGAGAAGCCAACACCAATGCGACGTTTCGACTCCATGTGTGCTGCCAGTGCGATAGGCACGCTATAGCAACGTATCAGACGGAGCGAATCGTATTTTTTATACCTGCCCTGACATTGGGTTGATAACTAGAGTGACATCGAACGATAAGTACTTACGGGTAGGTCTGTAAAAGCGACACCGAGATGATGACCGTTTTTGGTGTAGAAGGCCGTGTTATCGACGAGATTTACGCCGCAGCCGATTACGTCACCAGTCGTAAAGGTCGGTCCATAAGGCTGACCGGTACCCGAGGAGCAGAAGCTGTGACCGTCATCCCCGTGATAGCCGTACGAGTGCTTGTCCCATCCTGGAAGTCTATTAACGTTGACACCGTGGGCCGACAGTCCAATACCCATATAACCGTCACGACCTTTGCTCACTATCTTCACCTCGAAATAGTACAGACCGCATGCCGCCGGTATCGAATGCGTTGTGCGAACACTGGCAGCGTCTTTGTGTGTTTTGCCGTAACCTTTGTTTAAATCAGAAGAAGCTTGACTTACATATCGTCTTAGCAACACAGTTCCAAAGAAATGCCACCATATTTTTAAGTTAGAATGCGTTATGTAAAATCTTTTTACATCTGATAATTATGAGACAACTAATTTACGAATTTATATATCTTTCTTACTAAATATCTTAACTGGCCTTTTATTTTTCGCAAATAAAACTAGGTTTATACGTGAACTCTCGAAAAGGTATAATTAGAATAAAAAGAATAACACAATTATTTGGATTTTTAAATATAATAACGGATTTGTCGAAATGTTTCTCCCTCATATTTATTACTAAAAAATTTACTATATAAATAGACCATGTATAGGAAATAATCTAGTTTTTCCAATTGGATCTGGTATATTTTAGATTTCTGCCATTCTACGTATTTAAATTTGATTTTTTGTAATGTTCTTACAAATAATTAGGCTTTCATGTAGTCTGCCACTGAGTTATTGGATAAAGATTAATTCATATTTATGAAATCAACGATGGTCCGGCGAGATAAATTTAATTCCAGTGTATTCGTGGCAATGAGGCGACACGCTTAAAAGAGTCTAACCTTTTTCCTTCCTCCATTCATATTTTTCGTCCACATAGTTTTTAAAACACGAGAGGCGCAATGATGAATGCTGATGACGAAGATGTTGTACGATGAACGGAACGTGTAGTTTTGCTTAGTACGTTTAGGGTTCTACGAGTGCAAGCATATACTGAAATCTATGGCGGAGATACGCATTCAGGCATTCTCGTTGCACGGTACAACTTCTCCGAACAAACGCCTCACTAGATCTTCGACGCTCCGAAATTTTTATCCTGTAACTGCTACATACGCCTGACATTCTCACGGAATGTTAAGCTGAACGCGTGATTGAAGTTGTGGAAAACGTGAGAAGGGAGAAATAAGAGTATCGTCAATTTTTATTTGCGTTTTTAAACGAAAAAATCACAAATCAAACAATATCGAGTCAAGCTTAAGAAGGATGCGAAGTAGAACCTTGAACATTATTTTCCATTTTTCACAAAGCCACCTCCAGCTCGCATGTGTGTTGATCAATATTGAACCCTGCAAAGCTATCGGTCAACAAATCGAAAAAGAAAAGTTTAGTACTTACCAACATTAGGTTCTAATTAGGTGCCGAAATAGAAAAATAGTTTTTCGTCCGGTTTCATGGCAAATCTCAAAATTGTTGGGGGACCTCTAATATCATTCCGAGTGGTCGATTTAAGGATTTAAGTGAAAACATCGAAATATCTCGAAAAATAAGGATCGTATTAAGAAATGTCCCAAATGAAAAGTTTATATTTTGAAGGGGGGAATTCACTCTTTTGAGGGAGGCGGGGGGTAACTTTGAAATCTTAGATGGGAAATCTCCATGTTTTATTGCAGCTTCGGATTCTACGCTACAACATTGTTTAAGATATTACACACACACGCACACACGCACGCACGCACGCACGCACGCACACACAACCAAGCACTAACTCGCTGAAATTTGTTAGCAGCAAGGTACAGGGCTGGGAAGACGGCATCTTTCCCCTTAGTCACGTCTAATACCAGCACTCCACCACCGTGGGACAGGTCTGGTAAACCGCAGAGTCAATGTCATGAGATGAACTTGCATAATTAAATTAAACATGCCAATCAAACACAATGAGTTTCGAACTATAACGCGAAGTAAAGAGTATCTCCTAGTTGTCAATTTGAACGGATCACGGTATGCAGCAGCTCGATCCTGAATTTATCTTCTGTTCACAAGCAAAACCACGGCTTGACTGCTGATTTCTCATTTTGTCCAGCACTTATGTGTAGAGCTAGTATCTACATACTACCTTGATCATAAAGTGTTAGGACCGGTCACCGTGTGGCGCTGTCAGTCACCCGATTGGATTTTTTTTTATTAGGTTACCACATCTGTCATTGACACTTACCTCCAAATTCAGCGTCATAACTTGAAATTTGTAAAAGTTACGCTGTATAGAGTACATCTACCTTTGTGCGTGTTTTCGATTTTTTACAAGTTTGAAAATGGCATCAACTGTGCATCAACGAGTTTGCATTAAATTTTGTGTGAAAAACGGATTTCACGGTCCGCATAACTTAGAAATATCGGATAAGTGTTTCGGCAATGATACTCTTTCGAGATCAAACGTTTTTCGGTGGCACGAACGCTTCAGAAGTGGCAGGGAGTCGGTCAAGGATGACGAACGCAGTGGCAGGCCGTCGACGTCGAAAATCGATGAGAACATCGATAAAATCAAAGAAATGTTGGCCGAAAACCGCAAATTGACCATCAGAGAGCTGGCATTTTGGTCTTGGAACCATTTGGTCTTTCGGAACCAGTTTTGACTGGTTCCAAAAGACCTCAATTTCATGCAAAAAAAGGGCCGCGTTGAAATCCCGAAAGACATGATTTCCAAGGCCGCATCCGAACCAACATTTATCAAATGGATCATCAGTGGAGACGAGACGTAGATTAATGAGTATGGCACGCAATCCAGACATCAAGCGAGTGAATGGCGTGCGCCGAATGTGCCGAGACCGAAAAAGCCACATCGTTTTCAGTCAAAAAAGAAGGCGATGCTCACGGTTTTCGTGGATTACAACGGTGTTGTGTATCATGAATTCTTGCCAGAAAAACAGACAGTCAACAAAGAGTATTATTTGGGCGTTATGAGACGTTTACGTGAAGTAATTCGCCAAAAAAGACCGTATTTGTGGGAAAACAACTTGCGGATTTTGCACCACGATAACGCACCGTCTCACAATGCGATCCTTATCCGTGCGTTAAAAAAAACAACACGAATACTATCCAGCAGCCTTCGAATTCACCGGATCTGGCTCCCTGCGATTTTTTCCTGTTCAAGCGACTTAAAAAACCGCTTCGCGAAATGCGTTACAGCACCCGAGAGGATGACATGAAAAAATCGAAGACGGCGCTGATGGACAAACCGAAAATTGAGTACCAGCGGTGTTTCGAGGATTGGATCAAGCGCTGGCGTAAGAGCGTTGCAGTCGATGGGGAGTACTTTGGAGGGGACCATATCGATTTTGATGAATAAATTTGTATTTTCGATTTTATGAATAAAGTCCTAAAACTTTTTGATCAAGGTGGTAGACACTTGGTGAAGGGGTTGGAGTACCGCAGGTCGAAATCAGGCCGAACATGAATTTAGATCAATCGTGCGTTGCCTAACAGTGCTTTCAATGATTTGAACTACACAATCATAATTGTTTTTAGGGCATTCTCCAAAGGGGTGCCACATAAGAGAATGTGTAATGCGGCGAACGACTGACTACTTTGGAAATTGAGAGTGACGATATTGAGAATGGTGACCGTCATAATGAGGATGGCAACATTTGTGACTATGAAACTAAGAGCGACTACGACGATGAGGTCGACGACGCTGAATTGTCCATGTTGTCCACCTTGAAAGTACAGAATTGCTCGATCCAGAATTACCCAACGATACTGACAAAGGATCGAATGACTCGGGCAGCGAGCATAGCGGCGACGGACATTCTGGTCTAGAGACGGGCAACAGTGAGGTCAATGAGAACTATTACAATGGATAGCCTATCATCCATATGGGTCGTCCACCATCTCTCGATCTGGAGCTGCCGGGTAAGTATTACTATTTGTGCAATCTCCAACTTCAGCGCGTAAAAGTTTACGAATAAAACAGTTTTCTTATAATTTCTCCTCCCCCCTCAACCCGGGACTCCGACCGTTTTCTCACCCGTCTACAGTCTTAGTAAGAGTATCATGAGATCGTATACCAAATTTGGTGGTTCTAAATTAAAAACTGTACATTTGCATAGCGGACAAACCTGCAGTTAACGAATCACAATGCTTAGCCAGTTATTCACATGAGCTTTTCAGTTTCAGCAGATTGTATGGAAGTAACTGTAATCGAGGAGAGTGCGGCCTCTACGAGCGAGGATGAAGTCAATTCCGACGCTGAGAGAATCCACAGCATGAAAAGCTATCATATTGGGTCTGGGAAAAAGTTCGTGGCGTTTTTCCCGATAGATGGCATCCATTGCAAATAAGTCAGGAAACACAGATCGCAGCGACACCACTAAACGCTCGTTGAAAAGGTGACACTTCGAGCGTTACTTTGAGTGTATAAACGTCGAAATTGGTACAGTGGTTGGAAAGTTGTTTGCGTTTGAAAATGGAGAAAAATAATGAAAAATTGCGCTATATTTTGCAATATTATTACGACAAAGGGAAGAACGCTGCGCAGACTTGTGAAAAAATTTGTGCTGTGTACGGTGAAGGTACTTTATCAAAATCTGCTGCGCGGAAATGGTTCGCTCGCTTTCGTTCTGGTAATTTTGATGTGAAAGACGAGTCACGCTCTGGTCGTCCAATCACTGAAAAAGCTGATGAAATTCTTGAAAAAGTCCAGCAAGATAAGCATATCAGCAGTGTCGATATTGGTATGGAGCTCGGCATTGAGCACAAAACTGTTTTGAACCATTTACACAAAGCTGGCTACAAAAAGAAGCTCGATGTGTGGGTTCCTCATGAGTTGAGCGCGAAAAACATGATAGACCGAATTAACATCTGCGATGCGCTGCTGAAACGCAATGAAATCGAGCCATTTCTGAAACGTATCATAACCGGTGATGAAAAATGGATCACGCACGACAATCAGAAGCGTCAAAGATCGTGGATAAGGGATGGTAATCTGTCACAAGCGTTCGCGAAGCCAGGATTGACGGCGAAAAAGGTGATGCTGGGTGTGTGGTGGGACTGGAATGCAATCGTCCACCATGAGCTACTTCCAGTTGGTCGGACGATTGATTATCAACTCTACTGTGGACAACTAGAGAGATTACGCCAAGCAATTAAAAGAAAACAGCTCGAATTGATTAATAGGAAAGGTGTTGTCTTCCATCATGACAACGCCCGACCACACACTTCTTTGATGACTCGTCAATAATTGCGAGAGCTTGGTTAGGAAGTTTTGATGCATCCATCGTATAGTCCAGACATAGCACCCTCTGACTATCACTTATTCCGATCTCTGCAGAACTCTCTCAATGGAATTAAGCTGCTTTCAAAAGAAGCCTGTAAAAATCACTTGATTCAGTTTTTCAACCAGAAACCACAGAAGTTCTTCACCGATGGCATTATGGCTCTACCCGAAACATTGCCGATAATAATGGAGCATATTTGGTTTAAATAAATTCATTTTCACACTATAAGAAAACCGGTTGAATTTTACTAAAAAAAAAAACGCCACGAACTTTTTCCCAGACCCAATATAACGTCCCAGATTCTGAAGTCAGGATCGCGTAAGTTTTCATTTTTTCATATAAATATGTGTTTGTACCATCTATACTCACACCGACACTACCCGCCCAACTTCCTTTAATCCATTTAACATTATTTCGTTAAACCGCAAGTATATGGCAGTGGTTGATGGAAAACCAAAAGGGTACTGTCCAATACAATGTCAATAACAATAATGCTATGATTCGGACACAAACTCCATTGATGTCGTACCTCAGTATTTGGAGTACAACTTACAAGCGCGAACAGCCTGGTACGACTTTCATGGTCAATTATGAGAGGCTGAGGCAGCAGTGGTAATAGCAGAATTGGTGAGTAATCGTATGTAAAAGGAGGACCTGCGAGACCAAATGATCGTCTTAACAGAAATTTGAATATAAACTATTGAAATCGCATAAATAACGACGATGACGACGCCGACAAGGAAGATGTTGGCAGCCGTGATATCGGGGGCAACGGTGAGAACAATGTAGGTGTCGACGAGGCAGTCGCAAACGACGAAGATCTCATTTTATCAGTCCCATGATCATTTTTCGTCGCGATTAAAGATTAGGAGTCGTAAAGCCGAAGTCACTCGAGTTGCTTTACCACAAAGTATTAATCGTATTTCGTAGATACGAAGCGCGATACGCGACATTCGCGCGAATCTCGTCACGCGTCATACACCACACGATAGGATCGGTATATAATTTGAGACGCGGGTATAAACAACGGTGAAGATGGACACTGAGACCAGTATAGTGGTTTAATTATCGGCAATTGTGGAATCTCCTTTGCAGTGTAATTCAGTGCCAGAATTCTTTTAGTTTATGACACACTGGTGTTTAACGCTACTTATTTTCACATGATACATGGCGCGGACGGCTTGGAGAGTAATATCGTTGGTAGTCGCTCTGTTGCAATTGAGAACTCGGACAATTTGTTTCTCACATTCGATCGGTGTAAGCCTCGAAAATTTGCGCATTTTTTATGAACGGATTGGTCATGAAAGATCGCAACTTCAGCGAGACGAGGCGGCGAAGCTCATGAAGCACTTTATAGCTATGCATGGTGCTATAGTAGTATTCGATTTCGATTTTCTAGGTAGCGGTGCCGACCCCTTTTTCAATGGAGCCGCATGCTTTCAAAATACGCCTGCACGTTCGATGTAAAATATAGCTAACTTTAACACGTTGAGCGCCACGTCAGCCATCGGTGGCTGACACTGAACTTTCCGATTAGGCCGCGTCAATCACCGGTGGCTGACAAGGGCCCGCCTGACGGCTTAGTGTGGCTTGAACGGAAAGGCACAGAAATTTGGCGTGGCGCTTAACGTGTTAAAGGCGAATATCGCTTTTCATCAATCACAAACCTTCTAGTCGCAGGAGGAATTACAAATTATTGTATCTCGTGTCATTTATCTTACTATTCTTTATATCAATAAGCGTAAAAGCAAATGCCCGTATTGTTATACGTCACCGCCGTATTAGGTCAGATCTGCTGATGATACTGATAACGTTGGTGACGAGCGGAAAGCCGTGGATTGTAAAAGATTTTTTTTTTAGTATAACGCCGCCTATTTTGGTTATCATCTAAGACCCCGCGAAAGCCGTATAAGAACGTTGCAACCCGAACGAAAATCGATTTCTGACAGTAGGGTTTTGTAAAAAAAAAATATTAGACTATTTGACACTGCAAAAAAAATTACAAAATGCGGTAAACCTTGACATTTATGTCAAAACCTCCATAACTACAAACAGTGTAGTTACGTACATCCGCAAGCACCCTCGTGGTCTACCTAACCCGAAAAAGCATCTACGGTTACCGTTAATGTTTTATGACTTTAAGACCCGTCAATACGTACGCTATTCGAAAACCCTTGGCAATGACATTCGCAAACACGCTGCAACGCTTTAAGGGGCGCAACAGTTGCGCGAAATATGTCTGAATAATACTTCTAGTACTGCATTGACGTCTGCAATTTGTATGGTGTTAACAAGTCTATTTTTCGAAATTCACCAGCAGCAAAGCTAGTTAACCTGAATGGGGGAGAGTAAGGGTTTGCACTTTTGAAAAATCGATTTTTTTGTCTTTTCTTATAGTTAAACATTTCAAGAATATAGTCTTAAAATTTGAAGTCGATCAGAGCAAAACTCTCGAAGTTATTGTCTAGTTAGTCTCCTCTCGGAAAGACAGCGCGCAGCTGGCGAACAGGTATACAGTTTATTCACTTGGGGATCGTTCTGGCCTACTGTTCTGTTTCGAAAAATTTCTATTTAGTAAAGACAGGTAACTAAAGCCGTAAATACATATTTTATATGTGTATATTATACACTGTAAAAGAGAGACGAGCGTCAGTTAGTTGTTGTACGTTCGATCGTGCGCTTATTTTCAATGATTTTATAATTTTATCAAGATATTTTCTGTTAAAAAATGCCGAGAGTATCTAAAGTTTCGAGAGATGACCGAAGAGGTACAAAAACTTATTTGTTGTTAAGAATTTATTACTACAGCGCGAACCCAGTATTCCACACGCTGTTCGGTTGTCAGGCGTCTTCCGGTCGGAGGCGGAAACTTACCGCTCGTCGGCCCCGTGGTGCCGGTACTTGTAGAATATGCTCGAGAGAAGAGATAGGGTTCAATTGTACGTCGTAGTTACAAGAAATAGTTGCGTTTATTTAAAAATAAATATGAATTGGATAACTGAGAATTATCGGTATTAATAATGTAATAACGATCAATATAAAACAGAAGGAACAGAAGAGGAAATTATTTAACGTATACTACGGCCACGTTGGCCTGCGTCGCGTGGTTCGTTGGTTCTCGTTTCGTGGGGTTTCAGGCCGTTGTGCCTTTGTCCCGTAGAGTGTGCTCGTATGACTTCGTTCGCTCTCCTCTGAAGCCACGCTCGTACTCCCGTTGCCAGGCGGTTGCCCGAGGGTACGCGGGCTCGCGCCTGCGCCGTGCGTGCGCTTGGCGTTGCTCGCGTCGTGTCGCGAAGTTCGCGAAGTCGACGCCGACCGAATTCGGAAAAGCCGTTTATAACATTGTGCACAACGAAAAAAGGCCTATTCCAAAGAAACAAAATAAAGATGAAGCTAATACGAAGAGTGCATCATCGAAAAAAATTAAGTTGAATACCAGTGCGAGCGTGCTAGAAGACGTTGAAAAACATTATAGAATCATCGATTTTTTGCTTGTTTTCTCAACAATTTCAAGTTTGGTTAAATGTGCTCAGTGTGATGGTTCAGTTGAGTTTAAAAGTTGCACAATACAAGGTCTTGGCTTTCAAATCCAGGTAAAATGTGCCAATTGTGATCCACGCTATATACCGTCGAGTGAGAAAACTGGTCATCGCTACGAAATCAACACTCGATTTGCTTTCGTAATGCGTACATTAGGTTTGGGTTTAGCAGGTTGCAATAAGTTTTGCGGTCTAATGGACATTGCAAGTAATTTGTTATCCAAACCGTCTTATTTGGCTACTATGGCATCGATTTGCTCCTACGTCAAAACGACTGCTGAAAAATGTCTCCTTTCCGCCGCAGACGAAGAAAAATAGAAAACAAGTGCAAATGCGGAGTCTGATACTTTGACCATTTCTAGCGATGGCACGTGGCAGAAGCAAGGCTTCAGTTCCTTGTTTGGCGTCATTTCATTGATTGGTTATTGGACTGGAAAAGGTATTGATATTTTCGTAAGTAGTTTGCATTGTCAGCTTTGCAAATTATGGGGAAAAAAGTTGAAATTAAATTCTGAATTTATGCGACAATTCCCGACCACTTGTTAAGATGGAAATTTCGGTAAATCGCAACTCGGGGTGTGAGTCAGCGTTACCTAGATTCCTGCGTTATCGATCTTTCGACCAAGAAAGCAACTTGCTTGATTACTGACAATTCCCGACCACTGTCGGGAATTGTCGCATAAATTCAGAATTTAATAATAACATATACACGACCGATTGATTAATAAGTTGGTTGAAAAAAGTTGAATACTGCTGAATTTGAAGAGTGGCCCAAAGAACGCGTTGATAATGCTGATCGTCAAGCCAATCACACGGGACCATCAGGTAACATGGAAGTATGCGCAGAAATCGAAATGTTCCGCCGCTCAGAGGAAAAGTATGGAGCAAAGATGAGCAACTATGTCGGTGACGGCGACAGCAAAACTTACGGCAATTTAGTGCAAGCGAAACCTTACCGTGAAATTTTCACTATAAATAAAAAAGAATGTGTAGGTCACGTGAATAAGAGAATGGGAAGACGTCTACGTAATCTAGTAAGAAACACTGTTGAAGATAAAGTTGTGAAAACAGGAAAAAATGCAGGTAGAACACGGCAAAGTAAAGTACTCGGCGGCAAAGGAAAACTCAACGGAAAGGTCATCGATAAGTTGAGTCGATACCATGAAGCAGCAATAAGGTATAATTGTGATTGGGTAGAGAAAATGAAAAATGCCATCTGGGCAACGTACTACTACCAGCAGTCCACAGACGATAACCCTCAACATGATGAGTGCCCGAGCGGCGAGAACTCGTGGTGTCCGTAACAAAAAGCTCTGGCCACAACAGGACTGGAAAATTTTGAACATAATTATACTCCACTTCCAGAAGATGTCATACAAGCGATCAAACCGATTTACGAAGATTTGAGTAAAGACGAACTTCTGGAAAGGTGTCTTGGAGGTTTTACTCAAAATGCGAACGAAAGTTTGAACCAACTAATTTGGAGGATTGCACCGAAAAAATTATCTGGCAGCAAACAAATCGTTAAATTTGCATCCTACGTAGCTGCATGCACTTTCAACGAAGGTATTGGTGCTTTTCTCACCTTTCTGTCAGATATGAACGTCAGCGTTGGGCCGAGCGCTCACGAATACGCAAGATCGGAGAACAGCTGTCGCATCTACAGGGCCGAGATACAAGCTCAGCAGCAGAGCAAAGAAGCCAAAATGAGGCAAAGACTTGAGAAAAAAGAGGCTGAAGACATCGAAGCTGCTGTAGGGAGTCTACTCTATGGAGCTGGAATCGATAATTTAGTCTAAGTTAAAAAAGAAATTTTTTTTTCACTTTTTTAGCTTTTAAAACTTTAAACGCGTTTTTCTCGAAATCACTTTTTAAAAGTCCGTGTGCACTGCTATTTAAAAACTACATTACCGATTCATTTCAAACTTCGTACACACTTCCTACATATAAAATACCTCCCGCCAACGTTAAGTTTTAGATGTTTTTTTTTACATTAAAGAGGTTTTCTACTTACAAAATGGCGGAATTTTTCGTAAAAAAATAGCAGTTTTCACTTTAAATGACCACCAAACATTTTTAAATGAAAAAAATAATAACCAGAAAACGTTGGGGGGAGGATTTAATGATACTTTGACTAAATTTTAATGGTTTTTTATTTCAGATAATTTCCAGCTGAGATACAGTGCACACCGCAAATCGTCTATTTCCAAAGACATTCTTGGAAAAGCTCCGTCACCGGCTTGTTTGTCGATATTTTCGCATAAAAAAATATTGAGTGGTGTTGAAATCATACTTAATAATGTACAAAAGGTTTCAATAAATTTGCTGAAACCATATTTCTAAAAAAAAATCGCAAAAAAGTGTTTTTTTTTTTAAGCTAAAACCGTTAACCCTCTCTAGAAACTATTTATCCGATGCAACGAATACTGGTTGTATTCCGAATTCTGGACCTCTAGATAAATAAAATGAATGCTAACGAGTTAATACCGTTACACAATATATCAACGTCGCGTTAAAAATAGCTTTCAATCTCAACCTCAGAGAGCCGTCACTCAATAACTCGGAAGTGCAACGTTGACCCGCTCAGTCACCGAACCACCGCAGTTCTACTGATTTTGTTCCATCTGCTCATGCCCGCGCTCACTGGATCTGTGCAACCAATTTTACGCGCCATGTCCGTCAGTCTCGCTCCGCGTGGAACGAGACCACGCTGTGGCCATATTGTTCGAGTGGACTTACCGACCACCGCATGTGAACGTAGTAGAATTTTTCCGTCTCGATTACTATCGTCTTCAGGTGTTTATTCGAACCGAAGTTCAACTTAAATTAGTGCAATTCATTGCGAGTAATCATCAGTGCAGCTCAATAATACTTACGTGTCTCAAATCTGAGAAAGGTTAACTAATCGTCGGCGCGTTACGAGGCGGCTCGCACTCTCGTGATTGCTCATTCGTAATTGCAACTTACTCAAGCACTCATTACAATTACTTTCACTCAAATAGTCTCGTTGATCAGCATCTGTGTGTGTGACTTTGTTTTTTTGTGTGTATTATTATTTGTTAGTACCACATGCAGCAATTGCATTGTGAAGCGTTGTTAAATAAATAATTTGTTTAACTCTTTTTTTCATTCTTCGAGCTGGATATCTGGTCAGTCGTGTAATCTATTGCAAATCAGTGGTTGTGAAACTCAGTGACGTTTAGTTCTATCATTGAATGCTCAATTTTGTATTAAAAGCGGTTTAATTTGGGGTGCACGTGCGCTCGCGGCTCAATTGGTTGCGTGTGATTCATCATGGATGAGAATCAAGATCTAAATCAAAACATGACGGATCAAGAAAATTCACCTGGCAGACTGGATTAACACAGGGAACTAGCCAAGCTCGCCATGCGTTGATCTCTAGTCAGTCATAATAGGAGAAACTGATGGACATCTTGTGTTGTTGAATCTCATGATGCCTAATCATATTTAGAAGCACAATATCTACTTGGTGTGGCTTGCCAGAAAACATTCTTTAACCATCTGTACATCATAACCAAGGTATATAAACGAGGTTTTCGTGAATATAATTCGGTTCACTCAACACTATATAAGCAGAAATCACTCAATCAGCAGCAAATCTTCCAAGAGTCACTCGCACGAGCCAACACTGGAGCAGATTACAGCTCACGTCATCGCTCAGCATCCGAAGATCGAGCTACCGCAGTTTGACGGTGATTTTGAATCATGACCAGCATTCGAAGACCTATTCAAGTCAATGGTCATTGATGATGATCGCTCAGAAAGGTGGAGAAGCTTCATTATTTGGAAAAGAGTATCGTTGGACTCGCAGTACAATTCATTTCAAACATTCCAATATCCAACGACTCATTCGACTCAGCATGACACCTCATTACAACGAGGCTTGACGATAAAGTAAGGCTCATCTTCTCATATGTCGAGAAGCTAGTCAGCAATACCATGCCGGTAAAAAAAAACAGCTCATGACTTCAATACGTTGGTCAGCTCAACAAAAGAGACACTTGACGCGCTCAAGACTCTTGGCGATCCATCCGAGCAATGGAATTACGTATTGCTCTATGCTATTGCTCATCGCCTCGATTCATCAATGCGGGAAGCCTGGGAGGTAAAAAGCAGTTCACTCCCTCAACCTAAAACCTTCGATCAACTCATAGAGTTCATTCAAGCAAGAGCTCGAGTGCTAGAGGCAATCCAGACAATTCAAAGCCAATCATCATCCAGTGCGAACTTAAAGCCAATAGCCAAGACACACACCCAAACACTTCGTTTTGCTAATCATGTATCCACTCGGCCTTCGCAACCAGCTCAATGTTCGTGTAATTACTATAGAGGCGATCATTACATTGTAAATTGTCCGGAGTTCCGTGATCTGCATCCAACGAAACGACATAAGATAGTTACAGCTCAACGGTTGTTCTTCGACTGCCTTGGACATTGCAATCTAACAGCGTGCGGCTCATCGCAAACATGCAAAACATGTAGTGCGTAACATCACATAATTATTCGCCTACCATCAGAACGGTCTACTCAATCAACGTCAACAAACCAACCCTCGAATCAACAACACCAATCGTCAATAAGCTCATCAGCACAACTAACTACCAACTCGCAACAATGACAATGCACCATGTAATTTCATCAACGTACCAACTCGCCTTTTAGAACAGCCACGTGTCAAGCAACGTTAATCTCAACATGCAGCACTTGCCCAGACTTTTCATAGACACAGGCTCAGAACCCACATTCGTCTCAAATCAATTTGTCAACACTCACGGATTAGCTCGTCAGCACTTATCCATTTCAATCACTAGAATTGGAGGATCACAGTCAACTCATACAAAAGGTATTACTATACTCAACTTAAATCAAATCATTCGTCGATTGCAACGGTGCAAGAAGAAATACACCCAGCAAGTGATTAGCTACTCACCCCAAAATAGCAAGTTTGCGAAGATCATTTCAAGTCAACTTAAGAGACGAATGTGAAAGATAGACAGTGAAGATACCACCCAACTAATCAGAAACTACTCCTGGACAATCTGAACTCACTGCTCAACGATGTCTGCGTACAACTATCAAATGACTCGTATAGCTCACTGTACAAATCATTCATGAAGGAATATGAAGACCTTGGCCACATGAGACGTGCGCCTAGCGTTTCAGACCAACTCAATCGAATGAGCTTTTTACTGACGGCCGAGCTGACAGGATGACCTTGACAAATGATGCTTCGATATCAGGAGGGTTGAGAGTGTCGGAAGCTCGGTCGTCGGTGCGAGCTCATGTTCACTCAGCATATTATCTTCCTCACCATGGGGTATTCAAAAAGAGAAAACCACAATAAAACTGAGGGTCGTATTCAACGGATCCGGCCCAAAAACATCAGGCATATCACTAAATGATATTCAACATGTGCGTGCAAAAATACAGCGAGACATCTGCGATGTGCTCATGTGGATTCGACAACACAAGTATCTCTTCACAACAGACATCATAAAAATGTATCTTCAGATAAACGTGCATAAGGACGACTGGAAGTTACAACGACGCATGTGAGTCGCTGAGCAGCTCAACATGGTGCCATAACATTTGATTACAATAACGAATGAAACTCGATCGGCACCATACTAAGCAATCAGATCGTTACATCAACTAGTTGAAGATGAAGATCGATTCCCACTGGCAATTGAACCATTTATCAAAGGCAGATATGTTGATGACATATTTGGAGGATCTGATCAGCTCACCGAACTCATTAACACATTACAACCCAGATAATCCAGCTATGCAAGGCAGGCGGGTTTCCTCGGGCGAAATGGCGAAGCAATAATACACAGTTCATTCAGCACATCTCACAGCAATCATCATTAAATGATGTACATTTATTTGAAGATAGCAGTACAAAGCTCCTCAGCATGTCATGGATACCTCATTCAGATACATTCAAATTCAACTCAAAGCCACCATACTAAAGTTCCAAGCTCACTAAAAGAATCATTCCGTCGGAGACTGCTCAACTCCATGATCCACTTGGGTTCCTCTCACCATTGATATTTAGAGCCAATTACTGCTGCAGGAACGCTGGCTTGAAAAACTCAGCTCAAATCACAACCAAATGGAATGCAATCCGACAAGAGTATACTCACGTATCAGAAATCTGAATTCCACGCTGGATTCAAATCACCAAGCCATCAACGATGGAATTGCATGCATTTTCAGATGCAACGCAACTCGCGATGGCTGTATCTATTTACATTAGTAACACATCCAGGATATCACTCTAAGGTCACACTCATCTGTGCAAAATTCAAAGTCGTACCGCTCAAGAGACTGTCCATACATCGACTTGAACTTACCGCAGCACTGCTCTTAGATAAACTCATGAGGTATACATAAGAAACGTTTGACCTCAGTAATGTTCAGAATTTCCTGGGGTCCGACTCATTCGTAACACTCATCTGGATTAAATCACACTCGGCAAGACGAAAAGACTTTGTCAGGAACAGAGTGTAACCGATTCAAGATCTCTTTCCAAGCAGCGTATGAAGGTTCGTTTCTGGCAAGGAAAATCCAGCCGACTGTGTTTCAAGGAGGCTCAGCATCCCCAGCTCCAGAAGCGCCAGCTGTGGTGGACAGAGCCACAGTGACTACCCAAAGATCAATGCTCATAGCCAAATGAAACAATTCAACAAGATTCGCAGACTCATCAAAAAAAGCGACTGAGGCTCTCACTCATTGTGGCAAGAACTCAGCAAGAATATCATGACATGGAGATACTCGTCACTCATTAAACTGCTCCGAATAACCGCAATTTGCTTTCGAGTCAGTCAACTCCTAAAAAAATGCCATGTTCCAAACTCTCAGATCCACTCACGCCACAAGACATCGATAAATCTAGAGTGTTTTTTATCAAATCAACACAAGCAGCACACTCATCAAACGAACTTCAATCGACTGACTGCCTTTATCGACACTCAAGGTCTCATTCGCGTTGGAGGTGATTAGGACATTCATAATTGGAACTTGAGATAATTCATCCAGCTATACTCCCACGCCACTCACAGTTCACCACACTCATCATCGCAGATACACATCAAAGAACAATGCATGGTGGCACTCAACTCACAATGAACTACATAAGGCGATCATACTGGATTATTGGTGGTAGAGCTTCAGTACGATCACACTCGAAGTAGCTGTGAGGAAACTGGTGAAGGTCTAGGAGAAGACGAGAGTGAAAATTTAGGAGAGATAGGGGGCCCACCTGCCCCATAAAACAAAACTACTTTCGTGGTACCGAATCCCACGGGAGTCTGACAGATCATGCAACTTCTGCAGAGGATGAAAGAAAAGATCGATGAGAGGTTCGCCGAAGTGATCCGCCCTTGAAAAAGAGATGAAAGAGGAATGCTCGACGAGGAATCAGTGTACTTCGTGAGTCTGCTAAGGACGCGCTGGAACAAGAAATCACAGAAGTTGAGAGCAAGACCGATAAAAAAATAATGGAGACCCAACAACAAATATGGGAGGACCATAAAATCACATTGGCGTCAATTTTGAAAAAAAAACTATGGGAGGCGGACTGAATATTACACGTTTTCATGCAGCACGACAGAAACCTCCGACATACAATGGAGATGGAAAAGAAAGATCTATTAGTTTTCTAATATACTATAGTGGCACTACTATAGTGGCACTATTGGAAATTATGCATCAGGCAGTGGAAATAAAAATGGAACAATAATTGAGAGGTAGAAAAATGATATGTTTATTAACGGTCCTCTGTAATGAAGATTCGAATAAAGACTAACGACTCACAAAGAGCACACGGGCCTCTTGGTTTCAGTACCATAATCTTTTTTATAAGTTCTTTATTCCTACCATGGTCTGTGGGTGACGCATTTGTTTAATAAACAGTTTTATGAGGTCCACGAAGACAGAGATGCGTTTGAGAAACCAGACACGTTGAATCACTGTTCCGTGAACTGATGTCGAGTGAATTATTTTGTTAAATTCAATAGGCACTCAATAGGTGACTGGTGATTGAGGGAAAAGTACACGATTTGTTTACTTTCGAGATCAAATTCCGATCGCGATACTGGGCGTGAAATATTCAAGACAAAGTAAAAAGAAATTTGGAATTCGGAATATTTTACACCGACTGGCAGTTTTTGACTCGTGCTAAATACGCGATGATGATGATTGGAAACTCACGTAATCGCACTGAAAAACTAAGTGATGAGGACATTGTTAGGCGCCTTGCAAAACATTTCGACAAAGAAGCGCACAGTGCAGTGCGAGTTCGCCAGACCATAAGCGGTGACAATTTCCTCGAGCTGCTCGAGAGCACAGATACGGCATGTCCGTTCAACAGCCAAAGAGAAAATCTAAGGAGCGAATATGCAGGACAAAATTAAGACGACAAATTCGTCTTATAATTAATTATACCGCCAGAGTAACTAGCCTGAACTAGACCTACACATTTATGAAGACCAACGATAAACTACCGTTATTTAAGCTATAGTGATACTACCAAGCAGTAAGCCTATAGTACCAAGAGAGGTGTGAAAAAGAATCCACGAGGAACACGTTAATCAGTATAAGCAAAGAGAAGAACTCAACGGGACAAATGGGCTACATGAGATCAGCTACAGGACGACTATCAGATATAGTAATACCCTGCTATACCGGCAGAGCTTCGAAAAAGAGCGGGGAAGTCGGTATAAAAGGGCACGACATACTACTGTCGAGGAGCATTCTGTTCACAGATTTTTACCAACATCCAGAACCAACCAAAGGAGGACCAGCTAACCAACCAAAAGAGGACCAGTCAACCAGCTAAAGGAGGACCACCTAGCCAACCCAAGGAGAAGCATCTTAAACCGCACCACTCCAAGGACCAGGCCTGATACCTCTGAGCCAGCTAAAACGAACATCTTCCAAGGCCAACCACTGAGCCACCAGCCGTTCAAACAGCCCAGCATCCGAGTCGACAAGATCTAACATCGAATAAAAACCCAGTGGTATGGATAAAAATATATTAAATCCATGGGGACTTAAAAAACACCCTAAAATTAGCTAGGGACGCTCCTGTCGCGGTTCCGATGCGCCGATGCACCAAGGATGCATCGCGCTGACGCCTCCACCACAGCGGCGGCGGGGCCAGCGAGTAGATAGCGTAGCCAGCAAAACTCGAGCGAGAGCTCTGTCCCCACTACGGCCCACTCAACATAGATAGGCTAACTCCGAAACAAGGAATAATAACAAAGTCAACATAGGTAAATTATCGATGGCAAGCCCGGTAGGATAACATTCTCTCTTGCGTGGTGTAGAAACCATACTGCCATACCATTAGAGAAATATTTCAATAATTTAATATCAAATCTCCTACTTCGTGCGGACACAATTATATAGGCATGCGTAAACCCGGGTCAAGTTTTTTTTGTAAGGTGCATAGTCACCAAAATTTAATCAAAAGGAGTGCATTTAGCCATCATTCAAAATATTCAACATTTATCTGTATAATTTATTACATTTGCCTAATAAACCATACTTTTACCTAATACTGAAGCTTGTATTAATTTCCTCCCTGTTCGAGTCCGAACTAAAACCCTTTAAGGGTAATGATAACGTAAAATACCATTACATTTGGCGCCCGAACAGGGACTCGAGCATAGGAAAGAAAGACTGATATAGGGTAACAAGTATAATAATTATGAGTTTTGAATCAATATTCACTCAAAGACTTGTGCAACGAGCAGCACTCGACGCTAGCGTGGAACTAAATACGTCGCTATTAGGACGTTCCTTAGAGATCCACGACAGCGGACGGTTTATTAAGGCAACAACGTAGGCAAGATCGGGAAGAAATCGCTAGGCTCTCGAAAATTCCAAAAGAAACAATGGAATCCGATGCATTAGGTGAGCGCCAGGATGGGCGATCTACACCAAGGCTAGGGGATACTCTGACTGTCGTCCCAGATCCGGTGAACATGAGCCAAATTATGGCTTTCCTTCAAACCATAAAGGAGGGTCAAGACGAGATGCGCACCAAACTAGACGACGCCAACGACTCCTGTGTCTCGAGGACGGCCACACCCCGGGAAAATCTGAAGGAGCACGTCAAAAGCAGCATACTCGAGAGTGACGAACGGACTGATACAAAAATCAAAACAGTCCGTCGAGAAATCATTGAAGAACAAGAGGTTGTCAATAATTATGAGAGGAATATTATTGTCAACGAGCAAATGATTAGAGCGAGACTAGACAAAGAGATGAAAGCGGCCATGGAACGGATAAAAAAGAACCAAACTACTACAGAAAAACATGCAAATAGGCTCAAGGCACTGGAACAGCGTGTCTCCTCAGGCATAAATAATTCCGCTCATGGTTTGTCGACTTTCCAGGTAGGCAACCTCACTCGTCTCCAGGCAACTGCTCAAAGGACTTCAAAATATGCTGCAGATGGAACTACATGAGTATCGTGAGGCAGGAGGAATCGAAGGATCAGACGTACGCATCGTCATACAGGACGCATTGGAAGGCCAAGCAAAGAACTGGTGGCATCTTGTGGAAGGTAGCGTGCAAAATTTTTCTGAATTTGCAACAGCATTCACTGCACGTTATTGGACACGAGAAATGCAAGATAAAGTCCGTAGCAACCTTGAGTTCGACACCTACGAGACAGAAGGACAAAATCGCACCAGGGCTGAATACGCCACCCTTATTTTTGGCAACGCTAGAGACCTCGAAGGAAAGATGTCGGATGAGGCCATTATTCGTCGCCTAGCCAGACATTTCGACGAAGAGGTGAGATGCGCCGTCCGGATCCGCCGGATCAGTAACGTGCCAGAATTCCTCGAACTTTCAGAAAGCATCGATATGGCGGGGCCTCTCAATGGCAAGAGTGGACACCAGAGGCGGGACTTGCCAGGACGCGCGGGACCGAGGGACCAGGGGCGGCGGGGAACACCAAGGAACGAGTGGCAACCACCGTGAGTCCCTGACAGCCGACCACGTTGGCAGACCCATCCTCAAAATGGGAATGGAGGACACACAACATGGCAACAAGCGCCTCAGAGACCACTGCAGCCATACCCCACACCTTCACCCACACCACAAGGAACTTACAACCAAGGAACGACAACGTGGCAACAGGTACCTCCACCACTACCAGCTAAAGTAGAGCAGTATAGACAATCGAATGCGATCCAGGGATATCCCCCTGGACCATTCATAGAAAATGCAATTACACTGACGATGTGGGCACAACTAAACGTATCCCAGAATATAAATCCGGGAAACGCTTAGATGTTGCGCCCGTACAGGAATTCAAGAAAGAGAGAGAGCAAAACGAGGTGCAACGGAATATAAAAAGGAAAAACAAGGACAAAAGGAGGAAGATATAGTAGAAAAAAGAAATAAGAGGAGAAAAGAACGGAGTGATAAAAAGTGAAAAAGAAGAAGAAAAATCGAAGACAGACAAAGGAAAAATCGCCAGTGAGCCATCCACTAGTGAAGTCACTCCAAAGGATATCGTGATGCTGGAATCATCTGGGCGGGAACAAGGGATAGCTACTCTAAATATCACTAATGATCGGCGAGAGACGTCCAAGGAGGAGGCGACACAAAGGAGCGGCAATGACCAATACGCGAGGAAGTACCAAGTATTTACAGTCACCGTAGATCTACGGGAATTTCTACGAGAAGAACCGAAGAAAGAGGGGAAATGGCATGATGATATACATCCCCGGTGTACAGAAATTCCAGTAGGAATCGAGGGATTATCTGTAAAAAGTCTGATTGACAGCGGCAGTGAGGTGAGCTGCATTTTCGAAGAATTTTTAAAGCAGTATTATGAAAAATTCGAGAAATGCCTCACACTGCCAGTCACTTCGACAAAGGTTGTAGGTGCATTTGGAGGGGAGGCGGAGGTAGTAAAAAAACAAATAATGGTGGAAGCAAGAACCTACGGATCGGAGGCAACACTACAATTACTAGTCGTCCGGAAACTACTACGACCTATCCTGATTGGGATCGATGGAATGATGAACTTACAGATTTCCGTCGACGCTCACAGTAAATGTATGGCAGTCAAAGACAAGGTCGTGGCTAATTTCATAGAAGGATTTTGGAAATTAGGAGACCCGAGTGTGAAACAGAAAGAAGGAAGTAGAGAGACGTGTGCCATACAAGAAGAGCCACTACCAAAACCCCTCAAATTCCAATTATCGGAGGTGGAATTTCAGGAAAAGATGAAGGAATGTCACGATCTCGAAACTACCATTAAAACCAATTTCAAGCAAATCGTGGAGAGGAATCAAGAGGTATTCGACCGAAGACCAGGAACGATGTCCAAATACGTACACCATCTTACACTCAAGGATCCAAAGCCATACTTCCATCGCTCATATCCAGTGGCACTGGCACAACGAGATCGAGTACAACGAGAGATCGAAAGAATGCTGGACTACGGGGTGATAAAAAAATCAAATAGTATCTATATAAACCCGTTAATGCCGGTGACCAAAGACGATGAGAGTGTGCGACTGTGTTTAGATGCCAGAGAACTAAATAACTATCTGGTAAATCCCTCATCTCAACGTTGGATCTCAGAACCAGTTTCTGGCAAATTCCATTATATCCAGACTCTAGAAAATACACTGCTTTTCAACACAATGGAAAGTGTTACGAGTTCACTGTTACGCGGTTCGGACTAAAAACCAGCACGGCGAGCTTAATTCGAGCACTTGACGTAGTGTTAAACAAATTAGATTTCGTCATTAATTTTGTTGACGATTTACTGGTATTATCTAGAAACCATGTGGAGCATCTCACGCACCTCGAGATCCTTTTTCAACGTTTTAAGGAACACGGGATGACATTAAAATTCACAAAATCACACTTTTTCCGAAAAGAAGCGTCTTTCCTGGGCCATATTCTCACAACGGAAGGACTCAAACCGGATCCAGAGAAAATACGGGCTATTAAGGAATATTCTGCTCCGAAAAACCTAAAACAGTTAAGAGGATTTCTAGGTTTGACAAATTTCTACACGAAATTTACAAACCGACATGCACCCGAGACCACTCCACTATTGGAATTGCTAAGAAAAGGAGTGAGATGGAAATGGGAAACAACACAACAAGAAGCTTTCGATCGAGTTAAAGATCTATTCTGCGAAGCAGTCATCCTTCGTTTTCCAGATACAAAAAAACCATACACAATAACAACCGATGCCAGCGGATATGCACTGGGAGCCGCCCTATCACAGAAGAACGAGGAAGGAGAAAGCGAAGTCATATCATTCGCAAGCCGAACTTTGAAGGGGGCAGAACACGGCTACATGACCACCGAGAAAGAACTATTAGCAATAGTATGGGCTTTAGAAAAATTCAGGACATACCTACGAGGTGCTGAGATCCAAATAAAAACAGACCATAAAGCATTAATCTTTCTCAAAACATGTCGATTCACGGCAGAAAGATTAATGCGGTGGGTTCTATCAATTCAGGATTATAATCTGAATATAGAACACCTCGAAGGACACAAAAATACTGTTGCTGACACTCTAAGCCGCGTGGAAGGAGACGAAAGGAATATTAAAGGATTAGTAGTGATCAGGGCAACCTTGGCACGCAAAGTTTCAAAAGATTTTATCAAGGAAATAAAAAAAATTGCGAAACTTCAGAGAGACCAGAAAGACCTTCGTGATATTATGGAATTTTTGGAAAAAGAAGAAAATACAGAAGAAGAAAAGAAATTCCGATTACAAGAAGGAATCCTCCAGAAAAAGACCAAAACCAAAATCTGGAAGGTCGTGCTACCAAAATGCTTGGTTCGACAACTAATCATAGAATGTCACGAACTCTATGGGCACATAGGAGCACGAAAATGTTTTCGAATTCTCGATGAAGACTTCTCGTATCCACACCTAGGAAAATGCATACGGTCGCTCTTGGCATGTTGTGATGTCTGTCAACGCAGCAAAGTAACAACACAAACCAATTTTGCAGAAATGCAGACGATTATTCCCGAGAAGCCGGGGGACTTCATATCGATTGACTTCTATGGACCACTCCCGACATCAATTGGGGGAGTAAAACATATTCTTGTAACCATAGATGCATTCAGCAAATATGTGGTATTGTTTCCCATGCGAAAAGCAAACACAACAACCGTAATTAAAAGGATTTTCAACGACTACATCCCGCAACTCGGAAAACCAGCACGAATCCAGTTCGACCATGGAACAAAAAACTGGCTAAAAAAGCTGGAAGAAGAGAAGATAAAAGCGGCATTTTCCTCAATTCGCCATCCTCAAGGGAATATCGTGGAGAGAATAAATCGCGAGCTAGGACGATTTTTTGGGACATTTTTAAAAGAAAACCACGCTGGGTGGTATAAATGGGTACAAGTGGTACAAGACTGTATTAACGAATCTCACCACGATACCACTGAATTTACACCCACAGAACTACAACGGGGTAAAAAGCCAGTCCGACTATGAAATAAATGGTTGGGCATCCCAGCAAGTGAAGAGGACGATCCACTGACCTACGAGGCTAAAATCAAGATAGCACGAGAAAGAATAATAAAAAAGAGGGCAAAAAGGGCCGAACGATTTAATGCCACACACCGACTAACAAATTTCGAAGAAGGAAGTCTAGTGTTAGTTAAGGCTTTGAATGTATCGGATCCCGCAAATCAAATTACCTCAAAATCCTTGCCTCTACGAGAAAGTCCATATCGCATAGAATAATGCGTGGGTCTAGCGACCTACTTACTAGTCGATCTACTTACTAAAAAATTCTGCGGAAAATTTCATGCTAGTCTCATGACCAGATACCGGACAGAGCTAGACACAGGGGAACAGAGCAATAATAAAGAGACAGAGTCTAAGTAAAAAGTACTAGCACAAGTTAAACATAAATAATAATCAATATTAGAATAATAATAATAATAATAATAATAATAAATAGAAATCTATCATAGGATTAGAATAAGAAACATAAGGAAATTAGAAATAAATGGTTAGAATAAGAAATACAGAAAATAATAAAAAAAGAGGAATTTTTTTAAGTGGCAGGGACTATAGAAATAAATTAAACTACGCAAGCACTAAAATCTAAATTTATCTACTCAAAGGATAAACTAAAAGTTCAGTACCACGGGTCGATCAACAACATACCCGAACACCGAAGATAAACAATCGATCGAACGATACAGAAGAGACCGTCCCTACTCATTCCCCAAAGATAAACAAGTCCCAGATAATAGAACAACGGATTATAATAAATAGAGAAATCATAGATCGATAACCAGTATCGACTCAAATTTGATGGTAATAAGCAGGAAAAATAAAATACAGAGGCAACATCGAACGAAAGATGTCAATAGAACACATAAAAAGCTGGAAACTAAAGAGAATAACAATGAAACAACAAGAAATTAAAAGTTAAAAAGGAAAAACACCACAAATTTGGGAAATATTACCTAAAACCAAACGCTGGGATTAAAAATATCCAATCGATAGAGACGGTCTAATTAAAATCACTGACGATAACATTCGAGGGTGGGAACCTGGAAGTATAGAGGGGATGAGTAGCAGCGTCGTGCTCCGAAATTAAAGCAAGAGCAGACAACATGTATCGAAACTACCCAGTCGACAATCTCCAAGGAAGCTACCAAAGGATAGAGATTATCAGCATCGCTGACGCACAAAGATTTTACATCTTTAAGGAAGGCCCTGAAGGGGTCAGAGAAAATCTAATAAAATATTTCGAAGAACTACCAACGGAAGCACCGGGGGTCCGCCAACTACAGCCAGGCGAGGACTACATCGGTCGACCAATCCTCTACAGGTTCGACAACAAATTCTACCGGGGACTAATCACCACCGAACAAACCCCCGACGGCGAACTCTTAATATGGCTAGGAGATTTAGCTATAGACCAGGTCGGAAATATCGAGGCCAGCTACACGCCACCAGAGCAAGAGGTATACATCGCCTTCCAGGCGATCCCTGTCAGTCTGGATGGCATAAGGCCCCCAAACATCAACTGGACGGCTAATGAACTAGTAATCATCCGGGATATCATCTACGAGACCAGGTGGAACCTGATAGTATACCAAACTGAAACCCACGCCGAGGCCAAATGGGTGGAGTGCTGGGACACCGACCAACAGGGCAATATCCTCCTGCTAAGCGAGGAGCTCATCCGCCGAGGAGTAGCGACGAGAGGACCTAACCCGCCACGCTTTGATTGGGACACGGATGGAGGCATGATCCTCGATCCTCATTTTATGGAATTCGAAGAAGACTCAGGAACCGACTCGGGATACCAGACCGATGAGGACCGAAATTCCGAGGCCACAACTGACAACGAGGGAGAAGGAATGGACATCGACGAAAATATATTATAAACAAAAACTTTAATAAAACCCATATAACAAAAAAAAATAAATAAAATAATCAGGAAAATATTTGACATTAACAATGTCTACTAAATTATTTCTAGTCCTTGCCACATTAGACAGATCAATAGGAGAATAAAATAAGCGATAGTAGATTAAATAAGAACAGGGGATAAATAAATTAGAAGAGAGAATAGAAACAAAGAGAAAAAAATAATTAATAATAGATCTTCGATTCAAGGACTTCACCTCGGATCGGGGGACAATAAGACGACAAATTCGTCTTATAATTAATTATACCGCCAGAGTGACTAGCCTGAACTAGACCTACACACATAAACACAGGGATCCATACCATACTATACCCACACTTATGAATATCAACGATAAACTACCGTTATTTAAGCTATAGTGATACTACCAAGCAGTAAGCCTATAGTACCAAGAGAGGTGTGAAAAAGAATCCAGGAGAAACACGTTGGAGATGAGCTACAGGACGACTATCAGATATAGTAATACCCTGCTATACAGGCAGAGTTTAGACGAAGAGCGGGGAAGTCGGTAAAAAAGGGCACGACATACCACAGTCGGGGAGCATTCTGTTCACAGACTTTCACCAACATCCAGAACCAACCAAAGGAGGACCAGCTAAACCAACCAAAGGAGGACCAGCTAACCAACCAAAAGAGGACCAGTCAACCAGCTAAAGGAGGACCACCTAGCCAGCCCAAGGAGAAGCATCTTAAACCGCACCACCCCAAGGACCAGGCCTGATACCTCTAAGCTAGCTAAAACGAACATCTTCCAAGGCCAACCACTGAGCCACCAGCCAACAAGATCTAACATCGAATAAAAACCAAGTGGTATGGATAAAAATATATTAAATCCATGGGGACTTAAAAAAACACCCTAAAAATTAGCTAGGGATGCTCCTGTCGCGGTTCCGATGCGCCGATGCACCAAGGTTGCATCGCGCTGACGCCTCCACCACAGCGGCGGCGGGGCCAGCGAGTAGATAGCGTAGCCAGCAAAACTCGAGCGAGAGCTCTGTCCCCACTACGGCCCACTCAACATAGATATAGGATAGGCTAGCTCCGAAGGCAAGGAATAATAACAAAGCCAACATAGGTAAATTATCGATGGCAAGCCCGGTAGGATCACATTCTCTCTTGCCTGGTGTAGAAACCATACTGCCATACCATTAGAGAAATATTTCAATAATTTAATATCAAATCTCCTACTTCGTGCGGACACGATTATATAGGGATGTGTAAGCCCGGGTCAAGTTTTTTTTGTAAGGTGCATAATCACTAAAATTTAACCAAAATGAGTGCATTTAGCTATCATTCAAAATATTCAACATTTATCTGTATAATTTATTACATTTGTCTAATAAACCATACTTTTACCTAATACTGAAGCCTGTATTAATTTCCTCCCTGCTCGAATCCGAACTAAAACTCTTTAAGGGTAATGATAACGTAAAATACCGTTACATTCTAACATTGTAAACCAGAGTTAATTTACGGGATATTTTCTTTTACATTTTTCTTTGTTTTTTATTTGTTATTGTGATATTTTGGCCAAACCGGTAACCACTTTAATTAAATAAATAATCCGCCCTTGTGGCTCATTTGTGAATCCCGTATCCATGGTGTTGTCTGAATTTATTTATTGATTTTATTTATTGGATTTATTAATTACAACCTCGACAGTTCGAACCAACCACTCTACCTTGAACAGCTGTAGCTACCCTGGGCTGAGTCCGGTCGCTAACACCGTTGTATTTCTCCCCGCAGACGGTTAGCAGGTTATGCAATGTGAGGAGGCCGATTAGGGCTATAGAGTAACAGAAAACTGGAGGAGTTTCTGCAATCTACTCGATGGGAGTAGACTGAGCGAGTAGACTACTGAACTCGCGCGAAAAAAAAAATAATAACCGAAGAAATGAATCGACTGATCATGCAAGCCAAAATGTACAATCCCGAACACATTGATTTTAGAAGCTAGAAGGGAAACAAAGTTGCAACTTAGGTCCCGGAGACGCTAATATAATGCTTGGAATCAGACTGCTTAACGTCGCATACGAATACGATGAGTTGCGAAAGGTGCGACGTGGGCTTGGCTAGATGAAAAGGCTCTTGAAGACGAAAAAAGAGCGAGAGAAGTGTGAAGAACAATGTTATTTTCTATATTACACTTCTTTTTACATAAGAAAGATTTTTGTAGACAGAAAGAAAAAAAATAGCTTTTGTTATATTTATAAATTTCTATCCAAATTTATACATAGTTTTTTGTTTGTTTCGGGTGGATGATTTTTCTTGTTGCCGAATTACATTATAGATGTACAACAAGCGAGATTTCCTAATTTTTTTAATGTATATATTTTTCTACGGAGATATTTTTCGATGTTTTTTTTTCTTTTACGAATAATCCAGCAAAAGAAAATCTCCTAATTACGAATTTCTAAAACAGGTTATTTTATTCAAGAGATAAACACCTAGAAATAAGATAGCGGAAAGAGAAAAGCTGAGGGAAGCTACAAGGAAGTGAGAGAAATAATAGAGCATACAGAAATAAAAAAGAAAACGAACATAATATCCCGGGAATTTACGTCTCGAACAAGTCGCCGACGTAAATTGGGGGACAATATAACCTGAAGTTGACAATGACCATCAAAAGTTTTGAAATTAGTCATTTTTAAACAATGGTCGATTAATTATAACTTTGACAATATCGAGCGGACAAGCTATTCGCGTCAAGCATTCCGCAAACTATTGTGATCCGTAAACTCTGCAGATGTCATCTCCAATAATTTTAAGGTTTTAAGCAGACCTGTGTCAAGAATGGAACGAGGATACTTAACATAAATTTATTTGTTTAGCTCTTCTAGCTATCCCGTTTATTTGTTACTTTTAATTCGCGTACGGAAATAAAATGTTGCAGCATTTAGCACTCACAATATTTTGTTTATGAAATGCGAATTTCCATGAGAAAAGCATTTGTTAGTTTTTGAAACTGAAGAGAAAATTGGAATGGACTAATGGGAGTTTGCGGCAAAGAAACAATGTTCTAGACTAGATTGCCGGCGACAATCGCAAAAAACAATAATTACAGTAATCTTTCAAGCATGTACGAATATTCGATCATCACACAATAGACTTCATTTCCCTATCGGCAATAACAGGTCTCAGTTAATGTTAACTCGGGCTAAAGATATTGAAATACATTTTTATTTAATTCCTTCGAAGCGTTCGAAACGAATGCTGCGGTAGTTGCAGGTGCCTTCAAAAAATGGTACGTACTTTCTTTTACACAATTGGTCAAAAACTGGCGCAATGGTGAAACGGATAAGAAGCCTTGGATTTTTTTTTAATCACGCTGCAATAGGAATAGAACTTTCGCACCCAACTTATTCTCATATTATTGTGATCATCGTCAAAGCTATAGCTGCTATCTTGTGGTCGTACTATAAAGTAATGGTATGGCATCTGGACTGCTTGAACATACGTCGAACCTCGACAAATATCAAGAATGTCATGAGATGTAAGACGAAAAGAGATTTTGAGACCCAAATCACTAATCAACATGTCTTGAACGGATCCATAAGCGACGTTCAAGTCCTCTACCAGCTCTCTGATGGTCAATTTGCGGTTTTCGGCCGCAAACATTTATTTGATTTTATCGATGTTTTCATCGATTTTCGACGTCGACGGCCTGCTACTGCGTTCGTCATCTTCGACCGACTCACGGCTACTTCTGAAGTGTTCGTGTTACCGAAAAACTTTTGATCTCGAAACAGTATCGTTGCCGGGACACTTCTCCAACATTTCCAAGGTCTGCGAACCGTTACATCCATTTTTCACACAAAATTTAATGCAAACTCGTTGATGCACAGTTGATGTCATTTTCAAAAATATTTTTGTCGTGTCACTCTTCGTGTTTTTCGAGGTCTGATTTTGTTGAGCCGTTCAAAAGACATAATGTTATAACAAGACCAGGGCACGACGGCTATACTTCTGACGATGCTAAATATAAGTTGAGAAAAAGTTAAGGAAAAATTGAGAAAAAGTTCAGAATAAGTTGGCTGGAGGTTGAGAGTAAGTTGAGTGCAAAAATACCATCTTTGTCGCAGTCTGTCGTGGTAAAACAAAAGTTGTGACTGTTTTTCTTTTGTTTTTCATCGATAAACCGATGCCTGCATCGATTTTGTAAAAAAAAAAAAAAAAAGATTACAACAATATACCTCTGCCGATGCCAACTATAGATTGAGGAACAATGAGAAAAAATTGAGTGGAGGTTGAGAGTAAGTTAATTGCAATAATGCCATCTCTGTCGCAGTCTCGTAACACAAAAATTGGCACGTTTTAAAAAATTTTCATTATTGAACCAAGTTTTGTATCGACTTTGTAAAAAAAAGTCTCGAAAGTTATACCTTTGATGATACTAACTATGAGTTGAGAATAAATCGAGTGCAATACATCCGTTCATATAGCAATCTGATTGTAAAAAAAATTGCTAGTCTTTTTCATGATTTCCACCGCTTCACCGATTTTGTACTAACTTTGTCGAACTGAAAATACGTTGTATTTTTTTATGACTTCGGGACTAGGACGGCACTCATTTGGACGATTTGAAAAATATTAAAGAAACTTTTTTTTGCTAAAGCAGATCCGAAGCCATACTATTACTTTATAGTACGATCACACATAGCAGCTATAACTCTGACGATAATCGCAATCAGATGACAATAAGTTGGGTGCGAAAGTTTTATTCCTGTTGCAATTTGATTTAAAAAAAAAACAATTCCAAAACTTTTTTATCCGTTACACCACTGCACCAACTTCTGTGCCGATTGTGTAAAAGAAAGTACTTAGCATTTTTCGAAGGTACCTGCACTACCGCATCTGTTTGGAACGTTTCGAAGAAAGTAAATAAAAATGTATTTCAATTTTTTTCGTCCGAGTTAAGGGTAAGCTGAGAAACCCTATTGCCGATAGTGAAAAGAATCTGTTTATCGCAAACTCCGCATTTCATAGACAAAATATTGTGAACGCTAAATGTTGCAACATTTTATTTCCTTACTTGAATAAAAAATAACAAACACACCGGATAACTAGAAGAGCTAAAAAAAATCAATTTATTTTAACCATCCTCTTTCCATTCTCGTCGCAGGGCCGGCTTAAAACCTTAAAATTATGGTATCTGCAGAGTAAGACGATTCAACAGATGGTTTACGAAATGGTTAACGCGAGTAGCTGATCCGCTCGACATTTGTAAAAGTTATAATCAATAAACCATTTTTTAAACAACAAATTTCATAACTTTTGATAGTCATTGTGAATTTCAGGCCAATTTCAGGAATACCAAGCATATTTGATTGTAATTACATTTGTAATTACACTTGCAGAAAATTTCAGTTCGGAAGTTGTCAATTTATTCGAGTTAGCGAGCTTGCATCGCTATACATTGTCGAAAACAATTGAAACCCTTATAAAATGTAAATGATTTTGTAAATTATAATGAATTCACCACGATGATCGGATAGCCAAAGCTCTAATCTTAAGCCACATTTAGAATCAATATGTCTAACCATATTCGAGTTATAAGAGTTACTATATATCGACGAGGAGTTATATTGAAGACATTGTATAATTTTAAAACTCTTTTCTCCATTCTGGCCAAATCCTGGTTCAAACTCTAATGTCCGCATCAATTGTACTAAACATGTCATGAATAAAGGAGAATCTCTGTTGCATTAGTGTGACAAATTTTAGCCTAATCGTCCAAGTAGTCTCTACATATGATGGTTTTAAAATCCTTCGCGCGCGCACGCACGCAAACACACACATGCAGTTTTTTCGAAATCAGTTTCCTAGTCATTTCAAATGATTTCATTTATCCTGACAATAAACCTCGAACTTTTTTTGTCATGAAAACAAAACTTTCTCTATGAGAAAGCAATAATGTCTATAATGAACCTCATGCTAAAGTACTTCTGGCTCAACACAGTTTACTCAAAACGAAAGGCCCGCCTGCAATTCATTCAGTTTAACTGGGAACTACATTTGTCTGATGATCAAGTGTCTTATAGTAAAAAAAATACGAAAGCTTTGCCAATGCTGATTTAGTTCCTCTTGTGGCAGTAATCATCTCGCGGCTTATCATCAGCCCGTTACACCGTGATTCACTACGATGAAACAGTTGACGATCGATCGTTTATTATCATGTCCGCTGTAACTACTTCGAGCTTCTCGACACCCTGCGGAGGAAAGTGAAAAGCGGCTGCCATAGTCCATGGGTGTGAGTGCACCGATTACTCCCCATTCGAAAACTATGGTGAATTGACCATTCACACTTCAAACACACACGTTCCTGGGACCATCCCCTTCTTACCCAAACAAATTGGTCTGGGGATTCTGTAACACCCTGTATTTATGTCGCATATATCGTAGTACAGTAGAGCTAGGACAATGCTCTTGGTCTAAAAAATCATTCTGATTTAACGGCTCGATATATCTATGTCAATTGACTTTGCTGCACCAACCCCTTAGCCAGAAACCAACCCTCTAGGTATTTATATCGCGTATCTCGGAATGCAGCAGAGCTACGGCAATGCCCTTGACTAAGAAATCATAGTGATTTGACGGCTCGACGTAACCGTATCAACTGATTTTGCGACACTAACCCCTTAGCCAAAATCCAACCCCCGATATATTTATGTCGTGTATATTTTAGGACAGTAGAGCTAGGACATTACTCTTGTTCTTAAAAATCATTCTGATTTAATAGCTCGACATACACCTGTTAATCGATTTTGCCACGCCAACCCCTTAGCTACAAACCAACCCGCTAGATATTGTATATCGCGTATCTCGAAGTAGAATTAGGACATTGCTGTTCGTCTTAAAAATCATCGTGATTTAACGGCTCCACATAAGCTTGTGAACTGATTTTCTTAGTTTTAGCTCAGGGCTTGGAACGACAAAATCAGTTGACACGGGTATGTTGTGCCATTAAATCACGATAATTTTTAAGACCAAGCGCATTGCCTTAGCTCTACTGTATTACGAGATACGCGACATACAGTAGCGGACAAAAGTTTAAGACGATGAATTACAATTTGGTTCATAGATCTGTCATACAAGTACTAACGTTTCTTTCGGCTTGTTGTTTTTTTACAATACATGTGTACGTTTGACCTTTATAATGTAGAAGTCTCGGTCGTCAAATGTAAACAATATAGATTATACAATTTTTTTTTCTTCCAACCATCTGTAAACAGCGGACATTAGTTTAAGACGATCTGTCGAAAAAGATACCCGTAGTCGATCCACGCAATAATTTGATATATTAATACTGTAAATAGTTTGTGGTGTATCATCTAGTGTCTTAAGTTTAATTACGTACGAAAAGAGTATGGGTAAAGCCCGTAATTTGTCATTAACTGAACGAAAACTAATCGTGTCTCTACGGAAGCAAAATGAGACATTTTCTTCAATTGCAACTCAAATGAATCGATCAGAAACTTCTTGTAAGCAAGCGTGGTACAAGTTTGTGAAGACTGGAGACTATTTTGATCGACCAAAAAACGGTAGACCGCGGAAAACCACGCCAACGCTGGATCGTCGGATTCATCGATTAAGCGAGAGAGATCGTTTTCGTTCAGCAGTCGATATCAGAGCTGAAATATCCAGTAATAATAATGCACAAATTAGTGTAAGAACTGTCCCAAGACGATTAGACGAATTCAATTTGAAAGCACGAAAGCCACGGAAGAAGCCGATGCTCAGTAAAAAGAATAAAAAATTACGACTGCAATTTGCTAAGGCTCATTGGCATTGGACAAGTGAGGATTGGCAAAATGTGCTATTTTCGGACGAATCCAAATTCAACCGAATTTGTTCTGACGGGATACTGTATGTAAGACGTCGAATTGGCGAAGATTTAAATCCTCGATGTGTTTTACCGACAGTTAAGCATGGAGGTGGAAACGTAATGGTGTGGGCATATTTTTCTCGCAATGGTCCTGGACCAATACGCCGAATTAATGGAATCATGGACCGTTTTCAATACTTGGATATATTGAAAAATACTATGTTACCGTATGCCTACGAAAATATGGGTGATAATTTTATTTATCAACAAGATAATGACCCAAAGCATACGGCTCGGGTAGTGAAAAGTTTTTTTCAAGATGAAAAAATCACTTTATTACCGTGGCCGTCGCAGTCGCCAGATTTAAATCTAATTGAAAACTTATGGTGTACCATAAAAAGAAGGGTTCAAAGAAATAAACCAAAAAATTTTGACGATTTGTACTCTTTGGTTGAAAAAACGTGGAGTGAAACAACTGTGGACGACTGCAAAAAATAAATTGATTCAATGCCTCAAAGATGTGCTGATGTGATAAAAAATAATGGACTGTGGACAAAGTATTGAAGGGAGGAAAATATCTGTATATTTTCTACCAAAAAATATTTTTTTACGCATAGTCTTAAACTTTTGTCCCCGAAGATATCAAACAAATTTATGTTTTCTTTGTGTATTGTATCTAATGTTGTTACGCGCAAAATTGAATTTATGTAATAAATATATGAATTAATGATTAATTAGCTAATACAAAAAAAATCCACTGGGTCAATTCTTTTCATAAAAAAATCAACGATTACTTTTTTTTTCCTCTCCGTCTTAAACTTTTGTCCGCTACTGTACATATCAAGAGGGTCGGTTTTTGGCTAAGGGGTTGGAGTAGCAAAATCAATTTAAACGGTTATGTAGAGCCGTTGAATCAGAATAATTTTCAAGACCAACAGCATTGTCCTAATTCTACTGTACGTCGTGAGATTCGGCAGTAAGCACATAAATAACGGGGCGAGAGGGGTACGTATTTCGGAAAAAGGTTTTCCGATTTGATCGTATTTAGTCCAATTCGAAAGCAGTTAAAAAGCCATTAAATAATGTACAAGTTCATTTTACTCGTACTTCCTTTAAACATTATTTTTGGAGAACTTAAAATATCCTTTAATTAGCCGTTAACTATGAGGTAGGGTTTATCCCGAAATTTGAATGTGGTCATTCAAGTTTCTTTGACATAGTGAAGCGAGCGCAAGCGAGTTGCTAATGGTCGTTGGCGAACGACTGTTAGCCGAACGGGAAGGGGAAGACAGCGCGTCAACAGTGACGAGATGTTTCAATACACGATTGTAGATGCTTGCGAGAGCCCGGAAAACAACCTTGTTGATAGTAGAAATGCTAAAAGTGCCAGAGGAGCAATTAAGGAGGAGAATAGCTGACTAGGGATTTTGACAAGCCTGTATCGAAATTTTCCACATGTTTTCTGCGGATAAACCCTACTTTTGCCTACTACAGAAGTCTCAATTAATTTCCTATCTGTTCGAGCCCGAATCCTAGACTCTTTAGGGTGGTAAAATTGATAATAACAAGAAAATACCGTTACGGTATAAGAAAACAATATTGCGCATGTGTAAATCGGCTACATTTTCCTTTTGACACGCTAGTTACTTTTTCGAAACAAGTTTGGGCCACTATATTTTACACGTGGCCCTACCGCTGCTTCATCTGACGTTATATTGCATTTTTTTCTATACATAGGTATGCAACATTTAAGAATTTATTTACCGGGATTTATTATTTCACTACCACAATCAGGGTACCTCATTCAATCAGGATTTTTTTTAAATCATCCTCGGTCTCGTATTTATTTCAATTGCATTGATGTGCATTTTGTACTAAGTTTTAAGTTCTTTGTGACACTTATACGAAGAAACGGACACCGGACTCAGTGTATGAAGTTGGCCGCACGAGCCAGAAGCGAATAACTAACCTGACACATGTCGATTCATTACAATTCACGAATTTAATTTGTCTTACAAAATATTCCTGTGTTCATTACGTTCCCGTGAGATCTAACTCCGGGCAGCGATCCCAAAAAATTCTATATTCAAACTCGTCAACTCGTACTTCTCAGCTTACGAGCCAACGGGCATAACATAGGTGACCAATCTGCAGTGATTGATATTCTGAAAAAAATAAATACAAAATAAAAAACAGGCTTGTAGATTACTTCTTCCTCGTGAATTTGAGTTATAATAAGATTATCAATCTCCAACAGTATTAGAAATAATACATTTTGACGGAGGTTACGCGTGCTACGACGCTCGACCGGCAGATATCCAGTGCGAACCGCTCATGAACACGCAGTGGTTTCCGCGCGCCAGCAGCGGTACACACAGAATAGTTCGCGCATCTTTTCAATGATTATTTTTTTGTAAGTATTAACCCCTTGACATACAAATAAAACAGAACGTCATGAAATGAATGACGACCCTAACTCGTCATTGTATGTCAAGGGGTTAAGGAAGTTACAATTGACGAAATTAAAAAAATCGAGAAACGTCTCAAGAACATAAATCAATTTTTTCAGATTCTAGTTTAGGTTTTATAAAATTTCAATTTGTATAAAAAAAACCATTTACACTATTTTTGCAAAACAAAAAATATGAGTGTACATTTTGATTTATCCTCTACAAAGGTCTTTATGATGTTTGCCGTATCAATAATAGTTTTATATATAATAACTTTATCACCATAACTTTGACTAGGTGCCGTATATACAAAAAAACGTGGTGGGGCATCGAAGTGGCTCAATTTTCGTAATAAACTGTACGAATTCCATAAAAAACTTAGATGTTTGAAAACTCCTTCACCTGCTACAACACCTCCTATATTTATATCCGGCGGGGGTGTTGTCCCAACAGGCTTCTTAACGACATCGACGATGACGTCGCCGTTCATCGTGACTTAACGCAGTAGAAAAATTGTCGATGCAGCGATAATCGGGGCTCATGGTTCGATGTTCAGCTAGGAAATGAGTCACTGGTGACAATATAGCAGCTTTCGACCCAACGTAGAATTATAGAGCACCTCGTATAGCCACGAGTACGTCGATTCAGTTCGGTTCGATCCGAACCAATCGCACAGATAGCATTACTTGTGCAACGACGTAAGACAATATTAACGGAACAGAGAGTGAGTAAGTGGCTCGAAACTAATTGAATCGAGCTCAATTACTTATTTTTTGTTCTCTCTTTCTCTCTCGCCCTCCCGTCCTGTAGTATAGACTGCAGAAAAAGCAGTACTCACAACATATAACGAAATTTGGGAAAAGCTAATCGATGATGAGTTTCGCTTAGGCTGGCGAGCGCAAGTTTCCACGCGTACACCAAATAGCTGTCATTCATATTGTGCGCGTTGCTTACGCACTACGTATATATAGTTTCCCTTTCCATTCTCTTGCAACATATCGAAAGTTCTAAACGACGAATCTAAAGATAGACAACGAAATACATGAATGGCAAACCACTACTGACAAAGAGGGCAATACTTTCGATGGGAATGACTGTAGTAATAAGTAGGACAGCGAAGAAAAAAAAAAACGTGTATATAATAGCGTGGTATGGACGAGAAGAGTTATGAGTGATCAGCTGACTCCTTTGTTTAGGTCGTTGAGACACGCGAAAAAGAGTTGTATATGTTCAATCGATATTGCCTAGCCATCTATAATAGGGACTGTAGCAGCATTGGCCGCGGGTTTAACAAATTTTCACTATTCTTCCAATCTACTAACGAGTTGTAGAAACGAGGAATTGAAATGTAGGAAATTCGAGCACTGGATAACATCGTACTCTCGAGGTCCAGAAATTGTCTCGCACACTTACCTTTGTAGTGAACTCGAAGATTATTTTGAGAGAGCCCTATGTAGTTGTATTTGTCCTTCGGACTCCAAGATCTTGGCAACCGTGTCTCCTCTTCGTTCACCATCGGATATAACATCTTGAGACGATCGACTGTCTGATTTTGCCCGGAATTGGTCCTCAAAGGCTCCGTAACACTCCGTTCCTCGCTGGTGGCAGCCATCATTGTCATTCGCAGCCCCACTCTTGCTACTCTGCCAAATACTGAACGCTACAGCGCACACTAATGAATGCGCAGCTCCAAGATCCAGTTTAACAAGATTTAAAGCACCTTCGACGGAAATCTTATCTTCGATGTTGTCGAAATTTTGCCGTGTGTATTGTAATTACCACAATAATTCACCGACTCTGCTGCTCCAACTCTTTGAGCTTCGAGACAACACTACCGAATACACAGCTGCGACTCCCCGTCTTTTTGCATCGCTGGTGCTGCTTACTGCGAATGCAGCGCCCCTTCACGAACGCAAATGAACTATTAACTAACGATACGAAGTCAAGCTGAAATAATCTGGTCGTACTGCGTTTTTGATTTTTACCGTCACACACTGCTCTACTGTTACTCATCTACCTACATTTCGGCGCAGTGTATAAATATGACGGAGAATACTATAAATCAGATCACGAGGAATAGATGACACCAGCTTTATCTTCTGTCATGAATATTGTACTTTGACATTCCTTTGGTTTCATTAATTTCATAAAAGGTTATTGCATTCTAAAAATGTGCAGCGTTAACGAAGAATTCGATGATGCAATAGAGCTTATTCCAGAAGAAACTTGTCAAATTCTGTGAGTATAAAATATTTAAATTGAATCGAACATTTGTTCACGGGTGAACAGTGAAAAAAGAAACGAACAGCTAAGTTTATAATTACGATATTTAACTTTGGTTAGAAAGATTATAGGACACTGCAGCATTAATAACACGATTTTGCATAATCGATAACTGTTTAAACCACTAATTTGGATATTATATGAATATAAAGTTTTTATGAATGTCGAGTGTATGCATATAATGAGATCTGACATGGTTAGTCAGACAGATTCAGTAAGCATACATTTTTATTTTATCCCACCTTTTAGAGCCAATGTATTCTGCCAAAAGTGTAACTTGGAAAAGGCACTGATACTATTGAAGGGGAAAGATGTATACTGCAACACCTGCTTCCTCGCCAGTGCTACACATAAATTTAGAGCTACTCTTGGAAGATCCAAGATTGTAAGGCCTACAGATAAGATTCTGGTAACTTATACAGGAAATGCTGGCTCTACAGCACTGCTGCACCTCATCAGAGCTGGGATGTATGAATCCCTCCACAAAAGACTGGTACTAGAGACCAAAGTTTTCTACATTGATGGTAAGACTGATTGCTAAAGAATATTCATATGCACATCCTGTACAAACTTCAAGTTTTTAATAGTCATATATATTGAGGCTCAGCAATTAAACTTTTTATACAACTTTCATTGCCTATTTCTAATTTTCATAAATACAATATAGATCCATAAATCTTGTACATGGCCTTTCTTGAATTTTAAGTATAGCAAACAGCGGTGATTCTGCTATTAACCCTAACTATTGGGACAACTTTAAGAACTCATTAGTTGAATATATATACAATATTCATTTAAATATAAACTTGCATGTTATATAATGACTTTGAATAATGAGCTAGTTGTTTTTAAAAACTATTATCATACAAAAATTGCAAAAATAATTGAACTCTGTACATGAAAAGTAATGACATATCTGTGATTCTGATCTAACTCTGAGATACGCTAGATTTAATATTAATTCTTCAGTTTTTAAATTGATGACATATTACTTTTCTGAGTATCAGCATGTCGGTAGAAAATATTGGATATTTAGGATTTATTTGAAGTCAACTTAATTCATCACATAATTCAAGACTTTAAAAGGTCCACCAAATGGCATTGCATAAATTAAAAAATCATTATCTCTTTCGTAATCTCACAGACCATGCCAAATTTGTATGTACAAGATTAAGATGATTTAAATATTGTTTCAAAAGAAAGCCCAATTCATTTTTACAGATTACAAATTTACTAAATAACAAAAAAATATAGTTACAAATGTGACACCTCGTTAACAACAGGTCTATAAAATTGTATTAATAATCTATGATTTTAGATGGAGCAGTGAAAGGACAGAGTCTAGAAGATAGAGAAACAAGAGTACGTAAAATTAGGACACAAATCAATTTCCTAGGATTTGAGTTATATGCAGTATCACTTAATAGAAGTTTAAAAGATGCAGAAGAAGATATTGAAAACTTAGAATGGTTTTCAAGCTCTCTAACCGAATCCTTGGCCGACGATGAGGCACTGAAAAATATTTTCGACAAACTACCCGACTATACTTCGAAGGTCGAATTGCTGTACAAGTTGCGTCAAAAGTTGATTTTTTCATCGGCTCGAAAACTTGGATGTAATAAAGTTCTCGTTGCTGACGATTCGACGTCTCTCGCGATCGACATTCTAAGTAATGTTGCCCTCGGCAGGGGGGCTCAACTCTCATTGGACATAGATTTTCTCGACACTCGATATGGAGATGTGACACTGCTCAGACCTATGCGTAATTTCACGCGACACGAGCTCGACTGTTATCTTAACATCCATAGTCTCGAAACCGTAGATTCTGGCGATCTCGAGGACCCTACGAACTCGCCTCAGTCGATTCAGAGCCTTACAGAGAAATTCGTAAACAATCTCGATTGCAGGTTTCATGGAACTGTTTCTACTGTGTTTCGTACCGGAGAAAAGATTTGCGCTGGAAATTCCGTCAACAATCGAAATTCAGATGAGACTTGCGTTCTCTGCGACGCGCCACTCGATACAGCATCTGATGCAATTATATCAGTTATACAGGCAACTTCGTTCTCAAGACTTGTGGCGTCTCCAGGTCCCAATAGGAATATAGGTTGTGGACGAAATACGGAAATCGTGAATTCGTCATTTCGAACGGACGAAAGTTCGAAGGACTGTAGAAAATGCAACGCAACCTGCAGTAATAAAAATGATAAACAAGTTAGCGTAACTCCCGAAGATTTGAGAAACTTCTTGTGTTACGGGTGCGGATTAATTTTTAGAAATTCGAATATGGACGATGTACCGATTTGCGTATTGAATGCGGTTAACCAGAGGTTGACGTTGAAAAAAATACGCAATGAAATAACGGACTTTTTGCTATAGCGTTTAAAGTTATTGATGAACAGAAATATATTTATTTTATGTAAAAAAATAATCGTTCATTTATATTTACTAAGTGGATAAATGATCTAATTAAAAATTAAAGATATATTTGCTTTGAATATATGGTTTTTGAGGTGTTATGCAACTTATTTCTTCTTTTAATTGGTGTTTCGTTGCACTTGAATTTAACTAAATTAAAAATAGAGCAAAGGTTTTGTTCATGAAGTTGTTGGCAGAGTTGAACCACAGTGAAATCGGAATGCAGGTTTATTGACCAATTGTACTATGTTACCACGATTACTATGAGAGGAACCAAGAGTCCATATTGTCGTCTATTACTAACAAATTATATACTTATGAAGCGATTGAACAATTTCGTAAGTCCCAATTGCAAATATTCTTATCATAGTTCTGCCATTACTGGTATCTCTGCATTAATATTGTTTTTTATTTTATAAATTTATTAAGACAATGTGCTACATCTCGTCTGTATCTCTCTGATTGCCAAGAGAAATAACATTTTCCCATCACAAATTTCTTCGTCACAATTGATTTTTCAGATAAAAGATGAAAATGGTTAACTGTAGAATTATGTAACACAGTTCACCATTCAGCTGTATAAAGTTAGCCATGCAACTTTCATTTAAAAAATCTTAACTCATACCATTCCATTGGTGGTTGGTTCATGGTGATTGGTAGTATAATTGAAACGTTTGGTGGTTAATAGTTTGATGAAATCATTTTTTTTTTTTACATGAGGCCTAAAGTTAGCCAAACATCTATTTCTAATTGCTTCGAAAAGGGCTCAATTGATGCAGAATTGTTTGATGGTTTCAAATAGTGTAATTACAACATTTAGCAGTAGTGCATTCAGCTAAAAATGTACAACGCAAGTGTGCCTTAAGGTAGGGGTTTGCTGGTACATTGTACAGATGTTTCATTATTAATTTTAATATTAACAAGCAACAATAATTGTTAAGGTAAGTTACAAATTACTATCATCAAGTAATAAAAGTCTACACCGTCGGTATAGATTAAATTCTAGGTATGAGTTATCAATTTCACGAGGTGGTTTTTGTTTTACTATCATCACCATTTATTCAAACAATGCTAATGTATTAACAGATAGACCGCGATTCAATTAAAATATGTTATTTACTACTTGACATTGTTGCATGAAAGAATTAATTCGAGTAAACTTGACTACCCTACTTTGCTATATGCAAATAAGAGCATTTGAAGCCTATACACAACCGATTAGATTTTTTTTTAGACATTCACATCTAATTACTACTGGTATAGATGCAGTCAGAGATGGAAGTTTTTCCTATTTGCCTACTCTATACTTCAGGCTTTATTCAACATTTTATTTCAATATTTTTATAAAGTCCTTACAAAATTATAATCAATCATTTAAATAGCATTTTCTCTTGTTTGTAACTGGTACTTTTGTATGTACAGTAGAACCCCTCTAATCCGCCCTCGGCTGGTCCGACACTCCGGTTAATCCGACCATGCTCGAGCTGGCATGCTTGTGCCGACAAGTCGGCACAAGCGGTGGGGGCTTGACTCACCGCCCCACCGTCCGTCGCATCATTGTGGCGCGTGTCATTGTTTACGGTTTGTTATTGCTTGCCCGCTTTAGTTTTTTTTATTTGTTGTAAAAACAATGCATATATACGTTTTTAAGTTTATATATCGCTTATTTAACTGTAAAAAATGTCTCTTTATATGATATGTAATAAATATAGCATTTTTTCGGATAATCCGACCTTTTTTGCGTTCCGACCATTCCCCCAGTCCCAAAGGTGACAGATTAGAGGGGTTCTACTGTATGTACATTCCAGGCTAGCCTTGAATCATGTCCACACGTCTTTCGCATCTTCTGCTGACGTAGGTATACAGCGAAATGGAGTTCGATTCTTGCTTTTGATTTGCCGGGAACATTGTACACTTGCCAAGCTCCACTGTACGCCGACGACACACGATAAAGTGACCTAATTGGTATATGACTTGTCCGTTGTCCTGCAAGGCTAGCAGAGCCAATCTTCAGTTAGTATGAAATAAAAATAAATGCATGTGCATAATGAACCGTATACCTGTATTGGGCTGTTGTGTTGGACTTTTTTCCCCTTGGACTCCTGCGCCAAGATCAATTGCCCGTGGAATGTCTTCCAATTTACATAGCATGCAATCTCACGAATGTCCAGATAGATAAACAAATGGACATTAAATTTGTTGAAAAAGCAAATTTTCCAGAACAATCATCATTACAATTCAGAACATTCACGATAGGTTTAAGATCCAATGCAGAATTTAAGTCATCGAGCCACACGTTATTGACTCAGAATAGAGGGTAGCGCCTTGCGGAAAAAATACATATCGTAACTAGCGCCGCTTGCGACAGGTGTGTCAACCAAGGCACCCAGCGAAAAGTAACAGTTGTCGGTATGGCAGGATGTAAGAATTACAGTGACAGGTCATGGTACATGATGGGCCCTGGTCGCCCTGATTGATCCTCAAACTTCCAAGTATCGTTAGCTCAACGCCGATTCGTATCCCACCAATCCATGTTTTTATATATCCAAATATATAAAATTCATTGCACATAACTGTTGTAATGTTTTTCTTTATTTCTAAAGGAAATAAGACAGAACCAGTAGGTTAATATAGAATTCTTCTTTATTCTTTGGGTCCACGGACGATAATTGACTATTGACGACCCTTTCTAGTTAGAGATTTATCCACACACTATCCCTGTTTTTGTTCATCAGGATCTCGCCTGTTAAATTTCTCATACATTGATACGAACTCGACAGCTTAATCGTGACCGTTTATTACTATTTCAATTCGATCATGATTGTATTCCATATATTCACAGCTAAATACGATCAACAGAATCACCAATAAATACAATAATAATTGAATTCAATATAATCACAGAAAAATATAATAATGTTTGAATTCAATATAATCATCGATAAGTACAATAATGATTGTATTCAATATAATCATCGATAAATACAATAATAATGGCATTCAATAAATCATCGATAAATACAATAATAATTGCATTCAACTATTCATCGATAAAGACAATAATAATTGCATTCAATATAATCAAAGAGAAATATGATAATACTTGTATTCCACGCAACATAGACATTGATATCTTTGGCATATCATCATAGTGTGAGACAGGTTTATCTTAACGTTGCGACACAACGACGCGCATTAATGATCGTATTTCATACAGTACCGAGTTTGCAATAATAGATTCGCCACATTATTATTAGACAGCTTTATAAAGTTTTTCTAGAGACCAACGGATCTCGCTCATTAACCGCTCGGACTTTGCCTCTGTTGGTATTTAAGAGTCTCGACAAGACCCAGTACGACATCAATACTGTGAAAGGATTATATAAGAACTTGTTATCGTCTTATTCAGGTCTTCTCGAACACCGTTCGCTATGGATGGATCGTTTTTATGTTGAATACTGTGTAGTGGAGCTCACCCATCTCTTAACGATAGAATTCTCGCTCACCTTAGTAATGGAAATCGATGGACAGTATAGTAATTTCCTACCCAGCGAACCTCCTTCCAGTCGAGTCCTTCCGTGACAGGCAAGCTCTTTTCGAAATTTAACAAAGTCGTTTATTCCTTGAAATGGATGCTGTTCTTCTTTTTCATGAGCGGGCCATGAGAGTGATGAGAAGTTCTTCTTTTTGATAAAGATGGTTATTCTTTATATAAACCCTGATCGATTATTCGAGTAACACTTGTTGAATACAACTTTCAATGGAACATATTAGAATGACCAATATCACGGATATGGCTCTTACTTGCCATCGACCGTCCAGCAGTCTTCCCTGCTACCAACTAACTGTCTTTTTCCCCTCGGGGTACACATACCACCGTTCACCGAGTCTCCATGCCATTATCACACAGGTGGGGCGGCGGTGACGACCCATCACGCAAAAGATAGCATGGCGCGACTGGTGAATAATAACTAGACTGTTACACTGTGTTGAAAAAAAATGCAAAATAAAATTCACATTTATAGTAAGGTTCGTATATTATTTGTTATGACTAGGGAACTTGCATGCATTTGAAATTTCGATGTTTCTCTGCCGGACTCGAAAGTCGGATGAAAAAGAATGAATTTCCCAAGACAGTTTTTTTTTAGCAATAGTAACGCAGCAAACATTTTTTTTTACACTAATTTTTCTCGGTACTCTCGAATTGGCATCCACAGCGCTGGGTCCGTCTATCAGCGTCGCCAGTGTCCAGATCGGGAACTATGCTCCACCGTACATGGTTTCTGCTCCTAGCAGGCAGAGGCACATGTAAATCTAAGTTTTGACAATATCACCAACGCTTCAGGGCTTCAAATGTTACTAGTGCGGGTTAAGGGGAGGCGACACCTCCATACTTCATCTACGAGTGCGAAAGAGATAGACTAGTATGGCGCTCACGGCGGAGTAAAAAAGAATCAGCACATCTGTGTAAGTATGGAGATAAACCTCTATACTTACACAGATGTGCTGATTCTCTTTCACTCTGTCGTGTCCGCCATACTAGTTCTACCTCTTTCGCACTCATGAATGTTTTGCCTCCCCATAAGACTTCTGCTTGCTCAAACCAGAAAGTGTGTATAGTGCAGCATAGCTTCTGGACGTAACACTGGCGGCATTCATAGACGAGTCCAGCAATATGGCTGTCCATTAAAATCTACCGAGAAAATTGAGTGAAAGAAAAGTTTTTCTAGCGTATATATTGCTCGTACAAAAAGTGGCTTGGAAAACTCATTATTTTTCACCCTACTTTAGAATGAAATACAAATTTGAGAACATGCAAGTTCCCTATTTCTCATTTTTGAGATTGATTGTTAATGAAGTATTAAATTATATATGAGGTAAAAAGTAAAAAGTTTGTAAAAAGTTTCCCATAGTTATAGGTCGCAATTTGAAGTATTATAAAAGATACTGTGACTACGGATTTCCCAGAATTTATCATTCATATTTTGACGCTATGTCTTGGCCACGAATGAACGAAAAGAAAATGTTCACCACCGAATTTCGACCATACAATTCTGTTTGAGAATTCCGTTCGATGGTGTTTGACAGACCTGTGAATATATTGAAACTAATGAAGCTTCACTCAAGACAGGGTGAAAATAAACCAGACGCATAGATGGTATTCAGAGAAAGTGGTTTATTTAACCATCCGCAAGTCACATACAAATCATAATTTAAATGTAATTTGGAAAAATGTCAGACTTTGGAATTAAATACAAAATTAGGATAAATTTAGAAAAAAAGACAAAGTTGATATAAAAATAAATGCACCAAAATGAGAGAATTAAAAACTGTGTATAAATAAATAAAATTGAGTCAGATTTTAGTTTCTGTGAGACTTGAGCAGCACACAATTATATTAATTGTGTGCAGTAGGTACTGAGAGCGTAGAGAGCGGTGTGCGTGCAGCAGTCAGTGCTGCGTAGCACGCCACGCTAGAGAGAATGAATGCGTAAGGCGTTATAACAATTCATAGCAAGCTCTCAGCAGCTTAATGAAGAGAGGTTGCAGTGAACAAATAAGAGCACTTGCAATTGAAATTGCTTGAGTGCTCTACATACATGAGACAAGCTATGCAGGCAGCACTGCATAGCACAATACAACATATAATGAGGATGCACAAAATGAGCAGTGTATAGTCGCTGTACTCTCCCAGCAGATGTCCTGGGGGAAAGTACAGCGAATATAGAACACCTGCATAATTATATTAATTATACCGGCAAATTAAGCTGAGAGGAAACGTGGCGCGACATGTGCTGCGATGCCCGCCATAAAGTGAGACCAAAAAACGTTGATGCACCGATGAGAATCCAACTCCTCATTGCCATTGAATTTATGGTAAATTATAACAATGCACTCGTACCTGATTTTGAGTCCTGTTGAGTAAAGAAGGTTGAGATGATCCGGTTGAAAAAAGTGAAAATTGTCCGAGCCTTCCAAATGCGTGCGCTGTTCCGTGCGGGTTTTCACATAAGTGTCCAAATATCCAATATGGCTGCGGAATCTGAAAGCGTCGTTAGGCGCTGAAGTCAATTGAGAGAGATAGCCGGTCAGCGAAGCCGTGGTTAAGCGAGAGAGACATCCTCTCGCTCGACGCGGCATGCCTACGAGGCACAACCTCGGCTCCGCGAAGCCCTGCCTCGGCTATCTCCGCCCAACCGAACGCTGCGTGCTCGGGTACAGCAACAGGTCGACGCACGGCGAATATCGATCGCCGTGCGCCAGCTGATTATCCAACAAATTCCTTTTTTTAAATTAAAAAATAACTTAAATATGGACGGAAGTCAGGTCCACAAGCCGTTCTACTTCACGTGAAATACCCCATACATTATAAAATGAGAAATTCCAAAATAATTTGCCTCAGCATCAACTTAAAATTGTCGTACAGAAATGATTGGTGCTGAGAAGATGAATAATTTTTTAAATGAAGTCGGAAGGTCTCACACATTTTGTACATTAATTGTTGAAAAAAGCGCCATCTCGGAAACAAACGAAGTTTCGAGTTGCTGAACCTTTACGAAATTATTTCCAACAATATCATAATAATTATATAAATATAATAATTAAGAGATTTTTATTTTCCATTTCATATGGCCCGTCTCCAAGGTGCGGCGGCGCATAGCCGCATGCATGTGTATCAGTGCCTCATTTCTATAGATCCCAACTGTATACAGTCCAATTCTTATACAGAGTATATAACGACTCGTATTCGTTGTGTGCACAGAGCCAAGTGGCGCCTTGCCAGTGTAATTTCGCACTTTTTGCGGATGAAATACATAGTTCACATCGGCACATACATTTCGACGATTTGTTTTCATGAAAAAATTGAAATATTTATATTAAAATAGTTTTCGTAAGGTAAGTTGAACCACAGCAGTGCAATACAAAAAAATCCCACAGAATAAGTTATATTTATTTATATTCTATACCTGGATCCAAACGTCAGTGATCGTTCCAAAGAATAAAACATTACACATTTCTAATTTATTGTTTTATTGTATTTTATTTTAGGGATTGCATATTTATTTTCATGTATGCAGCCGAACACATTATGTACAAATTATGTCATGAATATACTTTCGTCTGCTTGTGCGAGATCAGTTTCGTCTACATCGCCGTCTTTAATAATCGGTGGCTGCAAGTTGACGAGTACGGCACATACTGTTACGTCCCCAAATATGCAACACTCTTGACGTCACTGCGTGGCTCAGCCAGAGCCGCTGCAGTGGGGGCTCAAGATAAGAAAACGGGGAAACGGGCCCCTTGCTCGTTTGAGATAAGGCGTAAAAATCTCTCTAGTACATCGGGTGCGTGGGAGATGGCAAGACCTACCCTAGCGGGTTGTGCAAGCCAAAATTTGATTGGTAATCCTAAACTGGTAAAGTCGAAAAATTCGTCTCAAGTATTGACTGGTAGCCAATTTTTCCAGCATTGGACTGAAGCGATTTTAATTGGACTTTACATGAAAAGTCGCTACCAATCAAAATTGGAGATGATTTTTTCGACTTTACCAGTTTGCAAAATCGCACAACCCGCTAGGGTAGCCAACCAGCATCAGAATCTTGCCCTCTCTAACGCCTATCACCACATTAGATAAGAAATATTGTACGGGCAGACTCCTTGTAAGGCAGCAGGAGTGTGGGAGATGGGGAGTTCCTAGCCAATTGGGCCAGAGGAACTCGCCCTCTCCAACCCCTGAGAATAGCACTGGAAGGAACACCGACATAGTATAAAACGGCCGAAATGTGGCCCTTTTAGTCAGTTCTCTCCGATCTTCAAAGGCCATTAAAACTCTTCTAGCCAGTGTAAAAGTGATAGTGAGTAAGGAGAAATCCTTGTATATTTTTAGTGATTACCCTCAAATCCCTAACCTCGGCGAGTAACACGGACCGCTGCGGACTCACCATTCCAATCTCTATCCTCGGCGAGTAACGCGGACCACTGCGGACTCACCATTTCCTTAAATCCATTCCGAACAAGGAGTAACGCGGACCACCGCGGACTCTACGTTTATATTCCTTTCCGTAGCATCTGACCGTTTCGTGAGAAAGCAGAAGCGTGGAGGGCGCAAAGCTGCGTCTAGAAAACTCCAGGCCCAATACCAGGGGTACTCTAAACCCGGCCAAGGAGCATATTTTACAAACGAGTATTTAGAATCAATTAACTTAATTTGCAGCACCAACCATAAATACAAATTAATTAAAATAGACTACGTGATTAAATGTTTAAAGCCTAAATTCATTCCCACAACAGATCCGCGATTTAACTTTTATTAAAAATTAGAACAATTTAAGAAGTAAATTTATCCATCAAATCGTTAACCCGGATCCCTGACCAATTAGCCGTATCTAAGGTCAAAAACAGGGCAATTTAACCCTTAATGGCCACACCTCAGCCAGGCCACATAGCGGCCACATGGGGTAACTCATTACCCCACGCTGAAGAACTTAGTTGTACAAGAAATATGGGTGTTTTAAGACTTCTAACCGATTGTTTCATGTTTGTTGAAGAGTTTTTTTAACATTTTAAATGATTTTTATTCGTCAATTTATAGATGGCGTTCTAAAAACTGGTCATATATGTGAAAATTCAGCAAGAATGGCTTTTTTCAGACAAAAATTCATTACTCCGCCATTTTTTAATATTAAGGGCTAACATTTTAGGATTGTACGCACAACATATACCACTACCATAAAAAAATAACAGTATCCGCCGATCACTCAAAAAGTATATTTATTTTGCAAAATTACTGGAGGGAAAAATGAAAAAAAATTACAAATCATAAAATTTGATAAGATGACGTTACTTGTATCAATTTCAAAGGTTTTAGACCTCTAATTTCCCTTTTCCTGAGGCTGGGGTAACTAGTTACCCGTGTGGCCGCTAAGGGTTAATAAGTGTTTGTTACCTGGACGTAACAGTGGATCCGACGTCCACAGTGAGTATTTGCGACGTAACCTTGTTAACATTTTTTCTTTTCATATAAATTAATGATATGATATATCTGTTCTTACAGAATACAATACCGAGGCGAAGTCGACGAGCTGGGGCGGCGTGTCCACGCCCTAGCGCCGAAAGCTTTAATGGGCGTCAACGGGGACGTCGCTGGGGCGTCCGGTGGGGAGGAGTCCGCAGACGAGGACAGCCGTGTGGACCCTCATGCAACACATTTCCGCCCAAAACATTTTCCACGGCGGCAATTTCTCGGGATGTAAATTTGTTTGAGAATCCGTCCAATGTAATTGACCGATCTGTGAAGATATTGAAAATAATGAAACCTCACTCGAGACAAGGTGGAAATAAACCAGACACGTAGATGTTATTATACACGTATGTTAGATGGAAGTGGTTTATTCTACATTCTTAGTGCGGTATACGAAATATATTTTGTACATAATTTGGAAAATATAAAAGTGAAAATAAATACAAACATAGATTTAGTTCAGAAAGAATACAAAATGATATAAAAATAAAAGCACCAAAACTCAGGAATTAACAAATTATACAAATAAATAAATTGAATTGAATTTGCACTGAGAAGGCAGCGCACAATTATATTAATTGCGCGCTATGTGTGCTTGAGCGTGAGCATGACGTAGCCAGTGCTGCGGACCATGCCACGGAGTGAAAACTACGACTGTGTGAGACAATCTGACTTATTCCCAGTAAATTCTCTGTAAAGTTATAGGAGAAAATACAGGAAATAAGTGGGAGCACTTGCAGTTGTACTGCTTGAGTGCTGGAATGTTATATGAGACAGCGTGACACAGTCAGCGCTGCAGAGCATGACAAGTACAATAATAAGGATGCACAATTGAGCAGAGATTATTCACAGTATTTTCCCAGCAGATGTTCTTGGGGAAACTACAGTGAATATAAAGCACATGCGTAATTATATTAATCAAGCAGGCAAGATAGAGTGAGGAAAACGTGGTGCAGCCCGTGCTGCAGCACACGCCACAAGATGAGACAATTAGGTTGATGTACCGACTTATTTATTACTCCTCACCGCCAGTGAATTGTGTTGAACCTTACCACTTTCGTCCCGTCGACGATCTCGTAAATCCCGCTCGCTCGTAACGCCGCTTCTATTTGAAATTTCCATCCGAGAAAATTCGTCCCATCGAACTTCGGCACGTGGCCCACTGTGAATTCGTCCGGCATTTTCTCTGCAGTCTTTCTCTCGCTCGCGTAACTATATTGATTCTGTAGATCTCTCGCGACTTAACAACGACCGGCTTTGTCTCGTGAATCTTTGTTCCCGCCTGACTCTCTCAATCCTTCTAACAAACTTTTCACACCGGACTCGCTACTGGGCCCATAACCTGTTGAATCTTAGCGATTCTTTGGAACCTGTGTGAATTACTAGAAAGGAAGGAGAGCAGGGATAATAATAAATTATCAGAACACTGTTTAAGATACACCTTTGTCTCGGTTTATTGAACAGAATGACGCGCGTACTAATCTTGCATGCAGTCAACTACAGACTAATTAGCTTTGCTCGCTGAGATCGCGGTATTGCACGTCGCATCGAGAGTGGGGATACTCGGCTTTTCAAGAAGCCTCGGCTGCACACACACATACGTTGCGTCAAGTACGTTAAGCAAATCCAACACTTCCGCCGCTTACGTGCTTGTCCACACACACACGCATACCCATGCTTTCACGAAGACGCTTAAAATCCTCCTTTGGTAGAGCTTTGGTTAATATGTCCGCTTTTTGCATTTTTGACGGAATATATTCGATTTTAATTTCGGCGTTTTCGACCATTTCACGTATGTGATGATATCGGATATCGATGTGTTTAGTTCTTTGGTGGACCTCTGGGTTTTTCATTAATTTGATAGCGCTCTGATTATCAACGTATAATACTGTGGCACTGTCGCAGCGATGTCCGATTTCACTTAACATATTTCTAAGCCACACGGCATCTCTGGCTGCAGATGACGCGACAACATATTCGGACTCCGTCGTACTTAGAGTGACCATCTTTTGACGACGAGATGACCACGTGACCAGTCCGTTCGCAAGACTAAACATGTAGCCGGTCGTTGATCTTCGCATTTCTAGATCTCCTGCATAATCCGCATCGGAAAAACCGACTAGCTTAGACTCGCTTTCGCCGCTTCGGTACTCGATCCCTAGATCTACTGTACCGACTAGATACGCGAATATTCTTTTCACAGCTTCCCAATGACTTGGATCGTGATTGTTCAGGAACTTACTCACATTGTTCACTGCGAACGCGATATCTGGTCTTGACACGATTGCAAGAAACATTAGTGAACCCACAGCCTCTCGATAAGGCACATCATTCACACCTTCATTCGCTTTTACCGGATACAATTTCGCATGACGATCCGCCGGTACACTCAACTCGTACGCTTCGCTCATGTTAAATCTCTCAAGGATACGATGGACGTATCCACTCTGATGAATAAACACCGATTTTCGAGCTCGATTGCGATCTATTTGTAAACCTACAAAACCGCTTCCGTCGCCTAAAGTTATCTCGAACTCTTGACTTAACAACGATGTTATTTCCTCGAGAACATTTCTGTTTTTGCACGCAATAAGCCTGTCGTCTACAAATGACGCGAGATGTACCTTCGATCCCTCATACTGACCGGTATAGACACATTCGTCTGCGCTCGTTTCCTTAAAATTAAATTGCTTCAGAAAACCACTGAATTTACGGTTCCAGCACCGTGGTGCTTGCTTCAAACCGTAAAGAGACTTATTGAGCTGACATACTACACTCGAAGCACCTTTTATTTTCTGATTACCGTCGAACCCCTCAGGAACCTCCATGTGAATCTCCTCTTCGAGATTGCCGTACAGGAACGCTGTCTTCACGTCGAACTGTACAAGTTCGAGGTCTTCCTGGGCGACGAGTGCTAGCAGCACGCGTAGAGAGTCGTACCTCACCACCGGCGAGTACGTCTCGGTGTAGTCTATTCCTTCTCGTTGTTGAAAACCTCGCGCACACAGGCGAGCTTTGTATCGATACACTCGTCCCGTTGGGTCGACCAGTTTCTTGAAAACCCATTTTGAGTCGATAGTCTTCTTGTCCGCTTCCTTTGGAATAATCGTCCAAGTGTTGTTCTTTTTGTGAGCCGCCAATTCCTCTTTAACAGTGTCAATCCATTTCGACGCGTTTTCGCCGCTGATCGCTTCTCTGAAGTTTGCCGGTGTTTCGTGGACTGCTAAGTTTAACTCCCACTCAGGACGGTACCTTACTGACCGTTTCAAAGTCGCTCGGTCTCGGAGACGACGAGGCTCGACAAGCGGCAGCTGTTCCTCGGCATCGTCTGGAGCTTCTTCCGCCCCTTCATTACCGACTGCTGGCACCGCCGGTGCATTATCGACCGCAGGTTCCATTAACACGTCTTGCGCTCGATCTTCCTGCGCTGGCTCCTCATTGTCTAGGCCGAGTCCTCCCACAGAAAACGTCAGCTCATCGATCTTTGTGTCGACCGGCGACGGCTTCACTTCACTCCGTTTTTCATTGAACACGACATTACGCGATACCGTTACAGCTTTCGTCTCGGGATTGAACACTCTGTAGTTTGCGGAATCCTCTTCATACCCGACGAATAACACCTTTTTCGACCTTGCGTCAAACTTCCTCGTGAATTGTTTAGGCACATGTACGAAAGCTTTGGACCCAAACACTTTAGTGTGGCTCAAATTGGGCTTTTCCCCCGTCCAGATCTCATACGGCGTTTTCTTTCCTCTTCTATCCGATGACAGCAAGCGATTCTGAAGATATACGGCCGTGTTTACGGCTTCCGCCCACAGAAACGTCGGTAAACTCTTTGCCTTCAGCATCGTACGCGCACACTCAACGATGGTGCGATTATCTTGCTCGGATTTGCCGTTTTGTTCTGGCGTGTACGGTGCACTCGGCTCGAGTTTTATCCCACGCGACGATAAGTACTGGCGCATCTTCTCGTTAACGTACTCGTGACCATTGTCGGAACGTAGCGTCTTCATCGGCCTCCCAAACTTGTTCGCGACCAGTCGCTCGAAGTCTCTGAAACGCTCGAACACTTCCGACTTTTGCTTGAGGAAATACACATACCGAAACCCGGACGCGTCGTCGATAAACGTTATAAAATAACGCGCTCCTCCAGGCGAGGTCTCCGAAATCGGCCCGCACACGTCGCTATGAATGAGTTCACCCGGCTTCGTGTCCACTTCCTTCCATTCTGTTTTAAAGGGCAATCTATGCGCTTTGCCTAGTTGGCACGCATCACAGAAGAAATCTTTCTCGTTGATCACTTTCACTCCTTCTACGAGCTCTTTTCTCACGAGATCGCATAGTGCACGTTGATTCAAATGTCCTAGGCGCTCGTGCCAAACCTTTAGACTCGTTGTCGTCACGTTAGCTTCGCCGACACTTCGTGCACCTTTTACGCGGAAAAACATTCAAAAAATTTCGTTCGACTGCTTGACGCCAGTCGCCACAACCTTGCCTCTGTCCAACAAGTCCACCGAATCACCCGCGAATCTCACTTCAAAACCTCTCGAGGTACATACACCAACGGAAAACAGATTACTACGCACGGCCGGTACATAGAGCACGTTATCAAGTCTTGCCTCGTTCCACACGCCATTCACGAGTTTCTCGATTATTATAGTTCCTTCACCGACCACCTCGCAGACGCCATCGTCGCCAACTGATATTGTCATACCTTTGATCGAACGGAACTCTATAAACCACTCGCGTCGGAAAGTAACGTGCCTAGAAGCTCCACTGTTGGTATACCAGATTTCTTTTTTATCCAGTTGTAGCCATCTATTCTTGAGCTCTGCCGACACCCCACTCTGCTGGCTCGAACCTCGATCGTTTCTCCCACTTTCTGGGCCCACTGCCATGAACGCGACAGGACGTGATGATTCACCCTCGTTGCCGGCTCCTTTGTTTTGATTACGAGTCGGCACGCTCTCGCATAATGCCCCTTCTTCTGACAGATATAGCACTTACTGTTTAGTTTCTTTTTCTCGCGTCGTGCTTTCCTTTCTTCTTCTTTGTCCTTTGAGTCTTCTTTGTTCTTCGAGTTTTCTTTGTTCTTCGAGTTTCCGGCTTTTCCATGGTTGATTCTCATTGCCGCAAATGCTGCTATCTCACCTCCTTCAGCTTCCAGTCGACTTTCCTCTTTGATAAGCCGTTCTTCCAGGTGTTCCAGGGTCTGTCGAGCAGGATCGACGCTATCCCAGGCTGTCTGTAACGTGCTGAATCTTGGCGTGAGACTAGCTAACAGCTTCGCCATGATCGTCAAATTTGATACGTTTTCTCCGAGATCCAAGAGCTGCCTTGCCATTGTTACGTCAAAATCGCGGCCTATCTTACGAACCCACGAATTTAACATAGATTTCACGTTTCGGTGTATCTTTTCCGTGCTCTGGTCAAGGAGAATAAATTCTCCCTTTACCACACCCGACGAGAAAATACCGAAGACGCAAGCCCGTTTTTGAGTCTAACCTCGCGGAAAATTACTCGGGGTAGGGCTGGAGTGCGTTTTGTTCTTGGTTGGGGATGATCACTTCACGAATAATGGGGAGGGACTTGAATGACAATTTCACGCGGAGCAAGATTTCACTTTAATTGGTAATTGAAAATTATACCTACGGTTGTTTGTTGCTGTGGTTCTTACTGTTGAACGTTGGTTGGACGTAGATTAGTGTAGTTAGACAGACTAAAAATCGAACGTAGGCGTTGGTGCGTATTAATTATTATTTATTGAAATAAACTACATGAGTAGTTGAATGTTGCACGTTCAATATTCCCGACTTTACAAGCGTTAATAATTATAAGTACTGTACTCTTACTCTGTACTACTTGAAACTATACTTTGTGAAAATTAAGCCGTGGTGAAAAATTATCGTTCTGTACTACTTTATTTCCCGGCAAACAGTACTACTTGCTGTCTTGGGAAAAGTCCAATTCACTGCCGGCGACTTATTGACTGCCAGGCTAGTGATTAGTCCTCTACTTGACCCCCCGTGAAACTGTGTTACTTGACTCCCCGTGAGAAAGTGTTACTTGACTCCCCGTGAAAAAGTGTTACTTGACTCCCCGTGAAAAAGTGTCGCCGGCCGATTTTCGCGGCCTTTTATAGGGCTCCTGAGCGTCGAAAATTCTTGTCGTCAAGCGCGCAAAAGAAGAGAAGGGATAAAACCCTATCCTGATTATAAGAATTTCCCCGTGGTCTATCTCGACCATACACGTATTCATTCCCCTTACTCCGCAGAGTAGCTTCTCGACATGCAGAGCCATAGATCTATGCAAGTGCATCGGTATGGCGCGCTCTGATTTGTCCGCGCGATGTGCTACACAGAGGACCACGCGATTAGGTGAGGGAACGCGTTCGAGGCGTTTTTCCCCTGAAAATGAGGCGATTTTTACCACCCCGCTTCTTGGCCTACTTTCGATAGAGTTTCCTAGGCTAGGTAATATCCTTATGCTCGCTTCTATGTAGATGTGTCTATGGTAATGGCTTAGTTTTTCGGCGTTTGTACGGAACTTAATTAAATCCTTCACATGAAACCACTAGTAATAATTTTGTTACAGATTCTGTAGTTAACTTTGACGTATGCAACCTGATTTCTGCGTTAATCTCTTATTAGTATAAATGGTTTTGTTGAGTTGTGGCTTATTCCAAGCATCATTGGTTATTCGTTAAATTAGTGATTACTCTAGTTATAGCTAATAAGTTTTCTTAAATAATTTGTTGGTTAGACGTTAGACTTCTTATAGTTAATAAGGTTTCTTAAATAATTTGCTAATTAGACGATTATTCTCGTGCTATAGAAACGAGAGCGAGAGAGAGAGAGAGAAGGATTTTACTTGAGAGTGACTCGTCTAACTTGGTTACTCGTACATTTCGTTCGTACGCAAGTCGGCTAGATCGCTGTTCAGCCCTAGCGATAAGGCGTTCGTAGTGGCGCAGAAAGTCGCCTAGCCTCGCTTTCCTGCAGAGGAAGCTTTATGGAAACATGTTATAGTTTTTCTCTCTTTCTCGTTTAGTCTTACTTATGGGTATTCAACTGTAAAATAATCTTAACATTTCATTTTATCCTATCTATATATGTGTAACATATTTCATATAAATAACTTGGTGGTAAAACAAGTATTTTTATGCATGGAAACGAGAGAGAGCGAGAGAGTTCTTCTCTTGAGAACGACTCGCCTAGCTTGGTTACTCGTGCATTTCGTTCGTACGCAAGTCAGCTAGATCGCTGTTCAGACCTCGCGCAAGGCGTTTTCGTTGCGTGGAGAGTCGGCCAGGCTCGCTTTCCTGCATCAGAAGCTTCATTGCAACTCAATTTTAGTCTCATCTCTTTCTCGTTTTTCTGTCTATTTTTCGCTATTTTACCATAAATTAATCCTAATATTTCCTTTATCCTTTCTATATAGGCATAACATGTTCTATATATTTATGATGGTATTTTTACTATAAATTCCAATATTTTACGAGAGACATGTTAATATATAGGCATAACATGTTTTATATATTTATGATGGTATTTTTACTATAAATTCCAATATTTTGCGAGAGACATATTAATACAATCCCAAGAGAAAAGGGGAATTAATCCTGATATACTGATCATTCTTTTTTTACCCGACTATACTTGGTAAGCTCATTAATTCAATGTGGGTTGTACTCGTTTTCGAGTGACAGCCCTGAGTAGTTTCCATATGGAAGCATAATTGTTCTTTTTGCTGCTGATATTTTACCTACAGTATTCGTGTGAACATTTTAATAGTCATAACTCTTTCGTTTAAATCAACAGTTCCTCCACTTTTGTTAATTGTTTCGCTTAGTTAACAATTGTTCGTGATTTCATCATCTTTGTAAAGAGAGAGAGAGAGAGAGAGAGAGAGAAGATTTCAGGCAAGAGCGAGAATCAAGGGTGCGGTCGCTTGGTCACGTGATAGCGTTCCCTCCAACCGCTCCCTTATGACCAACAACGCCCCGACGGCGACTAGCCGAACCCCTGGTCTAGGATTGAGGGTAAGGCCGCGCTGAATCATAGATCCATAAATGGCAGTCGATAACCGGGTCTACGCAGTAGATCCCATGGTTTGAAAGTTTGCCTTTTGACCGGGAGCGCCGAAAAATTCCATCTTTACAAGATTAATTCTTCCCGGGAAACGGTCGGTAGGGCCGCATCTTCACCCTGTTCCGATCTCTGTCGCTAAAATCGCTCTCCTCTCTTATTAAGAAGTTCGAGGATAAAAGAAAAATGTGAGAGGTTACTTTTACTGCAGTGAAACTAAAACAGAAGAACTTTAACGTAATCGAAATGAGAAAGATAAACGCGACGTTACGTCAGGACGTAACACCATATTCCGAACCTTAGCAACATGCTGCACGACCGTATCCGTCGAGCTCATTCGATATTCATGAAATTTCTGCATTAAAACGAGCTTATTCGCTTCTGAATTTTGCTGATGAATTCTTGTGAGTGTGTTCCACATTTCCTTTGCAGTGGTGCAGACCAACAAACTCTCGAGTTGTCTGTATTCCATCGCTCTCGAAATGATGTACATCGCCTTTGCGTTGTTCTTCACCCACGTCTTCGCCGGCTCTTCTTCAGGCGGTTCTGGTTTCACTTTCGTCCCGTCGACGATCTCGTAAACCCCGCTCGCTCGTAACGCCGCTTCTATTTGAAATTTCCATCCGAGAAAATTCGTCCCATCGAACTTCGGCACGTGCCCCACTGTGAATTCGTCCGGCATTTTCTCTGCAGTCTTTCTCTCGCTCGCGTAACTATATCGATTCTGTAGATCTCTCGCGACTTAACAACGACCGGCTTTGTCTCGTGAATCTTTGTTCCCGCCTGACTCTCTCAATCCTTCTAACAAACTTTTCACACCGGACTCGCTACTGGGCCCATAACCTGTTGAATCTTAGCGATTCTTTGGAACCTGTGTGAATTACTCGAAAGGAAGGAGAGCAGGGATAATAATAAATTATCAGAACACTGTTTAAGATACACCTTTGTCTCGGTTTATTGAACAGAATGACGCGCGTACTAATCTTGCATGCGGTCAACTACAGACTAATCAGCTTTGCTCGCTGAGATCGCGGTATTGCACGTCGCATCGAGAGTGGGGATACTCGGCTTTTCTAGAAGCCTCGGCTGCACACACACATACGTTGCGTCAAGTACGTTAAGCAAATCCAACAAATTGCACAGAATTATGACGGTGTACGCATACCTGAGTTCTGAGTCCTGGTGAGCAAGAAATGTTGAGCGAGTCCGTGAATTGAGAGACAAAAGGGTCCGAGAGTCCAGAAATGCGTGCGCTGTTCCGTGGATGTTTCGCAAAAGTGTCTAAATTTTCAACATGGCTGCTGGATACGAAAGCGTCGTTGGGCGCTGAAGTCAATTGAGAGAGATAGCGGTGAGCGAAGCCGAAGTCAAGCGAGAGAGACATCCTCTCGCTTAACGCGGCATGCCAGCGAGGCACAGCCTCGGCTCCGCGAAGCCCTGCCTCGGCTATCTCTGGCCCAACCGAACGCAGCGTGCTAGAGCACAGCAACAGGTCGACGCACGGCGAATATCGATCGCCGTGCGCCAGTTGATTATCCAACAAAATTATTAAAAATAAAATTCATAAAAATTATTAATATATTTATTTATTATTATATTTATAATCATGTTTTCACTCGACCCTCCTATGCATCAATAATTAGTAAAAAGGCGTGTAAATTTGAAACTTTCACATTGCTGTCTCGTAATTTTCGCTAACCCACAGATACTCCTCTACAAATGGTCATCTTAATTGTGACTTCTCCATAAAGGAAGTAGTATTTCATTTTGATAGATGAAAATTTATGAAAGTTAGAGCGAAATTATATTTTTTCCGAAAAATTAGAAACACGCATGATTCTATAAAATCTCAACGTCCTTATCGACGTTTGCCAAACTCAATACCGAACAACCTTATCTCATTGCCTATTCTTGTAGAAAGTTTTAACTCGATAACAAAAAATATGCGAAAGGTAGAGAGCATACTTGCTTTCTTCGGAAAATTCAAACAACCATAAAATGAGATATCCGTTAGCAGTTTGGGCGAAAATTGCAGCAAACTAACGAGGGTTGCGACCCGACTCGCGTGCAAAGTTTCAGTATGATCGAGTAGCACGCTCTCGAAATATATCTATTGCAACTTTGGAAAATCATGACACATTTACATACATACATACTACCTTGATTAAAAAGTTTTAGGACCGGCCACCGTGAGGGGCTGTCAGTCACCCGATTGGAATTTTTTTTTGTTAGGTTACCACATCTGTAATAGACACTTCCCTTTAAATTCAGCGTCATAGCTTGACATTTGTAAAAGTTACGATGTACTGACATGGAAGGATAGTTTGGTGCCCTCCTCCGATTTTGATCAAACTCACGTATGTTGTAGAGCATCGAAATCTAAAAGACGCGTATTTTTTTTTATCGGCGGAAAAACATTTCTAAGGGGTGAAATCGCCTTTCAAAAGCGTCAACCGACTCTAATGAAACAAAAACCAAAATACTCCTCATTGAGGACAATAAAAATTCCACATGAAGTTGAAGAAAAAAATTTATTTGCAGGGGTGAAACTACATAATCACCCCTAACTTTGAAGGGCGATTTCCCCCCTTAAAAATGTTTATCCGCCGATAAAACAAAATCGATCTTCGAGCACAATTTTCTTAACTTTTTCGATGTTTTCATCAGTCACAGAGGTAGACGGACGACCGGAACGAGGCAAATCATGAACTACAGTATGGCCCGGTTTAAACTCTTTGCACCACTCGTATGCTTGTATTTTCGACATTGTCGAGTTCCCGTTGGCTACCGTTAACATTTTCAACGCTTCTGCACATGATATTTTGTCAGAAACACAAAGTTTCAGGCAGACTCTTTCCTGAACTAAATTCGACAGCGAAATTCACAGACTACACCAAATAATGACTTGTTTACAAAACTAACACACAAACTATCTAACACATTGCGCTTAAAAGTGACATGTAAACAACTGACAAATGTACCAACCTAGAAAAAAAAATAATTTTTACATCATCTCAAGGGTGGCTCGTACATACATACATACATACATACATACATACATACATACATACATCTACAGGGGGAGGTTGTAACCCCTACGTGGCGCGTCCCCAGGTGGCGGATAGGGGAACGCTCGCTAGATATAGCGGGTAGGGCGGAAACTAAAAATACGTCCCGCGGACCAAACAGCAGGGGTGGGACCCACAAGAAACCCACGTTTTTCATCCTGGCACAACAGCAGGAACTAACGTTTACGGTGCAGGGGCTCGGATCCCCAGTGCCGGCGCTTACAGGGAGTGAGAAAGCGGGCTCCCAGGCGTCGTCATCAAACGACCGCAGTGCTGCTGGAGTGGGTCACTTGGCTCCAGCAGTATGTGTAGCTACGAGTGCTGCGGACGACAATTCGAAAGACAGCGTTCGGCAAAGGAGAGAAACGGCTCTTGAAATGGTGGACAACGAGACGACTAAGACCCACCAGAAAAAGGCGGAGAAACAGGCAACGGAAACAGAACCCATGAAAGAATCGGCGATCGTTCCTGCCGGCTCGAGAGTCCCTGGCGGTAGCCGATTTGCACTGCCGACACGCAGTGACACAGTAGGAGGCGAACCTTTTACACTACCATCACGGTCGGCGAACGGGCAGCAACAAGCAGTTAATGCAAAAGCTGTGGAGGCCTTTTACCGGTTGAAGAAAGACATCGAGGGACTTGTGAACTTCGTTCTGGAGAAGAAGAACATACACAAGGAAATCAAAGACATGTCAAGGAGCACCGCCAGAGCACTCAAGGAGTTCGAGAAGGCATGGCGCGTGATGGACATGGCTACGACTGTGCCTCCGATGGAAGACGGGGAGACCCAAACGTCACCTATTTTTCGGGCAGAGACGGTGGATGCGATGGGCAAGCGAGAGCGCACATCACCGCCCATGGTACCGCCGAGCAAGAGTTTTCGCAAGGCTGAAGCCAGAAATAAGTCTGTGCAGGGGCGACACCAACAACGACCCGTAAAAAACCACCAGCAGGAACCTCTGGAGTGGAATACAGTTGGGAAGAAAAAGAAGAAGCAAAGCGGGAATACAACGGAGGAGGCTGGGCGCAAGAAAACCGAGACACCCCTCAACGCTAATCCCGGAAGGATAAGGCCCCCTCGCCCTGATGCTATCAAAGTCAAGGTCACGGGTGAGATGTCATATGCCGATATTATAAGAAAAGTGAGAATCGCACCGGACCTCAAGGCTCTCGGAGACAGGGTCACCCGCATCAGACGCACCCGAGCAGGTGAACTGCTGTTCGAACTAGGAAGGCCGGGAGCGCAAACCCCAGGGCTCAAGATGATAGTCTCGTCTACTTTAAGAGAGACAGCGGAGGTGAGGACCCTGACCCACAAAGAGTCCCTCATCATTGTGGATATAGACGAGGCCACGACTGCAGAAGAGGTGGCTGAGGCCATAGCTGCGGTTACCGCACCAGGAACGGTGGCGCCTGAAAACGTCCACCTCAGGCAGTCATACAGCGGGACGCAGGCAGCCACGGTCCTGCTCCCAGCTTCGGCAGCAAAAAAAATACTGCAGGCTGGTAAGGTAAGGATTGGATGGGTGAATTGCCGGGCAAGAGCGCGCAATAGATCATTCCGCTGCTACAGGTGTCATGAAAACGGACATCTAGCAAGCGAGTGCAAAAGCAAAACCGACCGGTCAAAACAGTGCTTTCGGTGCGGGGCGGAAGGCCATATGGTAATGAATTGCAGGACCACAATCAAGCAAGTACCGCAGCAAGGCAGAACACAGAATGGCTAAGGTACTTCAACTCAACCTGAATCATTGCGTGGTGGCCCAAGACCTTCTCGCCCGGCTGGTCGAAGAGGAAAAGGCCGACATCGCCATCATCAGCGAAGAGTATCGGGACCTTAAGGCACCGAACTGGGTAAATGATAGTAGCAACAAGGCGGCCATCTGGGTCTGCGGACTTCTCCACATATCCAACAAGATAGCAGACTCACGGCCCGGCTTCACCTGGGTAGAGGTGGCCGGTATAAGAGTATACAGCTGCTATCTACCACCCAACGATACATCCGACCAGTTCCAAGGAACCTTGCACGCCATCGTAGCCAGTGCAAGGACGTCTAAACTATCAGTCGTAATTGGCGGGGACTTTAACGCATGGGCGACAGAATGGGGCAGCGCGAAAACCAACCAGCGTGGCCGCGCCCTCCTCGAGGCCTTTGCGACGCTGGAGCTGGAGATTGCTAACAAAGGGACAACACCAACCTACACCAAGGGCGGCAAGTCTTCCATAATCGACCTGACTTACGTTGATCCCAGACTCATGGGAGAAAGGTTGAACTGGAAAGTTAGCAATCGGTACACAGGTAGTGATCATCAGGCCCTGGTCTACCAGATCAGTCTGTACGACAGGTCTGCAAGTACATCGAGCCGACGTAGAAAAGAACGATGGGCACCTGCGACATTCGACCGAGAGACGTTTCTATGCTCTTTAGAATAAATAACGGTGAATGGAACAGCCGAAGAAAAAGCTCGGAGTCTTGCACAAGCCATCGCAGTGGCTTGCAATGCCTCCATGGCCGGTAAGTCCAACCCTCGCGGTCGCCCTCCAGTCTATTGGTGGAATGAAGACATTGCGGGAATCCGCCGAGAGTGCTTTCGAGCTCGTAGGCTTTGCCAAAGGGCAGTCCATAGGCCGCAATACCAACAGCTAAGGGCGTCCTACGAAGCGAAACGAAAGAAAGTAAAGAGTGCCATTAAAGCAGCCAAGAGAAAATGTTGGCAGGATTTTTGCGCAGAGGTGGATAGTGATCCGTGGGGACGACCGTATAGAATGGTTATGAATAAGATTAAGCCCAAGAGCACAAGCTGTCCGACATGCCCTATCTTCCTCGACAGAGTGGTCCGCCACCTCTTCCCCGAGCACCGTGAACGACCAGCTACAACGGGTCTAGCAGCAGCTGATGGCGTAGCCGAGCCGCCTGCAGTAACCAACGTGGAGCTGGAGATAGCCGCTAAAAGGATCTCCGTTCGGAAGGCCCCTGGGCTTGACGGGGTCCCTGGCCTAGCAATTAAGACCGCCGCGTTGAATGCCCCGGATATAATCAGGGACACATTTAACGCATGCCTACGAGGAGGTAACTTCCTGACTCAGTGGAAGGTGCAGAAACTGGTGCTCCTCCTCAAGGGGAACAAGCCCCTGGACGAGCCATCCTCGTACCGGCCCCTCTGCATGCTCGACATCGCAGGAAAGCTCCTCGAGAGGGTAATATGCGATAGACTAGAAGAAGCTATACAGCTGGCGGGGGATCTCTCCGACAACCAGTTTGGTTTTCGAAAGGGTCGCTCAACAGTTGGGGCCATCAGCCGAGTAGTGGCTGTCGCAACGGACGCCATCAGTGGCAGCCGGAACACCAGGCGCATGTGTGCTGTTATCGCACTAGATATCCGGAATGCGTTCAACTCAGCCAGATGGGACCATATAATGAGAGCACTCGAACGCCTCAAAGTGCCGCTTTACCTGCGAAGAATTATTTCGAGCTACCTGAATGATCGAACCCTGCTCTACGACACCGACGACGGCGCGCATTCCTACAACATCACGGGAGGCGTGCCGCAGGGCTCGGTCCTGGGGCCTCTGCTTTGGAACGTCCTATACGATGGACTACTCAGACAGCCGCTCCCGGAAGGGGCGTCGATGGTGGCATTCGCGGATGATGTCGCTCTCGTTGTTGTCGCGAAGGACATCAACGAACTGCAGCATCTCGGTGATGACTCCATTGAAGTCGTAGCTCACTGGCTAAGCGATCACGGGCTGCAACTGGCAGCAGAAAAAACAGAGGCGGTACTCATCGCCAGGACGAAAAAACGGATGTACGCCACTTTCACGGTTGAGAACGTAAACATCAAGACGGTGGACTCTATCAGATACCTTGGAGTCATCATTGACGGACGGTTGTCGTTCAAAGAACACATTTTAAACGCCGGCTTGAAAGCGGCGAACGTAGCCCGAGCACTGGCAGGGATTATGCCGAACATAGGTGGGCCAAAGCAACCACGACGGGCACTTCTCTTTTCGGTCGTGAGCTCAGTAATTCTTTACAGAGCCCCAATCTGGGCGGAAGCGATTAGGAGCCACAAGAGCTATGGAGCGACCTGCCGTCGTGCCTGTAGAGCAGGTGCATTGCGGGTAGCACGAGCGTATCGTACCGTGTCCGACATTGCAACGTCCGTGGTTGCGGGGATCCCCCCTGTGGATCTACTGGCAGTCAAAAGAGCGGAGATATACCGTGAAAAAAGGACAACGGAAGATGACACCGCTAACCAGGAACGCGACCATGACCACTGGGCCAGGAGGACCAGAGAAGAGTGGCAGCGCCGATGGGATTCAGCAAGCGAGGGCCGGTGGACCCACCGCATCATCCCTAACGTCGAAGAGTGGGTGAGCAGAAAGCATGGATTTCTCACGTTTGAAGTTACTCAGCTTCTTACGGGCCACGGCTGCTTCCGTAGCTACCTACACCGCATCCGCGTGATGGAAAGCGCGGAATGCCCTGCATGCAGTGGTATCGAGGAGGACGTAGAACATGTCCTCTTTTACTGTCCAAGATTTTCGGAAGAAAGAGAACACCTCCGGTCGCTATGGGTTGGCCCCTTGACGCCCGCGAGGATGGGAAGGACCCTGCTTGCTTCACAACGAACATGGAACGCGGTGTTAACCTTTAGTGCAGCGGTCGTGACGAAACTGACTGCTGTCCGAAGAGAACAAGAAAGAAGAAGAGACAACGAAAACCCGGAAATCGGCTAGAAGGGCCTTGTAAGGCATAGACTGGCCTCCCGCGAAGTAATGCTTAACGGCGGCTCCCGCGGGGGAAAAAGAAAAGAAAGAATCGAAGTCCAGTCGAGAGGAGGATCGTTTTTTAGGGGGTATTGCCACCTTGGCTGAGTCCCCCATAACCACCTGGTATGCGTAAATGCATTTTTGACGCAACCTCCTCTGTAATAAAAAAAAAAAAAAAAAAAACATACATACATACATACATACATACATACATACATACATACATACATACATACATACATACATACATACATACATACATACATACATACATACATACATACATACATACATACATACATACATACATACATACATACATACATACATACATACATACATACATACATACATACATACATACATACATACATACATACATACATACATACATACATACATACATACATACATACATACATACATACATACATACATACATACATACATACATACATACATACATACATACATACATACATACATACATACATACATACATACATACATACATACATACATACATACATACATACATACATACATACATACATACATACATACATACATACATACATACATACATACATACATACATACATACATACATACATACATACATACATACATACATACATACATACATACATACATACATACATACATACATACATACATACATACATACATACATACATACATACATACATACATACATACATACATACATACATACATACATACATACATACATACATACATACATACATACATACATACATACATACATACATACATACATACATACATACATACATACATACATACATACATACATACATACATACATACATACATACATACATACATACATACATACATACATACATACATACATACATACATACATACATACATACATACATACATACATACATACATACATACATACATACATACATACATACATACATACATACATACATACATACATACATACATACATACATACATACATACATACATACATACATACATACATACATACATACATACATACATACATACATACATACATACATACATACATACATACATACATACATACATACATACATACATACATACATACATACATACATACATACATACATACATACATACATACATACATACATACATACATACATACATACATACATACATACATACATACATACATACATACATACATACATACATACATACATACATACATACATACATACATACATACATACATACATACATACATACATACATACATACATACATACATACATACATACATACATACATACATACATACATACATACATACATACATACATACATACATACATACATACATACATACATACATACATACATACATACATACATACATACATACATACATACATACATACATACATACATACATACATACATACATACATACATACATACATACATACATACATACATACATACATACATACATACATACATACATACATACATACATACATACATACATACATACATACATACATACATACATACATACATACATACATACATACATACATACATACATACATACATACATACATACATACATACATACATACATACATACATACATACATACATACATACATACATACATACATACATACATACATACATACATACATACATACATACATACATACATACATACATACATACATACATACATACATACATACATACATACATACATACATACATACATACATACATACATACATACATACATACATACATACATACATACATACATACATACATACATACATACATACATACATACATACATACATACATACATACATACATACATACATACATACATACATACATACATACATACATACATACATACATACATACATACATACATACATACATACATACATACATACATACATACATACATACATACATACATACATACATACATACATACATACATACATACATACATACATACATACATACATACATACATACATACATACATACATACATACATACATACATACATACATACATACATACATACATACATACATACATACATACATACATACATACATACATACATACATACATACATACATACATACATACATACATACATACATACATACATACATACATACATACATACATACATACATACATACATACATACATACATACATACATACATACATACATACATACATACATACATACATACATACATACATACATACATACATACATACATACATACATACATACATACATACATACATACATACATACATACATACATACATACATACATACATACATACATACATACATACATACATACATACATACATACATACATACATACATACATACATACATACATACATACATACATACATACATACATACATACATACATACATACATACATACATACATACATACATACATACATACATACATACATACATACATACATACATACATACATACATACATACATACATACATACATACATACATACATACATACATACATACATACATACATACATACATACATACATACATACATACATACATACATACATACATACATACATACATACATACATACATACATACATACATACATACATACATACATACATACATACATACATACATACATACATACATACATACATACATACATACATACATACATACATACATACATACATACATACATACATACATACATACATACATACATACATACATACATACATACATACATACATACATACATACATACATACATACATACATACATACATACATACATACATACATACATACATACATACATACATACATACATACATACATACATACATACATACATACATACATACATACATACATACATACATACATACATACATACATACATACATACATACATACATACATACATACATACATACATACATACATACATACATACATACATACATACATACATACATACATACATACATACATACATACATACATACATACATACATACATACATACATACATACATACATACATACATACATACATACATACATACATACATACATACATACATACATACATACATACATACATACATACATACATACATACATACATACATACATACATACATACATACATACATACATACATACATACATACATACATACATACATACATACATACATACATACATACATACATACATACATACATACATACATACATACATACATACATACATACATACATACATACATACATACATACATACATACATACATACATACATACATACATACATACATACATACATACATACATACATACATACATACATACATACATACATACATACATACATACATACATACATACATACATACATACATACATACATACATACATACATACATACATACATACATACATACATACATACATACATACATACATACATACATACATACATACATACATACATACATACATACATACATACATACATACATACATACATACATACATACATACATACATACATACATACATACATACATACATACATACATACATACATACATACATACATACATACATACATACATACATACATACATACATACATACATACATACATACATACATACATACATACATACATACATACATACATACATACATACATACATACATACATACATACATACATACATACATACATACATACATACATACATACATACATACATACATACATACATACATACATACATACATACATACATACATACATACATACATACATACATACATACATACATACATACATACATACATACATACATACATACATACATACATACATACATACATACATACATACATACATACATACATACATACATACATACATACATACATACATACATACATACATACATACATACATACATACATACATACATACATACATACATACATACATACATACATACATACATACATACATACATACATACATACATACATACATACATACATACATACATACATACATACATACATACATACATACATACATACATACATACATACATACATACATACATACATACATACATACATACATACATACATACATACATACATACATACATACATACATACATACATACATACATACATACATACATACATACATACATACATACATACATACATACATACATACATACATACATACATACATACATACATACATACATACATACATACATACATACATACATACATACATACATACATACATACATACATACATACATACATACATACATACATACATACATACATACATACATACATACATACATACATACATACATACATACATACATACATACATACATACATACATACATACATACATACATACATACATACATACATACATACATACATACATACATACATACATACATACATACATACATACATACATACATACATACATACATACATACATACATACATACATACATACATACATACATACATACATACATACATACATACATACATACATACATACATACATACATACATACATACATACATACATACATACATACATACATACATACATACATACATACATACATACATACATACATACATACATACATACATACATACATACATACATACATACATACATACATACATACATACATACATACATACATACATACATACATACATACATACATACATACATACATACATACATACATACATACATACATACATACATACATACATACATACATACATACATACATACATACATACATACATACATACATACATACATACATACATACATACATACATACATACATACATACATACATACATACATACATACATACATACATACATACATACATACATACATACATACATACATACATACATACATACATACATACATACATACATACATACATACATACATACATACATACATACATACATACATACATACATACATACATACATACATACATACATACATACATACATACATACATACATACATACATACATACATACATACATACATACATACATACATACATACATACATACATACATACATACATACATACATACATACATACATACATACATACATACATACATACATACATACATACATACATACATACATACATACATACATACATACATACATACATACATACATACATACATACATACATACATACATACATACATACATACATACATACATACATACATACATACATACATACATACATACATACATACATACATACATACATACATACATACATACATACATACATACATACATACATACATACATACATACATACATACATACATACATACATACATACATACATACATACATACATACATACATACATACATACATACATACATACATACATACATACATACATACATACATACATACATACATACATACATACATACATACATACATACATACATACATACATACATACATACATACATACATACATACATACATACATACATACATACATACATACATACATACATACATACATACATACATACATACATACATACATACATACATACATACATACATACATACATACATACATACATACATACATACATACATACATACATACATACATACATACATACATACATACATACATACATACATACATACATACATACATACATACATACATACATACATACATACATACATACATACATACATACATACATACATACATACATACATACATACATACATACATACATACATACATACATACATACATACATACATACATACATACATACATACATACATACATACATACATACATACATACATACATACATACATACATACATACATACATACATACATACATACATACATACATACATACATACATACATACATACATACATACATACATACATACATACATACATACATACATACATACATACATACATACATACATACATACATACATACATACATACATACATACATACATACATACATACATACATACATACATACATACATACATACATACATACATACATACATACATACATACATACATACATACATACATACATACATACATACATACATACATACATACATACATACATACATACATACATACATACATACATACATACATACATACATACATACATACATACATACATACATACATACATACATACATACATACATACATACATACATACATACATACATACATACATACATACATACATACATACATACATACATACATACATACATACATACATACATACATACATACATACATACATACATACATACATACATACATACATACATACATACATACATACATACATACATACATACATACATACATACATACATACATACATACATACATACATACATACATACATACATACATACATACATACATACATACATACATACATACATACATACATACATACATACATACATACATACATACATACATACATACATACATACATACATACATACATACATACATACATACATACATACATACATACATACATACATACATACATACATACATACATACATACATACATACATACATACATACATACATACATACATACATACATACATACATACATACATACATACATACATACATACATACATACATACATACATACATACATACATACATACATACATACATACATACATACATACATACATACATACATACATACATACATACATACATACATACATACATACATACATACATACATACATACATACATACATACATACATACATACATACATACATACATACATACATACATACATACATACATACATACATACATACATACATACATACATACATACATACATACATACATACATACATACATACATACATACATACATACATACATACATACATACATACATACATACATACATACATACATACATACATACATACATACATACATACATACATACATACATACATACATACATACATACATACATACATACATACATACATACATACATACATACATACATACATACATACATACATACATACATACATACATACATACATACATACATACATACATACATACATACATACATACATACATACATACATACATACATACATACATACATACATACATACATACATACATACATACATACATACATACATACATACATACATACATACATACATACATACATACATACATACATACATACATACATACATACATACATACATACATACATACATACATACATACATACATACATACATACATACATACATACATACATACATACATACATACATACATACATACATACATACATACATACATACATACATACATACATACATACATACATACATACATACATACATACATACATACATACATACATACATACATACATACATACATACATACATACATACATACATACATACATACATACATACATACATACATACATACATACATACATACATACATACATACATACATACATACATACATACATACATACATACATACATACATACATACATACATACATACATACATACATACATACATACATACATACATACATACATACATACATACATACATACATACATACATACATACATACATACATCTTGGGGCGGGCCTTGGTTGAGGCTGAAGTTCAAGGAACATTTAGAGCAAGCAAGCGCGAAAGCAGAACGGGTGGCAGCGGCGCTGTCGCGCCTGATGCCAAATACTGGGGGGCCGAGACAAAGCCGGAGGAGACTCTACGCAGGGGTGATCACCTCGATATTGCTATACGCAGCGCCGATCTGGGCCAGAGCAATGCAGACAGCGGCCTACAGACGCCAGATGGTGTCGGTATACGTAGGATGGCATTGAGGGTATCCAGCGCATTCCGGACGGTTTCGTACGACACAGTGTGTGTTATAGCCGGAATGCAGCCCATCGAGCTCAAGGCCGATGAGCGATCACGCATCCACCAGGGAGGTAAGCAAGATAGCCGTGCCAATCAGCGAGTGGTGACCATGGAGGAATCCCGAAATACAATGGCGCAATGGCAACAAAGGTGGGACATGTCGATGAACGGGCGGTGGACACACCGGCTTATCCCGGAAATCGAGGTGTGGATGAAGAGACGACATGGGGAGGTAGACCATTACCTTTCCCAAATGCTAACGGGGCACGGTTGCTTTCGAGCGTACCAACTCCGATTTAAACTAGACGACACGTCAGTGCGCCCAGCATGCCCATCCGTGGTGGAAGATGTCGAGCATGTGATGTTTACCTGTCCCCGCTTCGAGGAGGAGAGGACGACACTTAGTCAGCAGCTGCTGAGCAGACTATCACCAGATAATATAGTTCCCCTGATGCTAGCCAGCGAACAGAGATGGAACGCAATCGGAACATTCGTATGTAACACCATAAAGAAATTGCGAGTAGTAGAAAAGGAGAGGAGAGCCACGACGGCATGAAGGCGGTGAGCAGCGGAATCCGTAGCCACTGACGACGGGCGGTAGCCAATCCTCCCTTCGCAAAGTAGTGCTTGACGGCGGTTCCGCGGAGGGAACAGGAAGAGCAGAAGGGGGTGGTTTTTAGTGGGTAGGGCCGCAACGGATGAGTCCCACACTACCAGCACCCTGGTGTGCGTAAAGGCATTTTCCACCTCCTTCACAAAAAAAAAAAAAAAAAAACATACATACATACATACATACATACATACATACATACATACATAACGGTATTTAACGTTATCATTACCCTGAAGAGGTTTTAGCTCGGACTCGAGAAGGGAGGAAATCAACACAGGCTTCAGTATTGGGTAAAAGTAGGGTTTATTTGACAAATGGAATAAATTATTCAGATAAGAATATAGAATATTATTAATAATATTTAAATGGACTCTTTTTTAATAATTCCGGGTGATTATGCACCTTACAAAAAGCTCGACCCTGGCTCACGCACGCCTATATAATCGTGTCCGCGAAAAAAGGAGATTTTATATTAAATTCATGAAATATTTTCTGTAATGGTATGGCAGTATAGTTTCTACGCAAGGCAGGAGAGAGTGTTATCATACCGGGCTTGCCATAATTTACCTATGTTAGCGCGATTTGTTATTATTCTTCGCCTTTGGATCTAGCTTATCCTATATCTATATACCTTGTGGACTGGTGGTGGGGAGGGAGCTCTCGCTTGAGCTCCCCTGGCCATGCTATGTGCTCGCTGGCCCCGCCGCCCCTGTGGTGGAGGCGTCAACGAGATGCATCTTCGGTGCATCGGCGCATCGGAACGACGACAGAAGCGTCCCTAACTGGATTTCAGGGTGTTTTTTAAGTCCCATCGAATTGATATATTTTTATCCATACCACATTGGTCTCTTTTCGATGTGAGATCTCGTTGACTCCGATGCTGGGCTGCTTGAATGGTGGCTCAGTGGTTGGACTTACAAAATGTTCATCTTAACGGCCTCAGACGTATCAGGCCTGGTCCTTAAAGTGGTGCTGTTCGTATGCTCTTCCTTTGGTTGGCTAGCTAGTCCTCTTTTGGCTGGTTAGGTGGTCTTTTTTCGATTGCTAGCTCGAATGCTTCTCGATTGTCACATTTCGTGCCCTTTTATACTGGCTTCTCCCACTCTTATTCTAAGTTCTGCCTGTATAAAAGGGTTCAACTTTATTTGATAGTCGTCCTGTAGCTCACCTCCTGTAGCCCATTTATCCAGTTAATTTCTTATCTCCGATTATTGTATTTAACGTTTCCCTCGTTGATTCCTTTACCTACATTATTTAGTACTATAGTGGATTGTACTATCGTAGCTCGAGTAACGGTAGTTGTTTTTCTCGGTACGCTGTTCTTCATAGTGTTGGTAGTATGTATTATAGGTCCATCTGGCTGTGCATGTTGGGCGTACTTAGGCTCGTTATTCTAGGTATATTTTGGTAGTGCGTTGTGCTGGTGCTTCGCTGTGTATGGGTAGCGTGTACCTCAGCTAGTTGCGTGGTACCGGTGCTTTGATATACCTGTGTTGGGTATATGAGATGAACTCGTCGTCTTAATACATACATGCATACACCATTATGCAGAAATGAAACTGCCATATCGAGCGTCCCCAGGTGGCGGATAGGGGGATGCTCGCCTCCCGGATGCGGACGGCGAGCAGAGGTGAAATAAAATAGCTTCCGTGGACCAAACACTACCCAACTTAAGCTAAGGTGTTAGATACCGTGCCGAAGGCTGCATGGCATCTGGAAGAGATGTCACAAACGGTTCCCCTGGGACAACAGGTTCAACCTCAGACGTATTCAAGTGGCCTTACCCCAGTAACCAGGCTCTGCTAGGGTGGATATCTTTACCTAGGAACTCGAGGGAGCAAAATGGATGACACTCATGCAAAAAACAAAAATAAAAAATAAAAAAAATAAACATAAGGAGGAAATGAGCAACATAGAAGTCATACAGGTGGACCGCTCGGCCTCTGTTACGCAAACGGCGACAAGGTCAGTGTTCAGAACACAAGAAGAAGAAATAAAGGACCGGCCTGAAAGAGAAGAGTCCGAGACATTAGAAAGCCATCAGGGATGCCATTAAGGAGGCGGTAGTACACTACGAGTACCTGAAGGAACGTAGGGAGACGCTAGCGAAAGCGAGAGAGAACCTCAGATTGAACGGCACCTGCGCAGTTCGTTGGTCACACTCGTCTCAAGACCGCGCAACCATACGGTCAAAGAGCAAATAAGTACAGATCGCGGGAAACGGAGATGGCAGCAAAGAGATGGCGCTTGGAGCCCAAATCCGACAGACGCCGCGCGCAAATAGTCGCTTAACCAGGAGGCTTTTAAACTCTCAAGCATCAGAAAGTAGGAAACGAGGCGCGATATCATTTCCTGAAGATGATGCGCGACAATTAGAATGGCGATACTCAAAAAAAGGTGGTAAGTCAGCCACGATAGAAAGGTAGCAGTCTGAAACACAGCGGACGAAACAACTAGAATCAGCTCTGAGCTTAGACGGTAAAGACGAGAAGGATGAGCCCTGGAAGACGGTAAATGGCCCCAACAAAAAGAGATTAAACCACGGAACTAGCAAAGAACACGCTCCAAAGAAAAAACCACGTGGACGATTCCCGGAAGCTCTAATGGTAACAGTCGGGGGTGACCAATCCTACGCGGAGGTTCTGCGCGATCTTAAGAAGAAGGTTGACCCAGACAGTCATGGAGTTAAAATCTCCGCAATAAGGAGAATACGGGGCGGCGAACTTTTGGTGGAGATTGGTAAGGGAGGCAGTAAAGCTGAAGCCCTCAGAGAGGCCGTTGTCGGCGCACTCGAAGGTAAGGCGACCGTACGAACCATGTCACAAATCGTGATTAGGCACAGCCTCGGCTCCGCGAAGCCCTGCCTTGGCTATCTCCGGCCCAACCGAACGCAGCATGCTAGAGCACAGCAACAGGTCGACGCACGGCGAATATCGATCGCCGTGCGCCAGCTGATTATCCAACACACTGAAATGATCCGTTACCTGCAGACAAATCTAGGACACGGCCGTGAGGCGCAAGATCTGTTCTTGCAAACGGCTAGTGAGAAGGCGATCGACGTACTGATTGTCAGCAAGCAGTACCGAAAGCCAGAAACGGGCTGTTGGCACCAGGATAAAACAGCCAGAGCGGCTGTAGTAATCCCGAACCGCAGCATGCAAATCAGGGCAGTCTGCGAAACGGCGGAAAATTATGTATGGGTGGAACTGGATGCAGTAAGAGTGTACATTTGTTATTTCTCACCAAACAAGCAGTATGAAGACTTAGTCAGTCATCTGGACGATTTGGAGGACAGCTTACGATCGGCAAGAGGTGAAATTCTCGTAATCGGGGACTTCAACAGCAAATCGCCAGAATAGGGTTCCGGGCGGCTGGACAAAAGAGGAGAGGCATTGGCGGAGCTAATAGCGAAAAATGATCTCGTATTACTCAATGAAGGGAACGAGTTTATGTTTCAACGTAGGAACAGCGGTTCAGTGGTTGATGTCACGTTAGCCTCAACAGGAATAGCGGGTAGGGCGATAAATTGGAAACTACTAGAGGACCTAACACTCAGTGACCACCAGTACATTGAGTTTGCCATCGAAACGGGGGAGCAGAACCGAAATAGGGAAGCGCGAACGCAAGCACCTACGACGAAGACCACAGGATGGGTGCTGTCGAAACTTGACACGAGGCCACTCGTAGCCTCACTTGAAACAGCGAGGCAACGAGGAGACCTATAAAAAATCGCCGAGACAGGGGACCCGAACACTACCGAAAACTTCGTCATGAAGACACTAATAGACGCGTGCAACGTAGCAATGCCGAAACGCAAGAAGGTTCTACCAAGACAAAAATCTCTCCACTGGTAGACAGCATAAATCGCTGACCTCAGAACGCGATGTTTAGGCGCGAGAAGAAGAATGCAACGTACAAAATACATGCAAGCGCACCTGGTCACATCATACAAGCAGGCAGAGAAGGAACTCCGGAACGCAATAAAAAGCCGCAAACGAAGATGCTGGAAAGAGTTATGTCGATCAGTCGATGACGATCCTTGCGGGTCGCCGTACAGAATCGTAGCGAAAAAGCTAGTAGGTAGGAAAGAGATCCCGGGCCTGGCTTGCCCCGAGCGCATGAATCAGGTAGTCGGAGTACTATTTCCAAGGCAAGAAAAAAGAGGGCTAAGGCCTTTCCAGGAAGTAGTTGGTTTGCCCTTCAACATTAAAGAAATACGAGCAGCGGCAAAGCGTCTACAGCCGTGAAAGGCGTCCGGGCCAGACTGTATCCCCAATGAAGTACTCAAAGTTGTGGTGGAATCGTGGCCAGAAGTGCTGCTAGAGGCCTTCAACAAGTGCCTGCAGAAGGGAGTATTCCATACAAGATGGAAAAGACAGGCACTAGTACTGCTACGGAAAGGAGACAAGCCACTGGAACAGCCGTTGTTGTACCGACCCATTAGCCTTATCGACACAACTGGCAAGTTGTTTGAGAGACTCATGCTTCGTCGACTGAAAGAGCACATCGAAGGAAACGGGGGGATATCACCGAGGCAATACGATTTCCAAAAAGGGCGATCGACAATAAACGCCATAGCACGGGTTATGGAAATAGCGGGCAAGGTGAAGCAGGGTCCGTAACAGAGTAAGGGTTTCTGCGCGGTGATTACACTAGACATCCGAAACGCCTTTGATACAGCAAGGTGGGATAAGGTCTTGAAAGCTCTGGTAGATGAGGGAACGCCGGTGAATAATTCTGCACAAAGTACATCGACGCACTTTTGTACATGGATACATTTCGGTGCAGGCGTTTGAAGCGTTCATAATGGGTGCACCCCATTATGTTTCATAGTCTGTCGAACGATGGCTTCTGCATCACGACAGCGGGTGAATAATTTCCACGTTTTTTTTCTGAGGGCTCGGTTTTTCATTTACAATTTGGTTAGCAATGGTTTCTTGAATACGGCGACTACGACGGTCGAATGCAATAGATTTGGACCCATAAGTCGATGTAAAGAGGAGCTTACATTTTCCAATTTGTATAGGTGCAGGAGTGCATCAGCTTGTTCCCCAGGCCATCCTGTGTCCATCGGTGAAATATTTGGAAATTGTCGGTAGATGCCTTTGTAGTTAACTCCAAGCCTCCGATTCGAAGACGATACCGCCTGCAGTGGTATTGTTTTGTAGCTTGACGATAGGATATATACCTCCATCGTCACGGGGTTGCAGACCAATACTAATCCTTTTTGTCTCCGACTGTTGAGTGTTATACGCTGTACCGAGAATTAGCGGTGCTTCAAGACGTTTCTTCTCGTTGTCCGACAGCACACGAAACATAGTCGCTGATTGTCAATCACTGTCTCGCAGATCATGACCACTGACACATTGGCTCATGTTAAATAATATGTCAGTGAGGGGGTTCATCGAGGCGGTAGAAAAAACGTGCGATAGAGACTAGGTACTCGAATGTATCTTCACCGGAGCCACGGGACTAACTACCGATGTCTCCTTTTCGATCGAGCTTATATGTATGCCTATCCGACATTGTGACTGTGGTCAACCATGTTGGAGGGGGGTAGGAATGAACTTTCTTAACAAATATTTTTATAAAAGGAAGAGACTGTTAGACCTTTGTTATTTTATTATACGCGGTCATATGTTTCTTAAGAGTGATAAATCTAAGCGACAATGATTTGACCAAATTTTTGATGGAAAATTTCTGGCAGTTCGCAACCCGGTTAGAGTCAGCGCCACCTAAGATCCCTGTGTTATCGATCTCAGAAAGATCTTTAACAATCGAATCATTAATTATTTTTGTCAACTCTGATTGCCTCACTCATTCATTAAGAATTAATGAGGCAACCAGAACTGACGATTTTTTTTACTTTTTAAAGAAATCGTGAAAAAATATTGCCACAGCCCGGGTTCGAACCGGGAACTCCAGAATTCTAGCCTGGTACGTTACCAATTACGCCACCGCGGCTCTAGCAACACCAATTCACGATCTCTATTTTAATGTCAATTAATACACCTTTGTTATTTTATTATACGCGGTCATATGTTTCTTAAGAGTGATAAATCTAAGCGACAATGATTTGACCAAATTTTTGATGGAAAATTTCTGGCAGTTCGCAACCCGGTTAGAGTCAGCGCCACCTAAGATCCCTGTGTTATCGATCTCAGAAAGATCTTTAACAATCGAATCATTAATTATTTTTGTCAACTCTGATTGCCTCACTCATTCATTAAGAATTAATGAGGCAACCAGAACTGACGATTTTTTTTACTTTTTAAAGAAATCGTGAAAAAATATTGCCACAGCCCGGGTTCGAACCGGGAACTCCAGAATTCTAGCCTGGTACGTTACCAATTACGCCACCGCGGATCTAGCAACACCAATTCACGATCTCTATTTTAATGTCAATTAATACACCTTTGTTATTTTATTATACGCGGTCATATGTTTCTTAAGAGTGATAAATCTAAGCGACAATGATTTGACCAAATTTTTGATGGAAAATTTCTGGCAGTTCGCAACCCGGTTAGAGTCAGCGCCACCTAAGATCCCTGTGTTATCGATCTCAGAAAGATCTTTAATAATCGAATCATTAATTATTTTTGTCAACTCTGATTGCCTCACTCATTCATTAAGAATTAATGAGGCAACCAGAACTGACGATTTTTTTTACTTTTTAAAGAAATCGTGAAAAAATATTGCCACAGCCCGGGTTCGAACCGGGAACTCCAGAATTCTAGCCTGGTACGTTACCAATTACGCCACCGCGGCTCTAGCAACACCAATTCACGATCTCTATTTTAATGTCAATTAATACACCTTTGTTATTTTATTATACGCGGTCATATGTTTCTTAAGAGTGATAAATCTAAGCGACAATGATTTGACCAAATTTTTGATGGAAAATTTTTGGCAGTTCGCAACCCGGTTAGAGTCAGCGCCACCTAAGATCCCTGTGTTATCGATCTCAGAAAGATCTTTAACAATCGAATCATTAATTATTTTTGTCAACTCTGATTGCCTCACTCATTCATTAAGAATTAATGAGGCAACCAGAACTGACGATTTTTTTTACTTTTTAAAGAAATCGTGAAAAAATATTGCCACAGCCCGGGTTCGAACCGGGAACTCCAGAATTCTAGCCTGGTACGTTACCAATTACGCCACCGCGGCTCTAGCAACACCAATTCACGATCTCTATTTTAATGTCAATTAATACACCTTTGTTATTTTATTATACGCGGTCATATGTTTCTTAAGAGTGATAAATCTAAGCGACAATGATTTGACCAAATTTTTGATGGAAAATTTCTGGCAGTTCGCAACCCGGTTAGAGTCAGCGCCACCTAAGATCCCTGTGTTATCGATCTCAGAAAGATCTTTAACAATCGAATCATTAATTATTTTTGTCAACTCTGATTGCCTCACTCATTCATTAAGAATTAATGAGGCAACCAGAACTGACGATTTTTTTTACTTTTTAAAGAAATCGTGAAAAAATATATTGCCACAGCCCGGGTTCGAACCGGGAACTCCAGAATTCTAGCCTGGTACGTTACCAATTACGCCACCGCGGCTCTAGCAACACCAATTCACGATCTCTATTTTAATGTCAATTAATACACCTTTGTTATTTTATTATACGCGGTCTGCCAGAAATTTTCCATCAAAAATTTGGTCAAATCATTGTCGCTTAGATTTATCACTCTTAAGAAACATATGACCGCGTATAATAAAATAACAAAGGTGTATTAATTGACATTAAAATAGAGATCGTGAATTGGTGTTGCTAGAGCCGCGGTGGCGTAATTGGTAACGTACCAGGCTAGGATTCTGGAGTTCCCGGTTCGAACCCGGGCTGTGGCAATATTTTTTCACGATTTCTTTAAAAAGTAAAAAAAATCGTCAGTTCTGGTTGCCTCATTAATTCTTAATGAATGAGTGAGGCAATCAGAGTTGACAAAAATAATTAATGATTCGATTGTTAAAGATCTTTCTGAGATCGATAACACAGGGATCTTAGGTGGCGCTGACTCTAACCGGGTTGCGAACTGCCAGAAATTTTCCATCAAAAATTTGGTCAAATCATTGTCGCTTAGATTTATCACTCTTAAGAAACATATGACCGCGTATAATAAAATAACAAAGGTGTATTAATTGACATTAAAATAGAGATCGTGAATTGGTGTTGCTAGAGCCGCGGTGGCGTAATTGGTAACGTACCAGGCTAGAATTCTGGAGTTCCCGGTTCGAACCCGGGCTGTGGCAATATTTTTTCACGATTTCTTTAAAAAGGAAAAAAAATCGTCAGTTCTGGTTGCCTCATTAATTCTTAATGAATGAGTGAGGCAATCAGAGTTGACAAAAATAATTAATGATTCGATTGTTAAAGATCTTTCTGAGATCGATAACACAGGGATCTTAGGTAGCGCTGACTCTAACCGGGTTGCGAACTGCCAGAAATTTTCCATCAAAAATTTGGTCAAATCATTGTCGCTTAGATTTATCACTCTTAAGAAACATATGACCGCGTATAATAAAATAACAAAGGTGTATTAATTGACATTAAAATAGAGATCGTGAATTGGTGTTGCTAGAGCCGCGGTGGCGTAATTGGTAACGTACCAGGCTAGAATTCTGGAGTTCCCGGTTCGAACCCGGGCTGTGGCAATATTTTTTCACGATTTCTTTAAAAAGTAAAAAAAATCGTCAGTTCTTGTTGCGTCATTAATTCTTAATGAATGAGTGAGGCAATCAGAGTTGACAAAAATAATTAATGATTCGATTGTTAAAGATCTTTCTGAGATCGATAACACAGGGATCTTAGGTGGCGCTGACTCTAACCGGGTTGCGAACTGCCAGAAATTTTCCATAAAAAATTTGGTCAAATCATTGTCGCTTAGATTTATCACTCTTTAGAGACTGTTAGATTCTTATTAGTCATTTACATATTTTCCACTAAAATATCTATGAGAGGACGCCCAAATAAAAAAAAGATACGGATCTTCTCGAGTAGTGGTTCGATACGTGACATCTGCATAGATCGAAGATAAGATTGCGTTGTGCACCCAACTAGATACTATCGACTACCGTAGGTCGTGAAAACCAAAATAGATATGTCAAAACAAAACAAGCTTACGGTAGTTGTTTTAGGTTACTGCGAGGACGTGTTTTTTTTTGCAAGAGTTACTACCGCGACCACCTCAAAGTTTTTGTCTGTACCAATGTTACGGTGTTTTGAATTATTCACTGCAAGAAAAGGTACGAGGGCTATTTGAAAAGTTTCCGGCCTCATCGACATAAGGTAATTGTATAACTGAAAAAAAAATTTCTTTCGCCGTCCGATAGATGGCCTTGAGATATGTAAACCGTAAAAATTTCAAGTCATTCTCATCATTACTCTGTCTATGGCACTCTTTCAAAGTTGTCACCTGACATTGTCTGACAACAATAGAGAAAATGGAGTAGCGCGCAGTGATAAAATTCCTTCATTTGAAACGGAAAAAGACATAGGAAATAAAAGATGAGTAAGACTCTGTACACGGTAGTAGTATGTGCATACCTTTGCACTATCCCACTCCTATCCCCACTTCATCTCCCTCTACGTGGCTACCCCCACCACCTCACTTCTCCGCCGCCGCGCTACCCACTCTGCTTAACCAGTATCGGTAACGTGGAGATGGTAAAGTGAGGTGGTGTGGGTACTCTGGTGAACAAGGAAGAGTAGAGATAAGAGCAGCGTGGAGCAAAGGTGTACACATACTTGGAATAAAATTTATAACTCACCCCTGTGTTGGCGGCATCTACGGCGGCTCCCCAGGGTGACGATCACAATAATTAGTCCGCGGTACACACATATGCACGCACGCACGCACGCGCTCTCTCTCTCTCTCTTGCTCTTTCTCACTCACTCACTCACTTACCCACACATCGAAATCCGCAGCTACGCACCCGGGTAATGTGAATTACCCGCACCCATGGAGCATGGGCACCGTCAGGGGTACGCATGCGTATCCCGATTAGCGTATCATTACCGCACGTTTCTTCGATCCGATCAGGATATCCGTCCTCGTCAATTAAATGTTCGAGGCCAAATACCGTACAGTTCCGGAGCAACACCGGTAACATACTAATCGGCGGCTCGGGGTTACATAGCTGCGGCCAGTCGACGTATATCGATTCCTCGGAATCGACCGGCAGTACCTCGCAGCACCCGTTATCACTCACATCGATGATTTCCCCGCGCGCAGCCCTTTGGTGCCGCACAACCACACAAGACACCCCAACGCTCAAGTCCTCGATTACAAATCGCCTCCTCTCAGCGCGATCCTCGATATATAATTTATATAAATCGCCCTCCAGTCCGCACAATGCCGCGCAGATTAGCTCCGACCGCAGACACACCGTATTAACGTCGGTGCTACAAATTACCCGACACACAAAAGCTGCCGTTAGATCGTCGCCCAGATTTCGCGGATACATTTTGCGATTTTTTCGATTTAGACTTTCGTCGTGCACTGCTAAAGACAGACTGAATGCTTCGGATGATGCCGGCGGGGATCAGTGGGTTTGAAGATAACAAACCCCCCTCTAAACCATAACCAGGTGTCCAGAGCTCTGAATGCAACGACAGCGGTTTTTCATGGTACCACTTTGTGCTGGGCTCCTCGCGCAGCGCTTGCTCTGCAGTAAAAGACGCAGAATATGATACCGTACCGCGAAAGACCTCGATTATAATTTATATATAACTATAAATTAAGAGACAAAGTAAGCCGATATATTTGTTTTTAATGAATCAATATTTTATTTAAATCACTTTACACATATTTTACCATCGCATGTAACATCCCTGCAAACACGGTAATCTTCGCTCGGAGACTCCTCCGCCGTTCAATTTTTTATATCACTATCTAATCGTCGAGAGGCAAAATTACTGTAATATTCACGTACTAATCTTTTGTTTTTCATTACATTATCGCTAAAGAGATTATTAAATCGCGACATGGTGAAGCCGCACGACATAAGATGCAGGAATACGATACAAAATTGTCCACACACATCCGACGTATTACTCTGTAGCTGCTTGAGGCCGTACCGATAGAACTTGCAGCTTCTTCGTAATATTGCGAGATGTTGCGGTGTAACCAGTGGTAGCCCGTAGCTATCAAAGTACGTTCTTTTTCCATGATGGTTAACGTACATGGCGATCCAATGCTCTCCAGGTTCGTCGTGGTTATCCGTGTTAACTACGAGTCCAGCCGGTAACGTGTATACACCTGGAATTCTGTCAGCTGTTTATACGCCAACAGTTGAAAGTGGTAGATACTGCAGACTCTCGTAGATTTGTCTAGTGTTCATGCTGAACACAAAGTCAATGATTAAATGATGACCTGAACGCTTTGAAAGACGTATATATGCAAAATTTATTTCACAACATCGTCGATCGTGTCACGACTACATGATGAAGATTTCTCCTCTTTCTATTCTCTTCCTCTTCGTCTGCCGACCAAACATCCATGTATGATTCTCCTTTAAACGGGTGCTCGCGAGACCAATTTTTTATTTCGAAAGTCTGACGCATTGCAAAATGCGAAGACGCTATATCGTTTATTATAGCGTGCCTGAAGCATTTTTGCAAAGATTTCGGCATAAATGTGTACGATGGGGCGCCCTCCTTATCCTCCAGGTTGGAAATTTTACGACTCGTGATATCGCAAAGAAGTATAGCTTTCTCGTGACCGCGTGTATAGATACGACTTGATTTTCGCGAAATTTCTCGCAGGTTAGCGTATGCTCGATTACAGCTCACATCGCTCTCGTACCATTCAAGACCGTGAAAATATTTCGAGAGAAAATTATTCTGGCTTCTCGAATGCTGCGGTAGTTCGGCAAAGTGACACGGTGGTGCGACGATCCAATGATCAGAGTACGGTCTATCCACTGCTAAAACGGCAATTTCCTTCGGAATAAATTCCGAGTCTTTAACACGCATTCCCTGTATATCCACGACGATATCCATTTTCACGTCTAATCCGTACAGATGCTCGAGTTCGACTGATTAGTTACTCACAGAGACGCTTCTACGTCTCTTAACACGCAATAATTTTATTCCTACATCAGCACATTTTTCGCTTGGCCGGTAAAATCCACCATTACTTGCCGAGAGGTATCAATTTCAAGGATATTATCATATTCTGCGTAGACTACACAATTTACCGTTAAAGCAAACGCATCCTCAAAGCATACCTCTATTCTCACATTACCGTGCTTTATTAAATTCCAACGTGAATTGCTGTTCGCCAAAAGATCAAGTGTCAAATCACAAACAAGCAGACAGTATCTATCGCGATAATTATCGCGATCGATCGAATTACCATCGTTCAAGAAATGTATTCCCGTTCCCGAAAACAACGTTTGAAAAGCATCTACATACAGATGATTATTCGTGAAATCAGGTTGTAACAGTTTCGAAGGTATTTGAGCACCATCTGCATATAACGAGAGATAATTTATCTTGTATTTTGGAAATTGGATGGATTCATACTGAAGTCGCCGTTAAACGCTTTGTTATCGACAAAACCGATAATTATACGCTTCGGCAATTCACCTAGCACGATATTATCGATAGTCTCTCCATGAACATCGGAGTGTATTGAAACGGCTTTTATCTCAATTCTCGTAAGAGGATATTCAGCCGTAGATTTTGCCAGAGTTCTAGCATGCGAGAGCAGCACACTAGGAGATATTTATGTTCTGCGAACGAGAAGCGATGCCTCGAAAATCTTTAAGCCACATTGACCATTCTTTATATCGCCCACAAGACAAAATAAATCTCTAGACCGTACCAGCCGTAGTCGCATCTCGACACCGTTTAATCGGAACCGCTCTTCATTGAATATATCGCAATGCAGATGGCCGAGTAAGTCTACAGTTTTTCCGACATTTAAAAATTATTTTCTCTTTACAAGACCCGTATTTCCCGATACTATATAATCCATTTTTCCAGGGTTATCATCGTACCGGAGAACGCTCGTGAGATGCGAATTTTTGGCTGCTAGATCGTAATTCAAAAGTGTTTCTATGCACGCTCGATAAGCGTAGGCATTATTTGCAGGTGAAACTAATTTTTGATTCAGGTATACATCCACCTGATTAAACATAGAATGCAAGAGATTGTTTACAGGGCCGGTACTTACTATCGACGCTGTACTCACGGCAATTTCCGAAGAAGGAGATGTTATTTTCACTCTCAGACTAAGCATAGTATGCGCAAGATCGATATACTCATCACCCTGTCCAGGAATAACAAATTCATTAGGTGAATCATCTGTTAGTGAAGAAATTGGCTTATAATACACCCAGTTGGAGCCTTCGATAGTAGTTTGCGTCGGTGGGAGTGAAAATAATTCAAGTTCCGATTTAAGACACTCGCATGAGTGCGCATGTAGAAAAGCCATCTTGTTTCAGCTATCCAAAAATATATGCAACCGTTCGTTGACGAGTCTTCGTCTTCTTATTATTCTTATTCTTCTTCTTCTTCTTCTTTATTACTTTTCTATTTATTACACTTTTATTTTTACGGGAGATACGTCGTGGTTTACGTTCGTTCGATGAATGAGGAGTTCGCGAAATTTCGCGCTTTTTATAATCAGACCCCCACATGAGAGTGTCAATTTTTTCAGAGGCTTTGCGTTTAAGATTACTGCCCGATTCTCGCGCTGTCTCGCGAATAGCATCTTTCACAGCTATATTTCTATCGAGAATATCACAGAGTACGTTTACAACAGCGCACACTGCCTCTTTTTCAACTGCTTTAGCGCCCTTCTTTAAAAGTGATAACACTCGATGAAACAGGCCCCCGAGAAAGCTACCAATACCGTGTCCTCATTGATTAGGTGTTCGGATATAAACATGACTAATACCGCCGTACCCGCGATGGCCCCATCCGTGCTGCACACTATCAATATCATCCATACTGGCGTAATCAATCGTGGGATCTTTTGAAATGTAGTGTCACAGTCAACGTTCCCTGTTCGAATGGTATAGGATTTCCAAACTCGTCTCTTATTTCGATCTCGATAGTGTGTAAATTGTTGCGACAAGAGAGGTATATATCGTAGCGTTGAAAACGATTTAATTTTTATCGAACCATACTGACAGTCATCAGTACGAATGGGAACAACTCGTAAGAGGGGTGTTTGTACATCGCCTGTAATATAGCTCTCGCAGATATCTGTGTATAGAAACATGCTGCCAGGTATAGAATCGGTGAGAGATGCAGGCCTCGACCCTGTGTATTCGTAGTGCGGTTCTATCATTACAGACCTACAGGCCTCTTTCGAGAATCCTAGTAGCCTTGCGATAGCGGGCGATACGAAATAGTCGTGGTATCATAGATCATCGCATACGCGCGCCACTTTAACCTGCCCGCTCGGAAGCGTTTTAAAGCGCAAATGACCGGCCACGTGAGGTAACTTATTTATACTCTCCAAAAGAGCGTCTATACAGCGATATACACCAGGTGGAACTTGGTCTCTATTAGCGCGTCTCCGTGTTAAAAGATTTAAACCCGATAAATCATAATCACCATCCTCTAAAGTTACGAGATTTCCTACAGTAGGAACATGTAAAAGAGTCATCGGATAAGCAATTTCCACAAGCGAAACAGACCATGCTCTGTGCAAACGTATCTGACGCGGTAGGTTTGTAATAAATTTCGTCGTCGTATTATTCGGAAAATACTGAATACTACTGTTGCTCGGTAGTACGACAAAGAAAGAGCTCATATTTATCAGGGACGGTGATTCCGAGCGTTCTTCCTCTTTGCCCTCTTCTTCTCTTTCGTCTTCTCAGATGATGGAGGCACTCGTAATCGCGATAATTCTGCCTCGTAGAAAATACCGTCGATAGTCTCGTTATTCAGATCGTGTAAAATATACACGAATGGTGCTCGATTCACTGACATTCGTTGAATGTTGAATAATTCCTCACTCTAACCACGCTCATATCCTTTCACGAATGCTGCTTTAGCTTTACTGATACGTACCAAGTCACCGATGCTGTATTTAGGCTTTTTATATTTTCTCGCGTTACGCTCGTAACGCCGTGCTAAATTTTCTCGGGCTATAAAGACATTTTCGAGAGTTACCTCGCTCGGCGGAATACGCGTTCCGCTGTGTCTAGTGTGGTTATAAGCTTATAAAAATTTTTGTAAAACATCGATGAAACGCTTATTTCGCGTGTATGTAAAGTAACGCCAAATTTGCTCGTTTATTGTGAGATTGAAGCGTTCGGCAATCGAGGCTTTCATTTCGGGGTTACGAGCAGCGCGAAAATCGATATTCTTTTTCTTAAGAATTTGCTGATTGGAGTGCCGATAAATTCTTTGCCTCGATCAGTTTGCATTTGCTGCGGGCGACGTTTGTTACTGCGTGCGAGTATGCGTGTGAGACCACGGGCCACGTTTGCGCTCGATTTGTCACACAAAGCCTCGACCCACGCGTATTTGCTCAACACGTCGATAACAACAAGCAGATATGCGTACCTATCGTTGTACGTAGCTATCGAGCGAAGATAAGCTAAATCAGTCTCCTATACATCGTCTATATTACTCACGTTGTACGTACGACGGGGAAATCGTCGTCGCACGAGACGATGCATGTTATATGAATTCTGTGTCTCGAGCAATGGTAAAAGAGTTTTTCGCGCTACTCTTCGATCCACCTAGTCCAAATTTTTTCCTCGAGAATAGGAGGCCTGATGAGCAGCGTCATAAGAGAATTTTTGAAGAATTTTCATAATTTTAACGATAACCAGTTAAATGGATTCTTTTTCTTTTTCTTTTCTACCTGTGTATGGGATCGAGAATCATGAGAGTGTCGTTGGCTCTCTACTTGTGCAATGTTTTGCAATTGTTCGTTCTCTTCTTCCTCCGCCGTAAGCATTAAATCTCTGTTTGAGTGTGCGGTCTCCGCCTCGTTGTTGTTGTTGCTACTGATGCTGCTGTTGCTGCTGCTACTATCACTATCACGTGGTAAAATAAGACCCCGCTGCGGTGTCGAGGATGATGTAGGCGTAGGCTCGTGTAGTAACTCGGGATTGCCGATAAATTTGCGTGGCATCTGTATCGCTCGCAGGAGTTTGGCAAAGTGAGATCGACCGATGGGTTTCTCGCGTTTCCTAGCTCGTATAGCATCGTTAACAAGATCAATGATATTGGAATTTGAAATTGTTCTGCCGTCTATGGAAACAACGCCGTTACGATCCCATGTCATTTTTTTACCAACGGCGCTGCGATGCAAATCGCGAAGCAACGATATTGCTTTAGATTAAAATTTTTTTGGTAAGCTATCGATAATAAGTGTGTTATTGAGTCGAGATTTAACTTTGTTCATTAAAACGTCATCGATTTTATTCTCGTGACTATCGAGTATTGCTATTTTTCGTTTTGACGAAACATTCGGTACTGTATTATCGTACTCGTATAATCGTACTCGACCAAGTAAAGATAACGAAAACCTGCTGGTACGCTATCCATTTTTCTCTCTCGCTCTTGTACAAGTGTGAGTTTAGAATTTCACTCAGCTGAGAGTCGAGGCACGATAATGGCGTACCGGTAGTCTGTACTAAGGGCAACGGGTCTGTAGTATTTGTATTATTATTATTATTATTATTATTATTATTATTATTATTATTATTATTATTATTATTATTATTATTATTATTATTATTATTATTATTATTATTATTATTATTATTATTATTATTATTATTATTATTATTATTATTATTATTATTATTATTATTATTATTATTATTATTATTATTATTATTATTATTATTATTATTATTATTATTATTATTATTATTATTATTATTATTATTATTATTATTATTATTATTATTATTATTATTATTATTATTATTATTATTATTATTATTATTATTATTATTAGTAGTAGTAGTAGTAGTAGTAGTAGTAGTAGTAGTAGTAGTAGTAGTAGTAGTAGTAGTAGTAGTAGTAGTAGTAGTAGTAGTAGTAGTAGTAGTAGTAGTCCACAGAGTGATGTCTGTAACCCCTACGTGGCGCGTCCCCAGGTGGCGGATGGGGGAATGCTCTCTAGATATGCAGGGTAGGAGGCAATTAACCCTTTGCGGACGGAGCCACCCGACGGGCGAGCGTCGCTGTGGACGACAGGTGTTGGAGCGCGCAGTAAGGAAAATGTTCACGTCACACGTTTGCGTTATAAAAACTAAAGCTTTATTTAAATAACTTTTTCATAAAGTCCAACAAAATCAGAAACAAACAAATTTAGTCCTGGTTACTTATGAGACGTTTTATATTCGACCTTTGTATGGTATAATTCGAAGCAATCACCTATATGCAAGGCCGGCTTAGCCGAACAAGTAGCACAATAGTATCTGGATTCTCTCCTTCCATGTTTTACTTTTCGATTGGAACATACGACGCAGTCTTTATTTCTTCCTGTCTCGTCCCGCCGAATTATATGTAGAAGGCCGTTGAGTCTTTCTGCTGTTCCAGATGTCGAAGGAGGATTGGGATTAGCGTTTCGAAAATCTCCAATCAATTGATCTACCAAAAGACGCACGAATTCTATATGTTTTACCTTTTTTATATTGTATTTCTTCTGATGTTCCTGATATAATATATAGGAATTTATGACTGAAACTTCCAATCCCCAACAAAAATAATTTTCGCCACCATTTTTGAGACTTTCGCATGAAACAGTACGTGCCTGTATACTGGTCTGCTTTATCTACCCCGCCCATATATTTATTATAGTTTATAATCACATCTGGCTTTACAATATCAGTTCTTCCTTCTTTCCGTGACCTTTTAGTGACGGTTTTTGAAGACGAGGTAGCACAGGTGCTGAGCATGGTTACAATACGCTTGTCTCTCCAAGCCAATAATACTAAATCTTTCTGTCTGTAGGCAATGATTTCATTTTTGGCAATCTTTGGATTTTTTATTTGAGGTGGAATAAATTTCCTATTTGTCTGGATAGTTCCAGTTAGATAACATTTGATTTTCAGTAGCGCATCTGCCAAGGGAATGCTTGTGAAGTATCGGTCGTTGAAGATGTGGTATCCTACAGTGCCAGGATTGGATTGCAATAAATTGTGATATATTTGTAGAACTATTCTTGTGCTTACTGGAAGTTCTGGTCTGAGTAATTTCTCTGTACTAAAACTGCCATAATACGGTAAAAACGTCTGTATATAACCAATATTGGCGTCTGCAAGGACATAAACACGGATACCCCACTTGGTCGGTTTCTGTGGGTTGTACGTAAGAAAACTTATTCGCCCTTTGAATTTGATGATTGATTCATCTACGGATAACTCCGCCGCGGGCACAAAATTTTCACGACATTTACCGTCAATGTAGTCTAAAAAATTGGTAATTTTTTTCGTTCTTGTTGTCATGTTTTGCGTACCTTCAATATTTTCGTTTGTATGGAGCATCCAAAATATTTGTAGGAATCGATCTCTTCTGAATATTTCAGCAAAGTATGGGATCCTTTTCTTGTCTGTGATCCAATAATCCTTCAGGCTCGGAAGTGGTATTGTCCCCATAAGCAATATTATGCCGAGAAATGCTCGCATTTCCTTTGGTGTAACATTAGTCCATGTATGCCATACGGACCGCTTTTTTAGATGTTTCCCTTGTATCGTATGATTTGCGTACCGATTAGTCTCTTTAACTATTTTCCTGATCAACTCATCGGTAAAGAAGGAGTTGAAGAAATCTAATGGTTCTGTATGAGTTGAATTTAGTTGTGAACCAGACATTCGTGATCCAGATCTAAATTGTATTTTTCGTGGAATGATATCGAGGTTTGTAACATTCCTCCATTCATTATCACTACTGCTATCACTTTCCTGAATATTCGTTTCTTCATTACTGCTACTATCACTGCCCACATTGAAACGCCTGAGTGCGTTCCTTGTTGCAAGGATTTCACTTCCACTGGATGAAGCAATGTCGTAATCTTCTGTGTTGTCAGATTCAAACTGGAATTCATCAGTACTGTCACTATTGAACGTATCATCTCTGGATCTTTTAGCCATCGATAGGATATATGTTACAAGATATAAAATATCTGGAAAACTTTGATGGTTTCTCTGGTAATGACAGTGAAAGACTGACTCGAAAACTGAAATTCGTTCTGATCCTACCATGGTCTCGCATCGTAAGGACTTCATCACTACAAAGTCTCTAATTTCATTGAAAGGCAACAATATACGAAAGATAAGACTTCATCATTACAAAGTCTCTAATTTTATTCAGAGGCAACACTATACGAAAGATAAGACTTCATCACTACAAAGTCTCTAATTTCATTGAGAGGCAACTCGACTTCTTAGACAGGTATACCCATGCGTATCTTATTGTTTAGAACGACAGACGTACGCCAGACGCAGCGCGAGAATTGGGCGGCTATGTGCCGACACGCGTCCGCAAAGGGTTAAAATACCTCCCGCGGACCAACAGACACGGGGAAGAAACCTCGGAAAAAAAAATCAAGATGGTAGTGAGCGATAGTAACAACTACCCCAAGTGAGTACCTCTCAGACAGAGAGTAATCTCACCGCCAATTCCGATCGGGTGAAAGCCCCGGTGGTTGGCGCCGGCCTCAAGGATTTTGGGGGAGGCCAATCGCGCAGTTCCATGGAGCCTGCCACGGCTAGCCAGCAGCTCCAACAGCTGGAAAAAGAGGAGACGGAAGCTTTCTCCGAGCTCGGGAAACGCGTCGAAATGATCGAAGGAGTAGTTCGAGATGCGAAGAACATCCACAAGACGATCCGAGACGCGATTACGGAGGCAGTGATCTTCTACCAGCAGATGCAGGACTACCGTCCAGCCCTAAAAAAGGTCCGGGAAGCACAAACCCAGGAGCTCGAGCGAGCCATCGCGGAGGCACGCCAAGAACGGGACGCGAGAGTAGCACCGCAAACCCAACCCGGGTGCACGGGACAAGCCAAGGGTAGACTAGCAGAAGGAAAACCAGCCACGCAAATGCTGTCCAAGGGTGGAAACCGAATGTACACGCCGCGAAAGCCAACAGCTGTACCTAAAGGTGTGGAAATCGGAGTCGAGGGAAAGAAGCGTGAGGCATCTTCACCTCCACAGACGTTCACGCCAGGAAAAAAGAGCCGTCAAGGAAGAGACAATGACGTCGACATGGGAGAGACCAACACCCCACAGCACAGGAACCTGCCAGAGGATCAAGGTCCCCGGGGCACAGTATGGGAAAAGGTGGAGAGGAAAAAGAGACCAAAACTGAAGATGGAGAATACGAAAAAGCCCCTGGGGAAAGGGCTGCGCGGAAGGCTACTCGAAGCAGTCGCGGTGAAAGTAACAGAGGAAGCCCTATATGCGGACGTCCTCCGACTTATCAAAAAGAAGGTTAATCCTCAAAACTATGGTGCGGACATCACTGGGGTAAGGCGCACCCGAGGTGGCGAAACCTTAATGGAGATAAAGAAAGGAAGCGGAGGCACGGAGGCCCTGAGAAATGCAGTAGCTACTGCAGTAGGGGAGCAGGCTACCGTGAGGACCATGGGACGAAGCTGCACTCTCCTAATCCGGGACCTGGATGAGGTCACGGAAGAGGAAGAGATAGTGGAAGCCATAGTATCCGCAGTAGATTGCACAGCCAAGGAAGCGATTACGGTGAGATCCCTGAGGGAAGCTTTTAGGAGGACCCAAAGAGCGGTAGTTACTGTCCCAGCGAAAGCGGCGGAGAAGCTGCTCGAAACGGGAAAAATCAAAGTAGGCTGGGTTGTCTGCCGGGTTAGACAGAAGGTCGATACCCTGCGCTGTTTCAGATGCCTAGGCCCCGGACATATCGCGATGGACTGCAAGGGACCTGATAGATCCAAAGAGTGCCGATTCTGCAGGCAGGAAGATCACTTCGCAAAAGACTGCAATCAGGCACCTTTCTGCGTAATATGCGGTGAAGAGGGGCGGCAAGAAGATGCAAACCATATCCTTGGTAGTGCAAGGTGCCCCTCCTTCCAGAAGGCTAAAAGACCGAAGCCGAATGGCTAGGTTCCTACAGGTAAACCTGGGCAGAGGCCGTGAGGCGAGGCACAAGATCTGTTGATGCAAGTGGCCGCGGAGAAGAAGGCGGACGTACTCATCATCAGCGAGCAATACAAGAAACTTGACACTGGACTGTGGTTCCAAGACACATCTGGAAAGGCAGCAATTGTGGTGTTAAACAGCGATATGAGGATCCGAGAGGTCAGTGAACATACAGCAGACTTCGTGTGGGCACACTTAGAAGGCGTGAGAGTCTACAGCTGTTATTTCTCGCCAAACCTGGACTACGAAACCTACCTGAGACAACTCGACCGTCTGGAAGAGAGTCTCAGAACAGCGACTGGCGAAGTTCTCGTGGCAGGAGACTTCAATAGTAAGTCGCCAGAGTGGGGCTCCAGACGACTAGATAACAGAGGGGAAGCGCTGTCGGAACTTATAGCTGGGCTAGACCTAGTCGTCCTAAACGAGGGAAACTCGTACACCTTCCGTCGTGGGCAAACGGGCTCAGTAGTCGACGTGACGCTATAATCGGATGGAGTAGCTGCCAGAACCGTGGGATGGAGAGTGCTGGAGGACGCCACACTTAGCGACCACCAGTACCTGGAATTCTACATGGAAAAGGGACCAAGAGAACACAAGGAGAACCCGAACGGGGAACCAGTAAATGGAGGCGGTTGGGTGCGCCGCAGACTCGACAAACTGCGATTGAAAGAGGTGCTGGAGACGGTAAAGAGACGGGGAGACCTGCAAATCTTAGCCGAAAACGGAGACCCAGAGGCTATCGTGAGTTTCGCAGTAAACACGGTTACAGCGGCATCCGACGCGGCCATGCCACGACGGAAAAAACATCCACAGGCAAGGAAGCCAGTGTACTGGTGGAACCCGGAGATAAGCGAACTGCGGAGGAAATGCATGGTGGCGCGTAGGGCGGCTCAACGGCGCAGAAGGCGCGACGATGGTGGGCAAGTATACGAAGTCCTTCAATCTCACTTCAAAGCGGCGCGAAAACAACTGAAAATGGCTATTCGAAGCAGCAAAAGACAGAGCTGGGTTGAACTCTGCCGCTCGATCGACGAGGACCCCTGGGGACTGCCGTACAGGTTGGTCACCAAGAAGCTTGTGGGACGGCAGCCGATACCTGGATTATAATGTCCGGAAAGGATGCGGGAAATAGTGAGGACCTTATTCCCGGTGCAAATACGACGGCCAGCAGAACCAAGACAAATCGAAGAATTGAGAATAGAACCCCTGACCATCGAGGAACTGCAGAAGGCGAAAGCGCGGCTCAAATGCGGAAAGGCACCTGGACCGGATAACATCCCGAATGAAGTCGTAAGAGAGGTGATCGAAGCGTGGCCAAAGCTGCTACTAGAAGCATACAACGTATGTCTTCTGGAAGGAGTTTTCCACGAGCGATGGAAGAAGCAGAAGCTGGTCCTTCTACGGAAAGGAGACAAACCACTGGACGAGCCTTCGTCTTACCGCCCGATTTGTCTACTGGATACCATGGGGAAACTCTTCGAAAGATTGTTACTCCAAAGACTGGAGAGATATATCGAAATGAACGGAGGCCTGTCCCAAAATCAGTACGGATTCCGAAAGGGACGCTCAACGGTCGACGCCATAGCTCAAGTAATCGAGGCTGCTAAAACGGTGAAACAAGGGACCTGGGAAACTAAGGGTTTTTGTGGGCTGGTGACGCTAGACGTGAAGAACGCGTTCAATAGTGCTCGGTGGGACCGCATCATGGGTGCCCTAACAACAAGGCAGACCCCGGAATACCTGAAGAGGATGATCGACAGCTATCTGAAAGACAGAATCCTGATCTACGAGACGGAAAACGGCCCTGTCGAGTACGAAGTGACAGCGGGAGTCCCACAGGGATCGGTTCTCGGGCCATTCTTGTGGAACTTGATGTATGACGGACTATTCAACCTCCAACTTCCCAGGGGAGCAAAAATAATTGGCTTCGCTGACGATGTAGCCGTGGTTGTCACAACGCGGACGACAGGAACTCTGGAGTTAGCGACAAACGAGAGCCTTCGTCGTGCCAGCAAATGGCTCGAAGATAATGGATTAAAGCTGGCAATACATAAAACGGAAGCGGTCTTGGTCACCGACAAACGGCTGTTCACTCCGCCGAACATCGTTCTGCAAGGGGAGATAATCCCATGGATAACGGACGTAAGGTATCTAGGAGTACAGGTAGACAGAGGACTCCGATACGTGGAACACGTAATTAAAACGACGGAGAAAGCAGCGGCAACAGCAGCCGCACTGGCACGATTGATGCCGAATATCCGCGGGCCCCGAGAAGAAAAAAGGCGACTGTTAAACAGCGTTATACACGCGAAAATTCTGTACGGTGCTGAAATATGGGCAGATGCCGTCGACAAGGTGGGAGCAAAGCGCAGGCTGGCGGCCGCACAAAGGCGGAGCGCTCTTAGAGTGATATCTGCCTACCGGACCGTTTCCGAAGAAGCAGCACTAGTACTGGCAAGTACGCCACCGATAGATCTGCTGATTCGGGAGAAACAGGAGGTGTACAGGGAACTACGCCAGTACAGAGCGGGACAGGAAAGGGAGCAGGAGAATGCGAACGTGAGGGACAGAGCACGGCAAAGACTGATGGAGAGATGGCAAAATAGATTGGACAATGAGACGAAAGGGAGATGGACACACGAACTTATCCCCAATGTAGTAGCGTGGTACAACCGGGGACATGGCCAAATGGGGTATTACCTCACTCAGGCGCTCACCGGCCATGGCTGCTTCAACGCCTATTTGAAGAGATTCAACAAGACGAACAGCTCACAGTGCTTTCGCTGTGGCGATAGTCTGGACGATGCGCGGCACACTGTATTTCTGTGTCCAGCATCGCAGGTGGAAAGGACCAATCTGCAAGCAGCGCTGGGAGGCACAAGACCGGAGGAAACAAACCTGATGCAGGTAATGCTCGGAAGCGAGCAGGCATGGGGCGCCGTTCAAGCTTCCATGACCAAAATTATGAAGGAAAAGGAAGAAGCAGAAAGAGCCGCCAAAGAGCACATACAGGAAAGGGCCGACCAACCTGAGCCACCAGTGCCATAAAAGGACGGGAGAGTAAAGGAAACAACAGGTTCTAAAACGGAGTCCCGAATAGGGAGAAAACACACCACACCGAGCAATGCGAAAGCGGGTCCAGTGGGGTGTGTGGAGAGGGAGGAGGGGTTTTAGTCGGTAAGAATCCGACACTACCCGCAATACCTGGGTGTCTTCTAAGAAGATTTCCCCTCCTCCCAAAAAAAAAAAAAAAAAAAAAAAGTAGTAGTAGTAGTAGTAGTAGTAGTAGTAGTAGTAATAGTAGTAGTAGTAGTAGTAGTAGTAGTAGTAGTAGTAGTAGTAGTAGTAGTAGTAGTAGTAGTAGTAGTAGTCATTCATCACGGAAATAATGATGAGAAAAAAAGAGGCCGAAAGAGCGTGGAAAGCGCAGCCTGCGGCAAACATTGAAATCGAGGCAGAGCAAAACCTCTAACATAGGCGGGAAAGAACGGACGATAGACGTGGTGTTGGTAGTAGGAGGCAGCTCAAATCGAGCGGAAATCACACCCTATGGAAGTTATGCTAACGCGGTACCGATAGGGGGTGAGGTGAGGGAGGAGGGGTTTTAGTCGGTAAGAATCCGACACTACCCAGACCACCAGGGTGTCTTATGTAAGATTTCCCCTCCTTCCATAAAAAAAAAAAAAAAAAAAAAAAAAAAAAAAAAAAAAGTAGTAGTAGTAGTAGTAGTAGTAGTAGTAGTAGTAGTAGTAGTAGTAGTAGTAGTAGTAGTAGTAGTAGTAGTAGTAGTAGTAGTAGTAGTAGTAGTAGTAGTAGTAGTAGTAGTAGTAGTAGTAGTAGTAGTAGTAGTAGTAGTAGTAGTAGTAGTAGTAGTAGTAGTAGTAGTAGTAGTAGTAGTAGTAGTAGTAGTAGTAGTAGTAGTAGTAGTAGTAGTAGTAGTAGTAGTTTTTTTTTTTTTTTTTTTTTTTTTTTTTTTTTTTTTTTTATCTTTGGAGGTGGAAATGCTTGATGCACACCACGTTGGTAGTGTGGGACTCTTCCATGTTTGGCCCTACCCACTAAAACCACCCCCACTCTCTCCAACTCAAAACCCCGGACCCGCTTTCGCATTACTTCAGGGCAGAGAGTTGTTTATACGCTGGGCTTCAGCGTTCCTTCGGTGTTTTTCTTTCGCCGATTTGGCTGTTCCATTTCTGGCTTCCTACTCAGTTTATCACCCTTCCCTTCATAAACCTTAGGGGCCCTCCCTCAGTCTTTCTTGTTCTTCTGTTTTTTTCTTCCGGAGGATTTTCTCTACAAAAGTTGCAACCGTTTCCCAAGTATATTTGGAGCGCAGCATTTCCGCTATGACGTTTTGTGGCGTCAGCGTTTCTGCACATTGTGTACCCAATTCTCTTCTGTTGTCAGCCCACCGATCGCATTCGAAGAACGTGTGTTCTGCGTCATCTTCCTTTGTGGGACAGTAGTCGCACATCGGACTGTCCTTACATTTTCTTAGGAATAAAAAGGCATTGAAATGCCCGTGGCCCGTCAAAAACTGGGTAAGGTAAAAGTTTACCTCCCCGTGGCGTCTATTTACCCAGGGCTCCAGGCGTCCAATTATCCGAGCGGTCCACTTTACCTCCCCGTGGCGTCTATTTACCCAGGGCTCCAGGCGTCCAATTATCCGAGCGGTCCACCGGCCCGTAGTGCCTTGCGTCCACCGTTCTACCCATCTTCGCATGACACTGGCTCTCTCTTGCTCCTTTACGGTTCGTTTGTCATTTTCCGCTCTCCTTTCGTAGATCCTCTTCCGTTCACTGGCTAGCAGGTCTATCGGGGTGATTCCTGCGACCACTAGGACCGCCGCTTCTGAGACCGTGCGATAGGCACACGCGACTCTCAGTGCTGCTCGTCGTTGCACTGACGCTAGGCGTTTTCTGTATTTTTCCACCTTTAGGGCGTCACCCCATATCTCTGCTCCATATAGTAGAATGGAGTGGACGACACTCATTAAAATTCTTCGCTTACCGGTTCTTGGCCCGGCTATGTTTGTCATCAGCCGCGACAGTGTCCCTACTGTCGTTTCCGCCTTATCTGCAGCTTTCTGTAGGTGCACCCCAAACGTCAATTTCGCATCGAGTAGCACTCCCAGATATCTCACCGATCCGGCTCCCTCGATTACTTCCCCTGCAATCTCAGCTCGGAACGGGACTTCAAAAATCCGCCGTCTAGTGAGAACGACCATCTCCGTTTTGCTCACCGCTAGCTGCAGGCCGTGGTTCTCCAACCAGTCACTCGTTCTCCTGGACACCTGGGCCACACGCCTCCGTGCTTGCTCTTCCGTCCTGGCGATGATGACTGCCGCTATGTCGTCGGCAAAGCCCACCAGTTTTGTATTTTCCGGTAGTTCCATCGTGAGAATTCCGTCGTACACCGCATTCCACAGGTCTGGCCCTAAGGCTGATCCTTGTGCTACCCCTGCTGAGACCTCTTTTCTACGGGGGCCTACCGTTGTGTCATACTGGAGGTGCCTGTTTCTTAGGTAATCCTCAATGATGGATATCAAATATGCCGGGACCCTGAACCGTTCTTTCAAAGCCTCGATGATATCGGCCCACCTTACTGTATTAAACGCATTTTTGACGTCAAACGTGACTAATACGCACACGCTCCTTGACCTACAGTTCCCTGACCAAGCTCTCTTTGCTTCCTTCACTATCTCCAAAGCTGCATCTATTGTCGATCGCTTCTCACGGAAACCGTACTGGTTGTCAGCCAGTCCGCCCGCTTCAACAATAGCCTCCCGGAGCCGTCCTCGAATAAGCTTCTCCAAAACTTTCCCTGAGGTGTCCAGCATACACAGGGGGCGAAAGGACGACGGGGTGACCGGTGGTCCCTTTCCCTTGTCAATCAGCACTAGTCGCTGTACTTTCCATCTCCCACTAAAAGATCTTGCTCTCAGGCACGCATTGTACATGTTAAGGAGCAAATAGGGATGTTCCTTCGCAATAACTTTCAGTACTTCATTTGGTATACCATCTGGTCCTGGTGCCTTCTTATTATTTAGCGTTGCAACTGCTGTGTGAAGCTCCTCCACTGTAAAAAGTCGGGGTGCTTCAGCTGATCGTTCTGGTAAGTGCCTTCTTTCAGAGTGTTCGGGAAACAATGCACTTACTATTTCTGCCATTGTTTGGGGGTCTTTGGGACCTTCCGGTGCCAATTTTTTCAGTTTCCTCGTAACGATTTGATAGCCTCGTCCCCATGTCTCTGTGTTTATCTCATCGCACAGAGCTTTCCAGCACCGAGCTTTGCTGTCCTTAACTGCCCTCGTTAGCAGCTTTTTTGCCCTTTTATATGCTATATTTTCCTGCCACCCATCTAGTCTCCTGCGGGTTCTTTGAGCCTTGCGCCTTAGTCGTAGACAATTCCTCCTGAGTTCAGCAATTTCACCCGTCCACCAGTATGCTGGTTGTCTCCTTGGCTCTTGGGATCGTCTTGGCATAGACACCTTGCAACCTTTGGTGATCAACCTCATCGTCGTTTCCACTAGTTTTTCAGCTTGTTCCTCCGTCGCCGCATTGTTCGCAGCTTCTGCGAGGAGGCTGCCCCCTTTGGACAGTTCCCTGAGCAGTATTTCGGTGTCAAGTTTAGCAACGTTCCAACTTATCCGGTGTATCCGATTTGATCCCTGCGCCAGTTGCGCGTCTGTCTGTTCAAGTCGGAAATGTACATATTGATGATCGCTGGCCGTAAAATCTTCCAGCACACACCAGCCAACCGAAATTGCCGCTACGCCCGGCGTTGCAAGCGTAAGGTCTATTATCGTCCCCTGGCATCCACTTCTCCTGAAGGTTGGTGAGGTCCCTGCATTCAGTATGGTCAAGTCGAGTCTTGCTGCCATTTCTGCTACATCATTTCCCCGACTATTTGATCTTGTCATGCCCCATTCCTGTGACCATGCGTTGAAGTCGCCGGCCAGAAGGACTTCTCCATGAAGACTTCGGCAGACATCCTCAATTTGTGCTAACTTTCCGCGAAATGAGTCTATCCCTCCACTTGGTGAGAGATAGCAACTCACATAGGTAATGTCTCCGCTTGTCATCCAGACATAGCCATCTCCATTGCCATGGGCTTTAACCGGCAGGTTGTCCATGTCTCTAACCCATAAGGCCGCGTAACCCGTCGTGTCAGTGTACCATAAGGCCGCGTAACCCGTCGTGTCAGTGTACCATCCACGGCTTTCTAGGTTTTGGTACTGTTCACAAATGAAGAACAGTGTCGCTTCCTTTTCGTGCGCAAGCTGGAACATTAGGTCCTGTGCCAGCTTGCACCGGCTCAAGTTGCCTTGCAGCATTACTGCCATCCCGATTTCTGTTTCGCTTTTCGTTCAGCTTCCCGATAAACTGCGCATTTACCCGAGCCAGGGACATGGTCGCTGCGGCTCCCTTCTTTCTCTGCACAGAGATAACATCTCGGTTCGTTTTCGCAGCTCACCGCTTTGTGATCTTCCCCACCGCACTTCCAACACAGCTTAGATCGGTCCACCTCCGCGTTACATCCGGCTGCTATGTGACCAAAGCCGTTACACCTAAAACATCGTGTTGCTCTGGCTTTGAGCCGCACCCTACAGTTTACCCAGCCAATTTTTATTCTCGAAGCGCTTTCGAGTTTCGCTGCCGCCAGTGCATTGAGTTCGACATATGCTATTATGTTTCCACGGTAGCTGGTCTTCGTCAGGTTCACTTTTACGTCGCCCGTGCTTTCTTTGCCGAGAAACTCTTTAACCGCCTCTTTGACCTCATCGCTCTCAGTCGTGACGTCCAGATCGCGGATCTCGACTTGGGCCCTAGGGACCAGTTGTTTCACCACGCCTGTATTTCCGACGGCCATCTGCAAGGCCTTTTGGAATCTATCCTTGTTGTCGCTCGTTGCACCTAGTTCAACCAGAACATCGCCATTTTCGGTCTCTCTGATGCTCTTGACCTTAACTTCCATGTCTTCCGGTTTCACTTTTTTCCGGATGCCCCTCAGTATCGTTGCGTAGCTTGACCCTTTAGCAGGCTTTATGAGAATTGCTTCGGACCGCGCCCTCTTGTCCCTGGGGCCGTTGCCCCTCTTCGTACCACTTCTTTCCCCGGGCTTTTGCGGTGGTCTTTCTCCGCCGAGGTTCATCCGGATTTTCGTGCCCCGACTTTTTACCGTTTGCCATTCTTCGTTTTGTTCTTTCGGTTTCTTTCTAGTCGGTTTGGTACCCTCGGCCATCTCCGGGCTGGGGGTGTGATTTCCTTTCCTCTTTCTCTTCCTTTTACTCTCCGATGTCTCTTGAGTGCCTTCATTGTGGAGCCATGCGCGGGCACCGTTTTGCGCTGATTTAGCTCCTGCTTCCTTGTTTGCCCCAGCCTTGCCGCTTACTTTCGTATTTACCTCCACGGCGCCTGCCGGCATACCCCTTGTCTCCGTAATAGCTTGGAGGTCTCCTCTCGCCCTTTTCCAGACCTTCCTGCAACGATTTGCCAGATCTAAGGCATCTTCTGCTGCGTCGAGTCCATCTCGAATCTCCCTTTGTAAGTTTCTATACTTCTTACAATATTGCTTTAGCGATTTCACTATCTCTGCCAACCTTTTGAGGTGTCCTTCCTCCGCTACCTCATTTTCGTCCCACTGTTTTCGGAACCCAATTTCTGCCGTCGTCTCGCTAGTTTTATCCAGATCGCCAATATTAGCACTCCTTGTTGGGGTGTGGGTCTGCATAAATTGGGCATTTTGTCCCTCTTCTCCTGTAGTTTTATTTTTTTGTGCAAGCATGTTTTGTCCCACGAGTACCTAGGGAAATAACGGGGTTCACCCCAGCAGAGCCCCGGATGCTGGGGTAAGGTCACTGATTACTCCTGGGGTTGGACCTGTTCCCCAGGGCGAACCGTTTGCGGCATCTCCCCCAGATGCCATGCAGCTCTCGGCACGGTATCTCACACCTTAGCTTGGGTCGTGTTTGGTCCGCGGAGGCTATTTAATTTCACCCCTACCCTCCGTTCTTGGTCGGAACGGTGAGCGTTCCCCCATCCGCCACCCGGGGACGCGCCATATGGCAGTCTCACCTCTGCACAATGGAGGAGTAGTAGTAGTAGTAGTAGTAGTAGTAGTAGTAGTAGTAGTAGTAGTAGTAGTAGTAGTAGTAGTAGTAGTAGTAGTAGTAGTAGTAGTAGTAGTAGTAGTAGTAGTAGTAGTAGTAGTAGTAGTAGTAGTAGTAGTAGTAGTAGTAGTAGTAGTAGTAGTAGTAGTAGTAGTAGTAGTAGTAGTAGTAGTAGTAGTAGTAGTAGTAGTAGTAGTAGTAGTAGTAGTAGTAGTAGTAGTAGTAGTAGTAGTAGTAGTAGTAGTAGTAGTAGTAGTAGTAGTAGTAGTAGTAGTAGTAGTAGTAGTAGTAGTAGTAGTAGTAGTAGTAGTAGTAGTAGTAGTAGTAGTAGTAGTAGTAGTAGTAGTAGTAGTAGTAGTAGTAGTAGTAGTAGTAGTAGTAGTAGTAGTAGTAGTAGTAGTAGTAGTAGTAGTAGTAGTAGTAGTAGTAGTAGTAGTAGTAGTAGTAGTAGTAGTAGTAGTAGTAGTAGTAGTAGTAGTAGTAGTAGTAGTAGTAGTAGTAGTAGTAGTAGTAGTAGTAGTAGTAGTAGTAGTAGTAGTAGTAGTAGTAGTAGTAGTAGTAGTAGTAGTAGTAGTAGTAGTAGTAGTAGTAGTAGTAGTAGTAGTAGTAGTAGTAGTAGTAGTAGTAGTAGTAGTAGTAGTAGTAGTAGTAGTAGTAGTAGTAGTAGTAGTAGTAGTAGTAGTAGTAGTAGTAGTAGTAGTAGTAGTAGTAGTAGTAGTAGTAGTAGTAGTAGTAGTAGTAGTAGTAGTAGTAGTAGTAGTAGTAGTAGTAGTAGTAGTAGTAGTAGTAGTAGTAGTAGTAGTAGTAGTAGTAGTAGTAGTAGTAGTAGTAGTAGTAGTAGTAGTAGTAGTAGTAGTAGTAGTAGTAGTAGTAGTAGTAGTAGTAGTAGTAGTAGTAGTAGTAGTAGTAGTAGTAGTAGTAGTAGTAGTAGTAGTAGTAGTAGTAGTAGTAGTAGTAGTAGTAGTAGTAGTAGTAGTAGTAGTAGTAGTAGTAGTAGTAGTAGTAGTAGTAGTAGTAGTAGTAGTAGTAGTAGTAGTAGTAGTAGTAGTAGTAGTAGTAGTAGTAGTAGTAGTAGTAGTAGTAGTAGTAGTAGTAGTAGTAGTAGTAGTAGTAGTAGTAGTAGTAGTAGTAGTAGTAGTAGTAGTAGTAGTAGTAGTAGTAGTAGTAGTAGTAGTAGTAGTAGTAGTAGTAGTAGTAGTAGTAGTAGTAGTAGTAGTAGTAGTAGTAGTAGTAGTAGTAGTAGTAGTAGTAGTAGTAGTAGTAGTAGTAGTAGTAGTAGTAGTAGTAGTAGTAGTAGTAGTAGTAGTAGTAGTAGTAGTAGTAGTAGTAGTAGTAGTAGTAGTAGTAGTAGTAGTAGTAGTAGTAGTAGTAGTAGTAGTAGTAGTAGTAGTAGTAGTAGTAGTAGTAGTAGTAGTAGTAGTAGTAGTAGTAGTAGTAGTAGTAGTAGTAGTAGTAGTAGTAGTAGTAGTAGTAGTAGTAGTAGTAGTAGTAGTAGTAGTAGTAGTAGTAGTAGTAGTAGTAGTAGTAGTAGTAGTAGTAGTAGTAGTAGTAGTAGTAGTAGTAGTAGTAGTAGTAGTAGTAGTAGTAGTAGTAGTAGTAGTAGTAGTAGTAGTAGTAGTAGTAGTAGTAGTAGTAGTAGTAGTAGTAGTAGTAGTAGTAGTAGTAGTAGTAGTAGTAGTAGTAGTAGTAGTAGTAGTAGTAGTAGTAGTAGTAGTAGTAGTAGTAGTAGTAGTAGTAGTAGTAGTAGTAGTAGTAGTAGTAGTAGTAGTAGTAGTAGTAGTAGTAGTAGTAGTAGTAGTAGTAGTAGTAGTAGTAGTAGTAGTAGTAGTAGTAGTAGTAGTAGTAGTAGTAGTAGTAGTAGTAGTAGTAGTAGTAGTAGTAGTAGTAGTAGTAGTAGTAGTAGTAGTAGTAGTAGTAGTAGTAGTAGTAGTAGTAGTAGTAGTAGTAGTAGTAGTAGTAGTAGTAGTAGTAGTAGTAGTAGTAGTAGTAGTAGTAGTAGTAGTAGTAGTAGTAGTAGTAGTAGTAGTAGTAGTAGTAGTAGTAGTAGTAGTAGTAGTAGTAGTAGTAGTAGTAGTAGTAGTAGTAGTAGTAGTAGTAGTAGTAGTAGTAGTAGTAGTAGTAGTAGTAGTAGTAGTAGTAGTAGTAGTAGTAGTAGTAGTAGTAGTAGTAGTAGTAGTTTTTTTTTTTTTTTTTTTTTTTTTTTTTTTTTTTTTTTTTTTTTTTTATGAGGAGGTGGAAAAATGCGTTTACGCACACTGGCTGGCTTGCGCCAGTCAGTAGTGTGGGACTCCACCATGTATTATACATGGCCCTACCCACTAAAAACACCTCCTCCATAGCACCACACAATGTCCCCGGAACCGCTTTCGCATTACTTCAGGGACATGTGTTTATGCATCGATCTCTATGCTTCCCCTTCGTGCCTGCCTCTCACTTGGCCTCATTGAGTGCGAGCCGCTTCAAACGATGCTGCTACGTATTTTGGGGCTCGGCGTCTCTTTCTTGCTCATCCCTTTTTTTGGCGCGAAGAACTTTCTCAGCGTACTCCTTTGCAGCATCCCAGTTCCTCTCGGATTCAAGCATCACTTGCACGAGGTTTGCTTGTGTTATGCTAGTTGCAACTGCGTTGCACAGCTCGTTTCGCTCCATCGCCCACCTCTCACACTCGAATAGAGTGTGGTTTGCATCATCTTCCTGGGCAGGGCAGTAGTCGCAAAGGGGGGTGGGTTTCCTGTTGCGTCGAAAGAGATAGGCGTTGAAGTGGCCGTGCCCTGTGATCATCTGCGTGAGATAGTAATTTACGTCTCCGTGCTTTCTGTTCACCCAGTTAGAGAGCCTTTCGATGAGTCTCGCTGTCCATCTGCCTGTGTCGTCGAGTCTCCAGCGCTCCTCCCATTCCTGCAGGATGCGTGACCTCTCGTCCTTGCGTACTCCTCGTTGGTCTAGCTCTCCTCTTCTTTCGTATATGCGTTTCCTTTCCGCTGCTAGAAGGTCAATAGGGATTACTCCCGCCACCACTAGCGCGGCTGCTCCGGACACCGTTCGGTACGCGGACGCCACCCTCAGGGCTCCCCTTCTTTGGACCGAAGAGATCCTTCTCCGGTATTTTTCGGTGTTTAGAGCCTCTGCCCACACTTCAGCTCCGTAGAGAATGATCGAGTGCACGACGCTCATCAGGATTCTGCGTTTGCTGCTTCTTGGTCCAGCCACGTTGGGCATGAGTCGGGACAGCATGCCGACCATGGTTGCCGCCCTACCAGCTGCACTTTGGATTTGCGCCCAGAACACGAGCTTGGCATCGATCAGCATACCGAGGTATTTAATTTGCCCAGCGGAAGTTATCTCGTGGCCCACAACATTTGCGCGGAACGGGCGTTCGAACTTTCTTTGTCTTGTGAGAATCGTCATCTCGGTCTTGATGGCAGCGAGTTGTAGCCCATGTTGCTCGAGCCAATCGCTGACTCTTCTAGAGACTTGTCCTACTCGTATTCTGGCTTGCTGCTCGTTTCTCGCGAGGATTAAGGCCGCTATATCGTCTGCGAACCCGACCAGCTTTGTCTCTTCCGGGAGCTCCATTCTTAGTATACCGTCATATACTGCGTTCCAGAGGTCTGGGCCCAGGGCGGATCCCTGTGCAACGCCCGCCGTGACGTTCTTGCTACAGGGTCCCTCCGTTGTATCATACAGCAGCTTCCTATTATCGAGGTAGTCCTCTATGATCCTGAGGAGATACTTTGGGAGCCTGAAGCGCTCCGTCAGGCATTCCGTGATATCCTTCCACCTTATCGAGTTAAAGGCGTTTTTAACATCGAGCGTGAGCAGTACGCAGACACATCTTGTTCGGCTGTTTCCTACCCACGCTCTTCTTGCCGTATCCACAACCTCCCGGATGGCTCCGACTGTCGATCTTTTCTCTCGAAAACCGTGCTGCGGGTCAGCGAGTCCTCCAGCCGCCTCTATGGCCGCACGCAATCTTCCTCGGATGAGTCTCTCGAACGTTTTACCCGCTGTGTCGAGCATACAGAGCGGGCGATACGATGAGTAGGTTATAGGCGGTCCTTTGCCTTTGTCCAGAAGGACAAGGCGCTGAACTTTCCACCTAGCACTAAAAACTCCCGCCGTAAGACACGCGTTAAACATATTGAAGAGTAAGAACGGATACTCTTTCGCGATGACTTTGATCACTTCGTTCGGGACATGGTCTGGTCCCGGCGCCTTCCGATTGGCGAGCGGCTCGACCGCTTTGCGCAATTCTTCTAGCGAGAAAAGTCGGATGCCCCCTGGAACGACCAATTCAGCTCTCACTCTGAGTGGATGGTCTGGGAAGAGCGCGCTGACTATTCCTTCCATCGTTGTTGGATCCTTCGGGCCCTCCGGTCCTTGTTGTCCGAGCTTCCGCGTGACGATCTGAAAGCCGCGTCCCCACATGTCCTCGTCTACCTCCTTGCACAGCGTCTTCCAGCATGCGGCTTGCCTGCGCTTGACGGCGATTGTCAGTTGTTTTTTTGCTGCCTTGTACGCAGCATTGTCCATTTGTCGTTCGACATCGTCTCTTCTTCGCGCCCTCTGGGCTCTGCGTCTTGCTCTGAGGCACGTTCTGCGAAGTTCTGCAATTTCCTCCGTCCACCAATAAGCGGGCTTTCCTCGCCGCTTGCTAGGTTTCCTCGGCATGGAAGCTTTGCAGCTTTTCTTGACCAGTCTCATCGTTTGGTCAACCAGGGCCTCCGCTTCTTCCCTGTTGGTCGGATTCTCCGCTGCTTCAGCGAGCAATGAGCCTCCTCGCGACAACGCTCGGATGAGCGCCTGGGTATCCAGTTTGGCGACATTCCAGCCCATGTGGTTCGGCCGGCGACGCTGGTCCCATGACTGTCTGTGTGTTGGCTCAATAGTGAAGCCGACATACTGATGGTCACTTGCCGTGAAATCTTCGAGTACTTGCCAATTCGCGACTCGTGTCGCTATCCCAGGAGTTGCTAGCGTGATATCGATGATTGTTCCTCGATATCCGCTCCTTCTAAACGTCGTCGTCGTGCCCTCATTGAGAACAGTCAGGTCGAGTCTCGAGGCCGTTTCGGTGACTTCATTTCCTCGCGTGTCCGATCTATCCATGCCCCACTCGTGGGACTTTGCATTGAAATCTCCGGCAACCAGGATTTCCCCTCCTATATCCCGACAAGCATCTTCGATTGCCTCCAGCTTTTCACGGAACGTCGCGATACCCTCGTTAGGAGACAGATAGCAGCTCATGTATGTCACTCCGTCACTGGTAATCCATACATAGCCACTCCCACTGCCCCAGCTGGTGACCGGGATCGTAGAACGGTTCCTTACCCATATGGCCGCCGTTTTTGTTAGGTCAGGGTACCACCCCTCACCTCCTAGGTCTCTGTACTGCTCACAGACTATGGCGAGATCCACACTTCGCTCATGTGCATGCTGGATCAGTAGGTTCTGTGCCAGCCGGCATCTACTCAAATTTCCCTGAAGAATTACTGCCAGTAGTAGTAGTAGTAGTAGTAGTAGTAGTAGTAGTAGTAGTAGTAGTAGTAGTAGTAGTAGTAGTAGTAGTAGTAGTAGTAGTAGTAGTAGTAGTAGTAGTAGTAGTAGTAGTAGTAGTAGTAGTAGTAGTAGTAGTAGTAGTAGTAGTAGTAGTAGTAGTAGTAGTAGTAGTAGTAGTAGTAGTAGTAGTAGTAGTAGTAGTAGTAGTAGTAGTAGTAGTAGTAGTAGTAGTAGTAGTAGTAGTAGTAGTAGTAGTAGTAGTAGTAGTAGTAGTAGTAGTAGTAGTAGTAGTAGTAGTAGTAGTAGTAGTAGTAGTAGTAGTAGTAGTAGTAGTAGTAGTAGTAGTAGTAGTAGTAGTAGTAGTAGTAGTAGTAGTAGTAGTAGTAGTAGTAGTAGTAGTAGTAGTAGTAGTAGTAGTAGTAGTAGTAGTAGTAGTAGTAGTAGTAGTAGTAGTAGTAGTAGTAGTAGTAGTAGTAGTAGTAGTAGTAGTAGTAGTAGTAGTAGTAGTAGTAGTAGTAGTAGTAGTAGTAGTAGTAGTAGTAGTAGTAGTAGTAGTAGTAGTAGTAGTAGTAGTAGTAGTAGTAGTAGTAGTAGTAGTAGTAGTAGTAGTAGTAGTAGTAGTAGTAGTAGTAGTAGTAGTAGTAGTAGTAGTAGTAGTAGTAGTAGTAGTAGTAGTAGTAGTAGTAGTAGTAGTAGTAGTAGTAGTAGTAGTAGTAGTAGTAGTAGTAGTAGTAGTAGTAGTAGTAGTAGTAGTAGTAGTAGTAGTAGTAGTAGTAGTAGTAGTAGTAGTAGTAGTAGTAGTAGTAGTAGTAGTAGTAGTAGTAGTAGTAGTAGTAGTAGTAGTAGTAGTAGTAGTAGTAGTAGTAGTAGTAGTAGTAGTAGTAGTAGTAGTAGTAGTAGTAGTAGTAGTAGTAGTAGTAGTAGTAGTAGTAGTAGTAGTAGTAGTAGTAGTAGTAGTAGTAGTAGTAGTAGTAGTAGTAGTAGTAGTAGTAGTAGTAGTAGTAGTAGTAGTAGTAGTAGTAGTAGTAGTAGTAGTAGTAGTAGTAGTAGTAGTAGTAGTAGTAGTAGTAGTAGTAGTAGTAGTAGTAGTAGTAGTAGTAGTAGTAGTAGTAGTAGTAGTAGTAGTAGTAGTAGTAGTAGTAGTAGTAGTAGTAGTAGTAGTAGTAGTAGTAGTAGTAGTAGTAGTAGTAGTAGTAGTAGTAGTAGTAGTAGTAGTAGTAGTAGTAGTAGTAGTAGTAGTAGTAGTAGTAGTAGTAGTAGTAGTAGTAGTAGTAGTAGTAGTAGTAGTAGTAGTAGTAGTAGTAGTAGTAGTAGTAGTAGTAGTAGTAGTAGTAGTAGTAGTAGTAGTAGTAGTAGTAGTAGTAGTAGTAGTAGTAGTAGTAGTAGTAGTAGTAGTAGTAGTAGTAGTAGTAGTAGTAGTAGTAGTAGTAGTAGTAGTAGTAGTAGTAGTAGTAGTAGTAGTAGTAGTAGTAGTAGTAGTAGTAGTAGTAGTAGTAGTAGTAGTAGTAGTAGTAGTAGTAGTAGTAGTAGTAGTAGTAGTAGTAGTAGTAGTAGTAGTAGTAGTAGTAGTAGTAGTAGTAGTAGTAGTAGTAGTAGTAGTAGTAGTAGTAGTAGTAGTAGTAGTAGTAGTAGTAGTAGTAGTAGTAGTAGTAGTAGTAGTAGTAGTAGTAGTAGTAGTAGTAGTAGTAGTAGTAGTAGTAGTAGTAGTAGTAGTAGTAGTAGTAGTAGTAGTAGTAGTAGTAGTAGTAGTAGTAGTAGTAGTAGTAGTAGTAGTAGTAGTAGTAGTAGTAGTAGTAGTAGTAGTAGTAGTAGTAGTAGTAGTAGTAGTAGTAGTAGTAGTAGTAGTAGTAGTAGTAGTAGTAGTAGTAGTAGTAGTAGTAGTAGTAGTAGTAGTAGTAGTAGTAGTAGTAGTAGTAGTAGTAGTAGTAGTAGTAGTAGTAGTAGTAGTAGTAGTAGTAGTAGTAGTAGTAGTAGTAGTAGTAGTAGTAGTAGTAGTAGTAGTAGTAGTAGTAGTAGTAGTAGTAGTAGTAGTAGTAGTAGTAGTAGTAGTAGTAGTAGTAGTAGTAGTAGTAGTAGTAGTAGTAGTAGTAGTAGTAGTAGTAGTAGTAGTAGTAGTAGTAGTAGTAGTAGTAGTAGTAGTAGTAGTAGTAGTAGTAGTAGTAGTAGTAGTAGTAGTAGTAGTAGTAGTAGTAGTAGTAGTAGTAGTAGTAGTAGTAGTAGTAGTAGTAGTAGTAGTAGTAGTAGTAGTAGTAGTAGTAGTAGTAGTAGTAGTAGTAGTAGTAGTAGTAGTAGTAGTAGTAGTAGTAGTAGTAGTAGTAGTAGTAGTAGTAGTAGTAGTAGTAGTAGTAGTAGTAGTAGTAGTAGTAGTAGTAGTAGTAGTAGTAGTAGTAGTAGTAGTAGTAGTAGTAGTAGTAGTAGTAGTAGTAGTAGTAGTAGTAGTAGTAGTAGTAGTAGTAGTAGTAGTAGTAGTAGTAGTAGTAGTAGTAGTAGTAGTAGTAGTAGTAGTAGTAGTAGTAGTAGTAGTAGTAGTAGTAGTAGTAGTAGTAGTAGTAGTAGTAGTGAGACGTTGTATGTTATCATGAGGAATAAGCATCATCTTTTTGGCATATTCCATGGCTCGTGTACACCAAGACAGGCACAACAAGCTACTTGAGAAATCCGACATAGTGGTCGACGATGATCTTCCTCTTACCGCTCCAATTTCCCCTTTTGGCGGCTAGTCGTCGAAGAATTGTCGCGGGCCTCCGAACATGACTCTTTTGCACGCTGTTCACACTCACGTTTCCCTGTACAACGTTTAGAGTACTCTCGCATATACACCGTACGAGCGCTACATCTGCCTTGCGCAAAATTGCACGTCGTTGCTCTTGCTTTAGATAACACAGCGCTTGCAATATCATTATTTGCTTTTTATCGCGAGGTCTGCACCACGCCATTACAAGCGCATTACTGGTACATCGCGCGTCGCATTGCAAACCTTTTTTGCTTTTTGAGGAACGTTAACGTTATGGTATTGAGATAGCAAGTACATCTCATCTACACAATACAGGGACAGGACACACACACATCGAAGCGACAGTACCACACCCAATAAGAAAAATAAACATAGAGTAGCAAACCGAAGTCCGCCTCATACATACAGCCAGAGGGACCTGTAGTACATACAACCAACACTACGAAACACAGAATTCCAGGAAAACCAACGACAATCACTCGAATTACTATAGTATCGAAATATGTACGAAAAGAAATTCACAAGGGATACATTAAATACGATCATCACAAATATGGAATTAACAAGAAATGGTCTACAGGAGATGGGCTACAGGACGACTACCCAATTTAGGTATACCGAGAACATGGAAGAAGAGTGGGAAAAGCCAGTCGCGAAATGCGACGATCAGGAAGCATTTTGTTCACAGATTCCAACCAGACATCAAGGACCAGCCAGCGAATAAAAGGAAGACCTGCTAACCAGCCAAAGAAGGACCACGGAGTCAACCAAAGGAGGAGCATACCAACAGCACCACTCCGAGGACCAGGCCCAGATACTTCTGAAGCCTACGAAGACGAACATTTTCGGAGTCCAACCACTGAGCCCGCCTACAAACACATCTTCAGGCCGTCCGACATCCGTGTCGCCAAGAGCTCACAAATAGAAAAGAAAACAATATTATCATAAAAATATATATTAAATCAACAGGGCTCCCCTTTAAAATTTAGATAGAGACGCTCCTTTTGTCGTTTTAATGCACCTATGCACCAAAATTTTATCTCACTGACGCCTCCACCTAGCAGCGACGGGGGCAGCGAATAAGTAGTTTAACCAGGAGAGCTAAACCGCGAGCTTCGTCCCCACCACGATCCCATAGATATAGATATAGGATAGGCGCGCTCCAAAGGCAAGGAGTAATAACAGAGCCAACATAGATGACAAGCCCGAGGCTAAACACTCTCTCATGCCTTGCGTATAAAATATAGAAACTGCTATATCATTAAGGGAAATATTTTAATAAAATTCATATAAAAACTCCTATTTTTGCGAACACGATTATATAAGCGTGCGTGAGCCCGGGTCTAGTTTTTGTACAGTACATAATCCTCAGAATTAACGTAGAAAAGGTGTTTTAATTTAAAAAAATATTAATAATAATCAATATATTCATCTGTATGAATTATAAGAATTGTCAAATAAACCCTACTTTAACCCGATACTGAAGCCTGAATTAATTTCCTTCCTTCTCGAGTCCGAACTAAAACCCTTTAAAGGGAATGATAACGTGAAATACCATTACAGTATTGGTCATCGAGAAATATACAGGTGCGAAATCGACAATTATCAGGCGTCGATTGTTTCAAGTCGAATAATAGATCGCCGTGTTGGCGCGTGATCTCGCGGATTCTTGAAGACAACGATATCATTAGCGTTTAAGGAGGTATCGCGTTGCCCGTGACCCTGTTGGAAAAGATTTTGCATGATGAATATACACTAAGATTTTCATCATGGCTACCCTTGGTGAAAAGATCGACCATGGTATTGTTCGATGCCTCGCGCATTAGATCGTCAATGACCACAAGTTTAGGTCTTGTATCATTCGAGTAGTCTGCAGTGGTCGAGTACTCTGAATACCCAGACTGCCACTCTGAGTAATAAAAAAGTATACGCTCGAACGGGACATCCGTCATTTCGCGCATGTATTCAAAGAATTTTTTGACAAAATATGTTCTACCACAACCCGTAGGACCGCTTATAACGGCTGTCATGGATATTTCCAACGTGTATCCATATCGATGAGTGTCTATCAAAATCAATCAGCTGACGCTTAAATAAGCTTATCAGCTATTTTCGCGGCCTGGACGAGCTGATAAGGCGCGGCGTGCCTGTACTAGCTGATGAGTCACGGGCCCGCGGTATAAGCTGATGTTTACACTCTATGTAAATTAAATAACGATAGTTTTTATATTTCTCACAAATAAAGCAATATTTTTATTTCACTTTGCATATATCTGTATGTGCAAATGTTACGAATCATGTAATTCTAAACAGCAATATTATATCCACGGAGGTAGCACGAGACAATCACCCGAAAAGTAGATTATCTATTAACAAAAGAAGCAAACACAGAACAGACGAACATCGGCTGGACTAGGACAACATAATACAAAAGTAGGTACACACGGTCAACCGCAAGTACCCACCCGAAACAGCATGGCGTCAGACATAGGCCCCACCTAAAATAAAAGAAACTACTATCATAACAAACACAGCTCGCAAGAAGCTCGCACGACTAAGAAGAGGGGCAGGCCAAACAGCAATACCACACACCACAGACCGGACCCCAGCGTAGTAACCCCCGCCCCACTAGGAAGCAGGCGGAACAACACGTAACAGCAAACGCCTTACCATACTAAGAAGGCATAGTCTGCTGCACCCTTTAAACCAACCACACCAGACCAACGCGATGCGCTGAGAATGCTACGATACGGTGAAACTACAAAAGAATTAGTGGAACTCTTGAAATTTCACAAATTCTCAAGAGTGAACGACAAGGGGATTCCACATAAAACCTCACCACATACCCCCACTCAAGGACCGAATATTAATAACGAAATAAAAGCATGAAACAAACCGGAATATCACAAAAAACAATTAACAAATTGAGATTAGGGCAAGCCCTACCCGGATAGACCCTCGATAGTGAGAACAACATAAAAATCGAGGAAGAACATGTGAAAAACACATTATGAAACACCAAATTCGCAATAATTAATCAATCCTAGCAAATTTCGAACCAGGAGTTAGACAGGGAAAAACACACGAAGGATAAGTAAAACCACATATGACAAAAATTAGTAAAAACATTAATTAAACTACAGAAACTCTCAGGAAAAGTTTGAACCTCCTGCGGGTAGAAATTTAACACAGACCAACAAAATTCAACCTCGTTAGAACCGCGGTTCAAACTCTGAAAAGACAAAGCCCGGCTAAATATAGAAATAACGGTACACCGACACACCACCCCGCACCTCCTTCACTTAGTGATTGAAGGGCGACAAACTTCACGTGACATACTGCGAAACACCCCCTCGGGGTCTATCCACCAAACTATATAAACCACGACCGGACAAGCCTCGAGCCTCTTGTTGAAAATCTGTTCTTCAAGACGAAGTGTTGCCCAACAGCCATCCTAAATTCATTTTAAATTCAGAATGTAATGAAAAAGTGTTCTTTCGATCAATCGATTCCCCTGCATTGCGCTTGGCCGTTATTTGACCGAACGAAACTATAACGATAAGAACTAACCGTTTGGGAAATATCTTGGTAGCAAACAGTATTCTTTTGATCAACTGATTCCCTTGCATTGCGTCCTGGCCGTCCGTTGAGTAAACGGATTAATTAGGATACTCTACGAGGAAAGGGCTCCCCTGCATTGCACCTTGGCCGCCCCCAATCGCAGCGTTAGGGCATTCTGTCATTAACGTGTCCCCACGCATAGCGCCGTGGCTACATGTCTTCTGCAGAATGAAGAAGCACGTGTGTCTCCAGGTTAAGGGAGTGTCATCCCGACCTGTTGCACCACGCGCAATCGACTCGTAGGGTGTACCGCGTGGGTGGGATCACGTCAGGGCCAGCACCAACTACCACCTACTACGGACGGATACCTCGGCCAATCTCACTAATTAAGACACCAAATTGTAAAGCCCTTAAAGGCGCAATGAGGTAGCTTAATCAAGGGCGACTAAAGGCCTCAGTATCCGGGGTACAGGAAGAGCTAGTTGGTCATAGCTGCGAGCCCGGTGTTTTTTGCGAACAGCGAGCTTTGGCTAAGGACCCAAACAATAACAAAGATGAGTAAAAATAGGTAGGTAAATTCACATACCCCACCTCACCACACGACACTCACGTTCCTACTATAAGCTCACAGCGCGACCATTAGCAGGGCGGAGCCTCAAAAGGCAGATCTCGCGACGAGCATTCCAAAACAATAACATACCAAATAGCATGTCACCAGCTAGACGTCCGATGATTAAAAACAAGGCGGACCGGTACATCTAACGAAGGTACCAAGGAACGCCCCGTATGAGGACTAAGCCCAGTAAATAAGCCACACCTTGTAACATCTAATAGAGACACGCAAAGCACCAATGGCCATCGGGATTCGGCCAACGATATCCTAAAAATTCGAGAAAACACACAAATTAATAAATTCCACAGACATAATATAAAAAAATCGCGCATTAGCAAACGCGATAACCCCTAAACAGACAAATTGACTGTTAAGCTCCGTAAAGGCGGTATCTCACCACTTTACGAATAATAGAGTCAGAACCCGAAATGATCTGGAAATTATTCCACTTACGTAGTATTAGGAAAATAGCGTCCTAGCAAACGCGACAACTCCGGAACAGATAAATTGAGTGTTGAGCTACGTAAAGGCGGTATCTCATCACTTTACGAATAATAGAGTCAAAACCCGAAAGAAACTGGAAATTATTCCATTTACGTAGTATTAATAAAATCGCGCATTAGCAAACGCGATAAACCCTAAACAGATAAATTGAGTGTTAAGCTCCGTAAAAGTAATATCTCATCACTTTACGAATAATAGAGTCAAAACCCGAAAGAAACTGGAAATTATTCCATTTACATAGTATTAAGAAAAGCGCGCCTTACCAAACGCGATAACCTCTAAACCGATAAATTGAGTGTTAAGCTCCGTAAAGGCGATATCTCATCTCTTTACGAATTATAGAGTCAAAACCCGAAATACCGGAAGCAATTCCGCATACGTAGATTTAAGAAAAACTCACGTAATATCTTAACGCAGGTGAACGTTAAAAACCCGTACGAACGACCAGATCGTCCTACGAACGTCCTTCCATCCTCTGTCTAAACTAACAAGCAATCAGACAATTACCAAACAATCAGTGCCTTCAGCACCATAAAGAAAAACGAATTACCCAATCAATACAAAGACCAATGATGAAAGGGTAACAAACCGCATGCCCATCACGGATAAATGCGAAGCAACAAAACCTAAACTGAGGTCTCACAACCAAAAACAATAAGAAATATTAATAACAACCTAATAGATTGCTTGCAAGTCCATAAAAACCATAGACACTTCTCATCCCATCCAGCCCAGAGCACGAACCAGTTTCGAGCAGCCTATCCTCTCCCTACGATCTAGGACGACATCGCTCGAAATAAAATTATGAAACTACGCCATTTCACTAAGCCGCTTAACGACGCGCGGAATAAGGGACAAACATAGTGAATGAAAATCGCGAAACGTTTCAATACATAAGAAATCAATATACACTCAGATGCAAAAAAAAAGCGGTACACTAAAAACTTGGGAAAAAATTACAAAATTTCAAATGATCATAACTTGGTAAATAATAAAGATAAATATATGCGCAAAAATGCAAAATGAAGCTTGAAACGTACTCTTTAAGAATATTTAAATGGCAATAACGCTCGGTCATTTTTTTTTTAAATCGCGGATGATAAAATGAGAGGATGCAAAATTGATGATCAGAGGTCCGTGTTTGCAATGGTGCATGGTATGAATCAGGTATCGCAGCCTAATGGGACCAAATGCCCATGAAAGTATAGAGTGTTATCTTCAAAATGCTTCATTACAGAGCTCGATGCGATCATTTTTCACTGAGTTATTATAAATTTTGCTAAAAATGCGGTTTTCTTGTTAAATTTGTATAACTCAGTGAATAATTATCGCATCAAGCTCTATAACGAAGCATTTTGAAGAAAACATTCTATACTTTTAGGTGCTTTTCGTCCCATTGAGCTGCGACACTTACTTTGCTCCATGCGCCGTCGCAAGTTCGAACCTTTATTTAGCAACTTGTCATGTTTTCCTTTTTATCACCCGCCATTTTGAAAAAATATCGTCGCGCACAATTTCGATAGCTTTCAATTTAGAAGCTTTCAAACCGTTTTTGAAATTTGCTGCTAGGATACTTAGGTGTCGAGATATTCAATATCGAATTTGCAACAAATGTCGATTCAGCGAGGCCTAAGAGCCTAAGGGGCTCTGCGGTTCGTTCGGCTCTTTCATAATTTCAATAGCTGTGTTCATTTTTCTCTATATAATAATTTACATAACCCACACATTATTCTCTATTCAATGATTTGCATTTATTATTTCAAAAGCCAGGAAAATGAATGTAAAATTCAATTCAGGTTCTTCATTTTTCGTAATCGATATTGCGTAATAAAGATGAATTGCGTTTTAAGAAACCGCTGTCATTGGTTCAAATTATGGTTGTAAGTCTTCCCAATATAAACCGCATGGAGTTTTACTGGTAGGAATAGTCCCATTGTATGTTGTGTGTGTGGGGGGGGGGGGGGGGGGGGGGGGGTTATGACCGTCTCGTGCGCATATTACCTCATTCATACGAAGGCATACTCCTTATTAGTCTTTTAATTTCAACCTGCGTAAATGTATTTCATTCGTTTTCGAGAATTATTCGAAGTTCTCGCAGTGACTGACGAACAGGTACGTGATTCCGTACTTTCCTGCCGAGGTTGTCCCATAAGTGTTCGATTGGATTTAAATCTGAACTATTTGCTGGCCAATCGAGTCCATTTATGCCATCTTCATCGAAGAAATCAAGCACTCTTCTCGCAGTGTGTGGTCGAGCATTGTCTTGCATAAACAAGAAGTTCTCTCCGATAAAGGGTGCGTACGGAACAACATACGGAATGAGTACGTCTTCCACGTATACATCTGCGTTCATATTCTTGTCAAAAAACTGCAGATCTGTATGAGCATTAGCTGAAATTCCTGCCCAAATCATTACAGAGCCTCCATTGTAGCTATACCTCTCACTTACAGTACTGTCTGCAAATCGTTCTCCACCGCGACGAGAAACTCGTTCTCGTCCATCTGGAGAATAGAGATAAAAACGAGATTCATCGCTAAAGAGTGCTTTGCTCCAGTCTGCGTAAGTCCAGTCTCTATGCTCAAATGCAAAATTGAGTCGAGCTACGCGATGGCGACATGTAAGCAAAGGTACAGCTGCTGGCCTGCGCGAAAGCAGATTTTGTTCCGTTAATCTTCTCCGAACGGTGTAGATGGATACAATAATGTTGTGGACATCCCTTAAATTGTTTCTAATTTGAACAGATGTTCGATGTCTGTCTCTTAACGAATTTGAAACAATAAATCGGTCATCATTGGCATTGATACATCGAGGACGTCCCGAACCAGGCCTTCTCTGGAAATAATTGGTTTGTAAGTACCTGGCATAAGCACGTTGCACAGTTGACACTGACAGATCAGGTGCCTGAGCAACGTACCTTCGACTTCTGCCATCTTCAATTAAAGCAATAACCTGAGCAGCCTTCTCAGGATTTATCGTCGCCATAATCGACGCAATAATTTCGTTGCGAAACTATTAATTATGGTTTAAATTGTTGAAGTTACACGAAGCAACGCGCCTTGAAAGAAAAAGATCACGGAAAAAAAAAAGTCGCACGAGGCAGCGCTTACCGGAGTGAACAAGTTCGGAAAAGGAAAATTGTCTTTGTTTATTGTCTTACTACATACATTTAAGAAAAATCCAGTCAAGCCAGGCGTTAAAGCCCGGCGCACCGACAGAATCTCAGTCAAGCCAGAACGTAAGCCCGGCGTACTGACGAAGTCGCGAAGTGCAGCGTACAAGAGATAGTGCTACTATCGGCGGTGGACCATACGAAGGCCAAAAGCTGTACGAAGGCAATCTCTGATCGTCTCCGCGAGAACACTTATATGGATCTGGGCAGCTCGAACTCGCGTGCGAGGAGCTGCGAGGCTCGCGCGCGCGACAACCCAGATCGCCGCGCCGCGGCGGCTCCGTGGACTAGGAGCGCCAGGGATATTCGACATTTGTTGCAAATTCGAAAATGAATATCTCGACGCTTAAATATCCTAGCAGCAAATTTCAAAAACGGTTTGAAAGCTTTGAACCCGTACTTTTCGAAAGATCTATCGAAATTGTGCGCGACGATATTTTTTCAAAAAGGCGGGTGATAAAAAGGAAAACATGAGAAGTTGCTAAAAAAAGGTTCGAGCTTGGAACGGCGCATGGAGCAAAGTAAGTGTCGCAGCTCAATGAGACGAAAAGCACTTAAAAGTATAGAATGTTTTCTTTAAATTGCTTCGTTATAGAGCTTGATGCAATAATTATTCACTGAGTTATGCAAATTTAACAAGAAAACCGCATTTTTAGCAAAATTTAGAATAACTCAGTGAAAAATGCTCGCATCGAGCTCTATGATGAAGCATTTTAAAGATAACACTCTATACCTTCGTGTGCATTTGGTCCCATTAGGCTCCGATACCTGTTTCACACCATGCACCATTGCAAACACGGACCTCTGATTATCAATTTTGCATCCTCTTACGTTATCATCCGCCATTTTGAAAAAAATGGCCGCGCGTAATTGCCATTCAAATATTCTTAAAGAGGACGCTTCAAGCTTTATTTTGTATTCTTGCGCATATTTTTATCTTCATTATTTACGAAGTTATGATCATTTGAATTTTGGTAATTTTTTCCCAAATTTTTAGTGTATCGCTTTTTTTGCATCTGAATGTATATTTTTTTAAAATGTATTATACACACTAAATACGATACATGAAATCAGACAAAGAGATTATTTTTCAATATCGCGAATTCAACCGTAAAACTATATACTTTTTTGCGTTATACTAATTAGCGTATTTCACAATAGCCGTGGGGTATAGTAGAGTACATCCCATGCCGCTTTCGCTTCGTGTTAACAGGTTCGCAGGATTTCGTTTCTTTACGCATTACTACATGATGAAATTCCGTGCGTCGCATAGCGTCGAATTTAAAAATAATAGGTACGCTCCTAGCTCTTGTCACGAAAGATCGTAATGCATTATAATTTACGTGTTGGCTATTCGCAAAGTTCAGCGTGATATCCTTTACTTTACATTTTTTAATAATCGTACCGTTGGGCTTACGAACAAGCTATGCGTAAAATGTTGATCCTCCCAAAACGAACGAACTTATGTAACTACCAGGCCCGTATTCGCTTAATTCATCCGTGAGATCTCGTAGAAATTGACCGATTGGCGGCTTATATGCGTTGCCACCGGGGTGACTCACGGAAATACAGGAGTCGGTATCGTAGTACAATATTCGTCGCCCAAGCCCCTCAAGATTACTGTATAGTTTTAGGCGTGCCTATGCCGTCGTGTATGCTGCAATAACGGCGTTTAATGTCGAGGATAGTTGGATAGCCTCGCGGTTGCTCACATAGTTTACATCCATGATCTTGTGATTAACCGGTAGCATTGCCGTCACCTCAATCTCAGGGCTCGTTCATTAGTAAATTTATTAGCTTCGCGCACGTGAAAACGATAACGATTTTCGTGAGATTCTACGTTGATCAAACTTTCCCCAGAATGAATTAAGAGCCAATTTTTCTAGCGAACGTAAATCCGGCTTTGACTGCAAAGCAGTTTGCTCGAGATATACACCCACAGACTCCTTGTACAACGCTATAAAACGCGCTATCGCCTCCTCGTCATCGTTTCACTCTGTTGGCGGTCCACCCGCCTCCTGTTTTATTTTTAGAAATGTATCGATGTACTCGGCAAAATGACCGCCTCGTCGCGTTGTCGAGTCCTACTGCGTAGCAACGTATTGCAAAATTTCATAGATACGCGTCACCTTATATCCGAGCGACACAGCTGTTCTCAGTTCGTCCACGACCCATGTGCCGTCGAACGCTCGGTCAGTCGTGTCATCATGTGTGCAGCCCGCGGATGTGTCCATATCTGTACAGCACGTCCTAAACAGGGGGAACAGTAGTTTCCCATGCATGCGAACAGGCAGTACGGGAATATACAAATCGCTCGATGCTACCACGGTACAATTCACGAGACCCTCGACGGCACTTAGATCGTTTTCAAGTCCTACGAGTTCTCGATACTCATCACCTACGTACAATTTCGGATGTTTAACGAGATATTTTCCATTCTTACACAGCCATGGATACAGCGAGCACATATCCACATAGCGTATCTGCTTCCTATTCGCGATTTCGTACCAGCTTACAAAATTTTCTGTTCGACCGCCAAAGCATGCAGCGCGTGGCTTGAGAGGCGCCTGCTTGACCATGGCGTGATTTTTCACGTATAAGGACATTCCCTCGTTATTCTCGAGTAATCTGTCAAAATCGCATTCCCATATTTCGGTTAGAGTGTACCCTTTCGATCTGATTCGCCCGAAAATAAGAACGGTACGCTCGTATCGCTCATCCATTGTATCGCCGAATTTAGTTCGAGCATCTCTATTCACACGATAATATCCCGGACATCCATGCCAAAAGCAACCGTGAAATTGAAGAACGTGATGGACCCCCGCATCCGCGTAGTATCCGTCGACAGCTGATAAGCCGGTCGGAGGGCGATACTCTCTCGTGCGTCCAGCATGAGCGATAACGCAGTTGCGGTCACGCTCGAGCCATACGAGCCATACGACGGCCTTGCGCGACTGCTTATCGCCCCAGCGGTACCTCCCTGGTATTAACACCGCAATGCGATCTTTCTGTAGAAAATTGTTTCGAAATACTCTCATACATGCTGATGCTATCGTGCATGCTTCTGTAAAGGGGCACACGCTTCCGCAATGTATAAGTAACTCTCGAAAAGCTAAACACGCTCATCTCAAAACCGTAACATCTGCACGACAATATTGCACAAATTGCGTCGCTAAATCAAATTTATAATCGACGCGACTCGATTCTTCCTCATACCATTTTAAAAATCGCTCCCGATCCGCTGAGAACATGGTATCGGGTGAGTAAAAATGCAGAGCCGGCAGAGGACCTGAGTAATGCTGATATTTCGGTATGTTGAATAAATGGGGAAATGTACCTTTTGCCACCTCATCAGCGAAACCGAAGACCTCAGGTAAAGCGCTAAGAGCCATGGGTAAATAGTTTAGGCTATCGAGAAAAACGACATCGCCAATCTTCATCGAGACAATCTTCGCACTATTCATAATCAGAGAGGGCAACTGTGTTCTTTACACTTCGATTAAATACCGTAAAATAAATTGCGCGTCGAAACCTCTCGCATTAAGAGCAATACAGATGGTCTTTTAAGATTTTTGCAATAATGCCAATTTCACGGGCTCCCCAACAGAATCATCGATAAACACGAAAAAGTTACGCAGATGAATCAGAAGATCATTGTTCGTCGTCGTCCTTGTCGGTCACTCGGAAATATAGCCACAGTATCGGAATCTGTGGCCGAGAATCCAGGAACTTCCATTCGGCATCGTGGTCAACACTTTCGAATTAAATAGGCTCCGTTTTGCTGTCCGAAACGCCGCGTCAAATGTGCTATTCCATTTCCAAGTGGCGTTCTTCTGTAATAATTGATAAAGTGGGTTAACAATCTTCGTATAGCTTTTTATGAATTTCGCATAACAGTTCATCATTCCGAGAAACGCCCTCAATTGAGTCAAGTCAGTGGGCGGTGGCGCGTCAATAACCGCTTTTATTTTCTCTCTCGATACATGAGTTCCTTGACTATCTAGCGCATAACCCAGAAATTCTACACTGTCTTTCCTACACTTACATTTCTCTTTTCTTACTGTCAGTCCCCCGTCTCGCAATCTACTTAACACTGTACGCAATCTCTCGTTATGTATTGCGTACGTTGGACCGTAAATCAGAATATCGTCGAAAAAAAAGATAACTCCCTCTAATCCGTTAAATATCTGCTCCATCTCCCTTTGAAATAGTCCGGGTGGAGATGCAATACCGAAACATAATCGATTATACGCAAATAGCCCCTTATGAGTGGATATCCTACCTAATGGTTTCGACTCCTCGTCCAACTCCACCTGTTGGTATGCTTGCGACAGGTCGATGTTCGTGAAGATATTACCCCCGTTTAGAGATGACAGCAGATCTTGAACCCGCGGTATTGGATATCGATCTATCTTTATGTGAGGGTTCATCGTAATTTTGTAATCCCCACATAAACGAATTTGACCATTACTTTTTAGTATCGGTACAATCGGAGTTGCCCAGTCACTACTCTCCACCGGTTCCAAAACTCCCATCTCTACGAGGCGTTTCAATTAGACCTCTACTTTTTCACGCATCGCATACGGTATGCGTCGAGGCTTACAAAAAACCGGTGTGACGTTCTCCTTAATGTGCAATCGAAATTTTGTCCGCGTATATTTTCCCAGTTTTTCGGAAAAAAACCGTATTGAACCTTTGACCTTGATTACTCAGCCAGCTAGGAACTTCCATTCGGCATCGTGGTCAACAATTAAACATTTCCAGTAGCACTATGCAACGAATTTTGGTAAAAGATCTGCATTTGCACGCGTACAAGGTTCAATTGGTGCAAGAAATCAAGCCAAGGGACCATGTGCAGCGCCGTGAATTTGCTGATTGGGTGTTGGAACATCATCAAATTAATGCGGATTGTTGACCACGATGCCGAATGGAAGTTCCTGGATTCTCGGCCACAGATTCCGTTACTGTGGCTATATTTTCGAGTGACCGACAAGGACGACGACGAACAATGATCTTCTGATCCATCAGCGTAAATTTGGTCTCAAATTTTGTAATTAAACGCCTCACTGTCGATTCATTTGGCGCATTATTGCAACCAAAAACTTGACGTAATTGGCGAACTGTTTTCGCAAAACTTTCACCATTTTTGTAATGTGTTTTTACAATAATTAAACGTTGTTGGTTTCAATACTTCTCCATATTCTTAAATCGCGTGGTCTGTACGTGACAAATGTCAAAAAAAATCACCGTACAACTCGTATTAACAAAATGGCGGCAAATTTAAATCCGGCGCTCTTGCTGGGACACCCTTTACATAGATACGCATTGTGTAACACATAAATTCGGCTCCTGAATTCGTGTCGATTTATCATCGTGCAATTGTTCGTGTTGCTGCGTCCCAAAATCATAAAATACAAATCTCATGGGAGGCTTGTATTTTTTCTTCTCCTTTTGCACCTCTGGTTTCTTAAGAGGTGCTATAAAGAACGCATACGTAGTCGGTCGAGTTTGCCTGCATGTAATGCAAAACGATATACTACATACCTGCATCTTTTTATCTGTGGTTTTAATCATACGCGAGCAACCTGTACAGATTTTCAATGCTTTACAGACGCTGTACCATCTATATTCACGAGACATGATACCCGCGGAGCCCTCACCTTTGTGATGAGCGAGGCAAAAAGCACCAAAGAACGAACGATTACAGTCTGCGCAATACTCAGGCAGAGAGTCTCTATTGCCGTTGCAATTAGTGGATTTATATCGAGCACATTGATAGCTACAGCGATGCTCGAGTACTCGATTATACTTGGAATTACACTGTGTGCAGAACCTTTGACTACCTAGCGCACCAGCGAGATTTAATATTGGCTGTTAGTGATGATAGCGTTCGTAATAGAGAATAAAGAGTATATGATTAATTTTACCTATTGCGCAATGTATCAATCCAAAAGCGTTTGCTCCGGGAGCAGGATTTATCATACCGGCGTGCGATAGAGTTGACTCACTCATTAGAGTCTGCATCGAGGGACGTTGCCGAAATCGGGGCATCGCAGAGGAGCCAAGCAGAATCGATCAACTTCATGGGTTCGAAAAACTAGACTCGACCGTCCAAGAACCAGGGAGTCAACAACAAGAATCGTCGCTGTTTTTGCTGTGGTAGAAGGAATCATCAAGCTATTGTATGTAGATTTAAGCAGTATAAATGTAATACATGTAATAAGGTGGGTCACCTAGCACGAGTTTGTAAAGTAAACAAGAATGTTCAGAGTAAATCGACAAAAAGTAGTAAACAGAGTCAGGCAAGAGACAGACATCATTACATGGGGGACAATAATAATATTAATGAGATTTTTGACAACCTCTTCCATTTACAAGGGGGAGAGAGCGAGAGTAAGGGGCATCCGAGTAGTATTGCGCCGTTGAAAGTGAAGTTGAAAATTCAAGAGTCGGAAATTGAATGTGAAGTCGACACAGGGTCAGATGTAGCGGTAATATCGAAAAAAGTTTTAGAGATGTACCCGAAATTGAAATCGACCGAGTTAAAAAAGACGAGTCGTCGTTTTAGATCGCATCCGGGTCATTCAATTATACCGTTGGGGGTGTTAAAGGTCGAGGTCAAGTACAGGAAGGCGAGAGAGAAATTGGAATTGTTCGTCTTGCCGGGCGATGGCCCACCGATTATCGGTCGTACTTGGATCAGTGCACTTAGAGTATCAGTAGCGGAATTACTAGAGGGAAAGGAAGAACCAATTATCGGCTGGCTGAGTAATCAAGGTCAAAGGTTCAATACGGTTTTTTTCCGAAAAACTGGGAAAATATACGCGGACAAAATTTCGATTGCACATTAAGGAGAACGTCACACCGGTTTTTTGTAAGCCTCGACGCATACCGTATGCGATGCGTGAAAAAGTAGAGGTCTAATTGAAACGCCTCGTAGAGATGGGAGTTTTGGAACCGGTGGAGAGTAGTGACTGGGCAACTCCGATTGTACCGATACTAAAAAGTAATGGTCAAATTCGTTTATGTGGGGATTACAAAATTACGATGAACCCTCACATAAAGATAGATCGATATCCAATACCGCGGGTTCAAGATCTGCTGTCATCTCTAAACGGGGGTAATATCTTCACGAACATCGACCTGTCGCAAGCATACCAACAGGTGGAGTTGGACGAGGAGTCGAAACCATTAGGTAGGATATCCACTCATAAGGGGCTATTTGCGTATAATCGATTATGTTTCGGTATTGCATCTCCACCCGGACTATTTCAAAGGGAGATGGAGCAGATATTTAACGGATTAGAGGGAGTTATCTTTTTTTTCGACGATATTCTGATTTACGGTCCAACGTACGCAATACATAACGAGAGATTGCGTACAGTGTTAAGTAGATTGCGAGACGGGGGACTGACAGTAAGAAAAGAGAAATGTAAGTGTAGGAAAGACAGTGTAGAATTTCTGGGTTATGCGCTAGATAGTCAAGGAACTCATGTATCGAGAGAGAAAATAAAAGCGGTTATTGACGCGCCACCGCCCACTGACTTGACTCAATTGAGGGCGTTTCTCGGAATGATGAACTGTTATGCGAAATTCATAAAAAGCTATACGAAGATTGTTAACCCACTTTATCAATTATTACAGAAGAACGCCACTTGGAAATGGAATAGCACATTTGACGCGGCGTTTCGGACAGCAAAACGGAGCCTAATTAATTCGAAAGTGTTGGCTCATTATGACTCAACAGTGCCAATTAAAATCTCTTGTGAAGCGTCTTTATTTGATCTGGGCACGGTGTTATCGCATATATATCCGGACGGATCCGAGAGACCGGTGTCTTTTGCGTCACGTAGCTGCTGAAAGCCGAAAAAGCATATTCGCAATTAGATAAAGAGGCCTTAGGCCTAATTTTTGGGGTAAAAAAGTTTCACCAATACGTCTACGGTCGTCGCTTTGTCTTGGAGACGGATCACAAGCCATTGGTGTATATTTTTGGCTCAAAGCAGGGCTTGCCACAAATGTCGGCGAATCGGGTACAGAGATGGGCCGTATTGCTGTCAGCTTACGATTACGAGATTAAGTATATAAAATTTAACATAGTTACAGGCTTTTGTAGACGTTATTATATCGAACGGTATAAAGAGCTGAAACCACGCTTGGAAGCACCAAGTACAGCGGGCATGAGGCCATCGCACCCGGACCTACCACAAAAATGAACTACGTCACGCCTCTGGAATTCGCTCGTTGCCGAAAACAGCAGGTCAGCGACCAGCTGGCCTCGCTCGGCGGCGAGGGAGAGACGGGGGGCATGACAACGGTAACTCGCACAATCATTACAACTCAGCAGATTTATAAATCGAAGCCACTAATGACGTAGAGGGGACCAGGTTGAGGGGAAGGATATAAAAGAGCCGGCACGGAAGAGAAAACTCTCTTAGTACAAGTCTTCTCCGAACAGATGCATATTTGCACAAGTCTCTGCAGTTAACAACGAAGTGATTATTCTTGAAAGTAAAAAGTTAGAAAATCAAGTAAAATTACATTTCATTAAAATCCGTGGTTCCGGAATTAGGAAAAGAAATTGAGTCAGTGTTGACAAAGACTGGAGAAGGAGAATTAGACAGGCGAGTCATTTAAATAAACTAAAAAAGAATAATTAGTGGATAGGTTTAAAGTGAGATCGATTTAGGAGTAGATAGGGTTAAGGCAAATAGGATAAGTGGATAGAGTAATGTATACAAAATTGATCAAAAAGAATTAAGCAAGTAGTGTTAAGAAAATTAAAATTAGGTCGTGTGGCTTTTAAACTAGCATATAAACAAGAGTTGTACAGGCGTGCGAGTAGAAAAGAGACAGCAAGGAGGTGTAATGGGTGTGAGAGAGAGAGAGAGAGTGCTATAAGAACAAGTGATATATCGTTTCGAGGAGCGAGTTCAACGCGTTAAGCTGTATGTGAGTGTTAGAGTCACTGGGTCAATACCAACAAAGAAGATCACAACAAATATTCAAGCCTGGAATACCAGGAATCCGTGTAAACGTGAAATAAAATAAGAATTGTAAAATAATCATCGATATTACCAAAGTTAAATGCATTGTACGGAATATCAGTGCCCAAAAACCAATATCGACACTTGTATGAACTTATTTCTTTTGTTAATAAACCCTACTCTCACTCACCTTGAAGTCTAACATTAATTAGTCCTGTGTACGAGCCCGAATTCCCCACGAAAAATAAAAATAATTGTTGACGATAAAAATTACCGTTACAAAAAGGGGTCGACAATGCTCGAGCAAATGGTTTATTTCGAATTCCAATAGTCTGTGGTGATTCGAACGAGGATTTAAAAGAAAAAGAATGCACGTATCTGAATTTCGTCTCAGGCGAAGTTAAATCAGTTGATGCAGAAATGGTCAGAAAAGAAACGGGTTTGGATGCAGTTTTGAGTCAAGTCAGAAACTTTTGTATGAATGGGTGGCAAACTGTGGTCAATGATCAATTAAAAACGTTTAAAAATCGGGAAAGAGAATTATCGGTTGAAGAGGGCTGTGTGCTATGTGATCATAGAGTAATTATACCGGTGAATTTGCAAAAAATTATCCTAGGGGAATTGCACTGCACACACACGGGCATAGTGCGTATGAAGGCAATGGTGAGATCGTACGTATGGTGGCCGGGCCTTGACAGTGACATTGAGAGAATGGTGAAATCCTGTGAGTTGTGCCTTAAGTCAGCGGATAATCCACCTAAAGCTTTATTGCATCCCTGGAAATGACCGGAAGGTCCTAGTCATCGTTTACACGCCGATTTCCTTGGCCCGATTGACGGAAAAATGTTTATAATCATTATTGACGCATTCTCGAAATGGATCGATATTAAAGAACTTAAGTTTATCACGACTAACGCGACAATTAAAGCATTCAGAGAATATATATGTACCTGGGGAATACCTCTAACTTTAGTAACGGATAGTGGCCCGAGTTTTTACTCTAAAGAATTTCGCGAATTTTTACAAGCTTGTGGGGTTCAGCACATACGTACGGCACCGTACCACTCAGCTTCAAACGGAGCTTCCGAGAACGCGGTGCGTAGTTTTAAAAATAAAAATAAATTATTGTTAAAAGTTGGTAATTCAAGACATGAGGCACTGTGTAAATACATATTACAATATCGAGCGACACCACACTGCAGGACAAATTGTAGTCCGGCAGAACTGCAAATTGGTCGGAAATTCCGTACCAAATTGGATCTGTCAAGACCTTTGCTGCGAAAGACGGTCGAACAAAAGCAAGAAAACCAAAAAAAAAAATTTCGGGAGAAACGTCGATCAAGTTTTGATCACAACGAGATTGTCATGGCAAAGGATTATAATTCAAATTCATGGCGTAAATCGCGAGTACTCGAACAGCTTACACCAGTTAAGTATAAGTTGAGTACAGATGACGATCGTATGTGGAAGCGTCATGCGGACCAATTGCGTAGTTGTAATCTCAATATGGCGGAAGGGGCGAATAAAAAGACTGTTAATAATTTGTCAATAGCACCTGAGAGAGCTGTGAAATCGAAGGTAGAGTTAGAATTAGCATCAAGTGTCAGTGATTCACCATTATCAAATGAAGTCATAGCAAAGACAAGTGCAACAGAAATAACTAGCGCGTCAAGTGTACCGGTGTTACGCCGTTCCGCCAGGGTGCCTAAACCCAGACTGACTTTGGATCTGTAAATGTATGAAGTAGAAGAACAATGTAAAGCGCTAAGCGCTGTGATATTATTTGTACTTATATTAAGTAGAAGAAAAATGAGAAACGTTAAGGGCTAGAGTGGCATGTGACCGGCCAAGGAAAATTGTAAAGAAAGCGGGTATCACATGTAGCAAATTAAGTTGAAGGGAATGTAGCATAGTACAGTGGTACCTCGATATACGAGTGCCCTAATATACGAGTGTTTTGAGATACGAGCCGCCGAGCGAGCGATATTTTGCTTTGAGATGAGAGCAAGATTTGAGATACGAGGAATCGCATACTACACCGCTGCACACGACCCAACATGCGCCCCGCATTCCACACTTCCACAAACAAGGAATCGGAAGACTCGTTCAAAGCCAGTCGGGGCTGGTTTGACAACTTTAGGAAAAGGACCGGCATTCACTCCGTCGTCAGGCATGGTGAGGCAGCAAGTTCGGATGTGAAGGCAGCTGAGGTTTACATCAAAACTTTTTCCGAACTGATAGAAGCCAAAGGATACATCCCCCAGCAAGTCTTCAACTGTGACGAGTCAGGGCTTTTCTGGAAAAGGATGCCGAATAAGACTTACATAACGGCAGAGGAGAAGATGATGCCAGGTCACAAACCCATGAAGGATAGATTAACTCTAGCACTTTGCGCCAATGCGAGTGGCGACTGCAAAATCAAGCCTCTGCTAGTATACCATTCGGAAAATCCCAGAGCCTTTAAGTCACATAAGATTTTAAAAGAAAAACTGCAAGTTATGTGGAGGGTAAATCCGAAGGCGTGGGTCACCAGGAAATTCTTTGTGGAGTGGATAAACCTGGTGTTTGGCCCTTCTGTTAAAAAATATCTACAGGAAAACAACCTACCCATGCAAGCCTTTCTCGTCCTCGACAATGCCCCTGCTCACCCACCAAATCTCGAAGATGATTTACTCGAAGAGTTCAAGTTTATAAAGGTTCTCTACCTACCACCCAACACCACTCCTATCCTGCAGCCCATGGATCAGCAGGTGATTTCTAATTTTGAGAAGTTGTACACCAAGCACATTTTTCGGCGCTGCTTTGAGGTGACGGAGAACACAAACCTTACCCTTCGAGAGTTCTGGAAGGACCACTTTAACATCGTGATATGCCTAAGAATTATTAATCAGGCCTGGCTGGGTGTTACAACGAGGACCTTAACCTCTGCATGGAAGAAGCTGTGGCCTGAGGCTGTAGCTGAAAGGGCCTTCGAAGGATTGGAACCCGAAGTGTCAGTGGTAGAGGAGATTGTTTCTCTGGTAAAATCCATGGGTCTGGAGGTTGATGAGAGAGATGTGAACGAACTCGTCGAGGAATAGTCTCAAGAGCTGAGAACCGAGGAGTTACACGATCTACATTCGCAGCAGTATACGGTGGTTCAACGAAAAATTAGTTTTGAAGAGGAGCCAGAGATGGAGGAGGTTATCTCTACAAGAGATATAAAGGAGATCTTGGGAATGTGGGAGAAAGTTGTAGAGTTCGTGGATAAAAATCACCCCGAAAAAGTTGCAACTGGTCGTGCATCGGAGTTGTTCAACGAAACTTGCCTAACTCATTTCCGCAATATCTTGAAAGGGAGGAAGAAACAAACCTCCTTGGACAGTTTTTTTAAACGATCTGCAGGTGAAAATGAGCAAAGCGTGATGAAAAAAGCGAAGACCAGTGACGAAAATTAAGCGCTTCCGTAAGCACTTCACTTTTTCTTTTATTATGTTTTTATAGAATATGTATTTGTTATTGATAAATGTTTGTTTCTTCTTGTAAATACATTTTTCTTATTCAAAAACATTTAACAAAAACAACTGAGGTGGTGTTTTGGGAGCTGGAACGGATTAATAGCATTTCAATTAATTTCAATGGGGAAAATTGCTTTGAGATACGAGCAATTTGGCATACGAGCAAGGTTACGGAACGAATTAAACTCGTATGTCGAGGTACCACTGTATATGCAAGTTTGAATACCGGAACTGTTGGGGGGGGGGGGGGGCATCTTCCCTACTATCATTGCGTCACCTGTAAGCAACGCAGAGCCCGAGCGTATGTTTCAGCCATCTTCGTCCTGGCTACCGATCGTGCACATGTCTTCTAAAATTGCGAGTCTCAAAATAATAAAACCATCAGTTGTTAATGTTGTTATTAATAAATAGGTCTCATTTATTGATCCTAAAAACATTACAGATTCTTTATGCAATACTTTTTTAAGAATGCGTAATAAATCATCCGATTCTGTTTCTGCCGCAGAAAGTGTTAAAAATATAGATGGTTTTCCTAATTGACGAATCATTGCCTGTTTGAGAATGCTCGAGCATCCTGCTATGTGTAGCTAGACTGCGCACTGCATGCTAGCATAGGCAACTGCTTGCCGCTGTCACTCAGCGGCAGCACCACGCAGAAGCTGTAAATCTCACACTAGGTCTGCGTGTCGAGCAACAGGTCGCTGCGCGCAAGCGCTCTACGACCGCTTGGTTTTGACAACGGCTGCTTCGTATAACGCAGCTATCTGGCGTTTTGCTCTTGCACGGTTTACACCGTCACCGTGTTTCGTGCGTTCTCACAATTATTAAGTGCATCGAAATCAGACTCACCGGTCTACTCAGGCGACCTATAGTCTCCACAGCACAGCCATCATATCAACAGTGATATATCGACGTCGGCACACCGGTACATCATCATTGGACTCATCTTGTCACGCACCCAGTGTCAGCTTCACCGCAAGGCCCGGTCGTGACAGATCATCTCATCACTTGCACACGATTAATATAATCGTGTGCGGTAATTAGCTCACCTACATTTACTCTCTTCTTTATACGCTTTTTCAATATATTATTTTCTATATTTCCCGGTGCTTATTTATGTATATTTGTGTGCACTGCCTTTTGACAGATGGAGCAATAAATGCTACTTTAAAACACCATCTTGGTACTGATTACTAGTTCCACCTGCAACTCTTTACAGTCCACTTCTCTCCATCGACTGAATTCTCGAACATTGCGGTTATAGTTTTTTTTCCTGTGTTGCCAAAAAGCTGGACTTCATCTATCCATTTGAAGAAACTTTATACAGTCATTATCCTGCACTAATTTGTCAACGCAAGAATGATCCAAAACAGTTTTTGGAGTTACATTGTTAGAGTGATAAATCTAAGCGACAATGTAATTAAACTCTGAAGAAACATATGACCGCATACAAAATGATTAATTAATTAATCGACAAAACAAAGGTTACATTGTTAGTTTTACGTTTCATACGAAGATGAATTTCAATTAAAGATACTAATTTTTCTAATCTTAAACGACAGTAACTTATTAACATTTTAGAAATTTAGATTGCACATCTGCAATCAAACATTCTAATTTCCGATTTTGCTATATCTGCAATTGTAATTGTATTATTACGTAAATTTCCATTTTTACCACTGTTATGCCGGTACGGCGTAATTGGATTATTCGGTATTCGGTATCATATTAAAAAGTTATTATTTTTGGGATCGTTTGCCGATAAGGAGGTGAATCTCGAGTTATCGCTGAAAACGCGAATCTATATAAAAGAAAGTTTATTATAGGCAACGGTAACTTTCCGTTGTCTATTTAAAAGTCGAAGTAAGAATGTACAATAATATGTTGTTTCGAGTATTTAACGAAGAACCAACCCGTTCTCTCTTCAATCTAATTTTATACTCTTCGTAAAGCAGTTGCTAACTGTGTTCACGAAAATCCCTTAATTCCCAATTTTACCGTTAGCCTATCGTCGAACGCCAAGCGAGTCGCTCATGCTGCGTCGGCGTTCTTGGGGTCGTTCGTACGATCGGGCATTGGACTTCGTTTCATGTCTTGAACGAATTCCAATGTTTCTTTGCTATGGAATATTCCCGAATATACAAAATATGGAGTGGAATATTCCGCGGCACAACATCCCTCCCCCCTTAAAAGGAAAAATTGTTTTCTCTAAAAAATTTTTTCTTCGATTGGTTTCTCGTATTTCCTCTTACAATTTGATACAATTTTACAGTTTGATGTTATATAAGAATGAAATAAAAAATTTTTTTTTTCATTAGTTAACGATGAAGTATTTTTTCTTTTGCTTCTTATCGTCTTTGCCGAGCGAGTCGTTCTCGGTTGGTGGGACGGGTGCATACTCTGGCCAGCTCGGATCGCAGTTACTCCTCTGGCTGTTGTCGTCCGAACGGCTCGAGGTTGATGTTTACCTCGGCTGCTGCCGGGGTCGTTGCCTCGCTTGTCCTTGTTGGTGTTCAGTTTCGCTGATATCTATAACATTTAAACAGAACATAGCCAACCAAGGCTATTGGTGCTACTGCACCCAGTGAGTAGAAACTCAGATTATGGATGTGTTGCATCCCGTCTCCGTCTGTATTGAGGTTGTCCATGATTTGGTCGGCTCGAGCTCCGAGCTTTTGAAGCTCTTCTGGGTCTCGCAGCACGCTCCGTAATGGAATTGTCCTCTCGGTCTGCGTAGGGGGCGCCTGGGCTTCAATCTCCGTTAATGTTAAATTGAACGATGGGAGATAGTTTTCCCGGATGATCTGTGATGTCCGTCCGATGGTTTTGATGCTGAAATCTTGGGCGGTTACTATACATACGCCTACCAAAGCCAGTATACCTGAATTGTATAATATTTCGTGTTGAGTAGGAGTAGTTTTTCCGCAACTTATTCCTACAGGTTCAGGGGTTGGCGCCACGTATAGCCATCGCCCTTGCTGTTGCATTGGGATGATAAGGGGATGGTTTAGTTTGATGACTCTTTTTCCGCATTTCTTGCCGTTATTAGTATTCATTTTCGCGTAGATGAGGACTTCGCAAGGAGCATCGTTCGTAATCGAAATTGTTGGAAACGTGGGTGGGCAGATATATGATTTGCCCAGTGTCTTGCAAATTTTTATGTCGTCGGATGTCATCCTTGAGTATTGGCGGTTCTCGAGATCTATTACTACGTGGCTCTCTGTCGCGTCTATGTAGTAGTGTTTGCCGTTGTCAGCACGCATGGGTATAGAGTATACTTTTTGTATACTATACCGTTGCTGCCCGATCAGCGGTATATCCAGCACGAGCACTACCGCGTTGCCTTCGCTGTAGGCCCTGGTATCTGCCAGTTGCATAAGTGTTGGCACTTGGTCGTGCGTTATTGCGACTGGGAAACTACTGCCTAATGATAGGTGTGGTAGTGCTTCGACGACGTGCGTTACGAGTGTGCGTGGCGGCAGGGATGTTGCTCTGGGCTTACCGCTAGCTATATCGTCCACCAGCCACACTAACTCCTGTACGTCGCTGAGTAATGCTTCGACCGCAATACTCATTGCGTCGAGCGTCTCGTCTAAGTGTTGGCGTCTCTTTACGTAGTATATGTCTCTGTTGAGTGTGCTGTGCATATGCTGCATTCGGGCCTGTAGAGTCCGTTTGTTGGCCTGTATGTGATGTGCGCTTTCATTAAATAGGCTGAGAGTGGTTTTGATGACCTGTATTTGATTTTTCAGCCCTTCCTTCAGGGTCTGGTGGGACGCCTTAAGGCGCGTTATCTCATCGTGGAGCTCCCGTGCGTCGGCGGCGTCTATGTTTCCCGTGATGGCCTTGATTATGCTTCCAAGGCCATCTACTAACCCTCTGCGTTCTCGAACGGGGAGCGTCCCGAGGGGGTCGAATATGGTCGATACCCCCATCTCTATCCTTCTCTATATTCTTAGTACGGAATCGCTGAGGATGGGGCATATATCATTGACGCGGGTTTCGCCTTTGCACAGCTCTGTGAGGCGTTGTAGACCTTCTGATCTCTGCTTCTCGGTGCATTAGAGCGGCGAGGTCCAGCCTGAAAATCAACCGCCATGTCGATTGGATTATCTTGAGGCTTCCTATTTCTTCATAGTAGATGCCCGGAGTGCTGGTAAACGCGCTGACGATGTAGTCTGGATTAGGCTGCGTGGCCATGGTTCGTCTACCCCCTGCTGCGATCAACCTGTAACGAGGGGGGATTAGAGAGCGTGTGAATGCTTACTGCGTTAATTCGCCCTTTCTCTAGCGGTCTCGCGGGTTCTGTTGAGCGAGGGCTCTTTGGCTCATTCTTATTCTAACCGTCTGCTCTACCGCCTCGTTCTTTTCGCTATGGTCTTTTTGGTGAAAGATGCCGTGAATGGCGTGTTAATCTGCCGTGCGGGCGACCTCACGCCCGGACTGCTAAGGAGTGGGGTAAGGTTTTTTATTTTGGTTGGGAGAAGTGTTGATCTCTTCTTTTCCTTTTCCCCCTTTTTTGATAGCGGGTACTCTTTTGTGCCAGCAAGCGTATTTCCCGAGCGTTCCCGCTCAGCGTCGCCCGGATTGGGAGAGTAGTTTTATCTCTCGGGCCCTAGGGGTCCGTCGCCGTCGGGAGGCTGGCCGCCAACGTGTGGACGCTTTGTGGGGCGACGGCCACTACGCCGGCGAGGATTTCCCCGAGGATACGCTCGGGGTAGAGCGTCTCTTCCGGCAGGATGCACCATCTAATCGTTATCGCTGCCCATTTTGTAGACGGGTTTTTTTTTAATTTACCATGTTTTTCTATGTATGTTTCCTTATAAATTAAACAAGGTTTTATCTTAACTCGTTAATTATTGGAGTTCCTTTCCTTGTGCTTCTAGGAGCTCCCTACCCGTATTTCCTTAGTCTTACTTAGTTCTAGTGCTCTATAAAGAGCTTCAGGCGGTTAGCATGAGCCGCCTGAGTTTTCCGTCCCTTCTGGACAACGTAGTTGACGGGGGGCCTTCTTTCCACTATCTCGTGGGGCCCCGTCCACTTAGGGGTCATTTTGGCTGACCGCCCCCTACGCACCGTCTCGTCACGGAGCAGTACGCGTTCGCCGACGCGGTACTCCTGCACCTGTGCGCCATGGTCGTACGTAGTCTTCGACCGTCTTTTCGCGCCTTCTAGGTTACCGCGAGTTACCGTTCTTCGGAGCGTAGTCGCTCGCGTAGCTCTTGGACATAGTCGTCGTATGCATAGGTGCCGCGGGGCTCCTCTTTCACGGCGGTCGGCAACTCGGCTTCGCGTCCGTACGCCAATACATGGGGCGACAGTCCAGTCCCCGTATGTGGAGTGGTGTTGTATGTGAACATCGCATACGGCAGCCACTCGTCCTAATTTCCTTGATCCTCATCTATGAAATTTTTTAGGTATTCAGCGAGGGTGCGATGCGATCTTTCTAATGGGCCGTTTGATTCCGGATGGTAGGCCGTCGTTTGTATCTTCTTGATTCGCAGCAGTCGACACATTTCTTTGAAAGTCGAGCTGAGGAAGTTCGTGCCCTGATCTGATAATATTATTTCCGGCGTTCCGTGCCGGCAGATAAATCCTTCTACGAACGCTCTAGCGACTGTCGAAGCCTCTTGGTTCGGCAGTGATATCGCTGCACTGTATTTGGTAAGCGTGTCCTGGAACGTAAGTATGTATTTCTTCCCGGAAGCGCTTTCTGGTAGCGGTCCGACGATGTCGACCGCGACTTTTTCAAATGACCTCGATGGGGTGTCCGTTACCACCATCGGCACTCGTTCCTTTTTCCTGATTTTATTCTTTTGACAGGATTCACAGGACGATATATAATTTTCTAAATCTCTTCTCAGGCCGAGCCAGTCGTATTTGTTCCGAATCCGATGTAACGTACGCCGTATACCCTGATGCCCTCCTATGGGGGTGTCTTGGTATTCTCTAATTATTTTCTGGCGGTCATCGGCAGAAGGAGTGGCTACGCCACTGCGGCAGTCGCTATACTCTTTTATGACGCTGTCTTCGTCCGCGCTGCTGGAAGCTCATGGGCTACGGGCCCCGCCGTGCCTCGCTTCCTCAGCAGGACTTTGCGGTGCTCTGTCCGCAGTTTCTTTGCTTGGTGTGCCCACCGTTAGCTCCGCCGTTGGGTCGCTCTCTGTCTCGAGCGGCCTTGCAACGTTTGCTTTTCGCGGCCTTCCGCGCTTCGCGGGTCCGCCATGCTGTGCTGGGCCCGCTCCGTCCTTGTCAGCGGTGCTCGCAGTCTTACCAGTGGCTTGCGTTGCTTGCTTGCGTGGTCTGCCCCGTCTCCGACCGCACGGCTTTTCGGCGGGGCTGTGGGGTTCAGTAGAGCGATCTGCATGCACACTGCGGATCTCTCTATCTTCTTCTGGCGCATTGGCCAGCGTGGCCTCTCTCTCTGCCACGTTGCTCTGCTGGCCCGCTGTATTCTTGGCTCTCCGCTTTGTGCGGCTGTCCGTACTTGGGCGCTTGCTGTTCTCGTTTCTCTCGCGGGCGGGCTCGACGTCTCGCTCCAGCGAGCTACCATGGCTATACGGGGTATCTTCGGCTGTCCGCTTTGTGCGGTCATTCGTTGTGCCTACTTGCCCTGTCGTGCGGTCCTCTTTTGACACACGGACTTCGGTCTTCGCTCTCGCTTGGGCCCTCGTAGTAAGGCATATTCGACTTAGCGCATCTGCATTCGTATTGCGCTTTTCTGCCTTGTACTCTACGTTGAACTCATGTTCCGCCAATTTTATTTTCCACCTCATTAGTCTCGATCCTGGGTCCTTTACTCCGAACAACCAGGTGAGCGGTTGGCGGTCACTACTGTGAAGTGAGTACCATAAATGTATGGCCGAAATTGAGCGATAGCCCAAACTATTGCGAGTAATTCCTTTTCTGTAGTCGTGTAATTCAGTTCGGCCTTCGACATGGTGCGGCTAGCGTAGCATATTGGTAAATCGTCTCCGATTTTGCCTTGCGAGAGGATAGCGCCGAGTGCTCTGTCTGAGGCGTCTGTTGTTACGACGAAAGGCTTCGTGAAGTCGGGGTACTGCAGTATCGGCGCCGTGGTAAGTGCCGTCTTTAATTCTTCGAACGCGGAGTCCCTTACTGCGGTCTACTCAAATTTAACCCCTTTCTGGGTTAATTCCGTGAGCGGCTTAGCGGTTTTCGAGAAATCTCTGATGAATTTTCGGTAATAACCGGCTAGTCCAAGGAAGGATTGAACTCCTTTTACGTCTCTCGGCACCGGGAATTCCTTTGCCGCTTCTAGTTTCTGGGGATCCGCTCGCACTCCCTCTTCGGAAATTATGTGGCCGTGGTACTGCGTTTCCTTTCGCAGGAATTGGCACTTGCTGGGTTGCACAACCAATTTTGCCTCTCTCAGCCGCTGTAGCACTTCCCGCAGCCGGTCGTTATGCTCCTTGAAGGTTTTTCCATGTATCACGATGTCATCGAGGTACACGTAGCACTTGACTCCTTGTAGTCCGGCCAGCGCCGAGTTCATCAGTCTCTGGAAGGTCGGTGGTGCGTTTTTGAGTCCGAAAGGCATTCGGTTATACTCAAAATGGCCCTGCGGAGTGGAAAATGCAGTTTTTTCCTTGTCTTGCTGTGCCATCGGAATTTGGTGAAATCCTGAGGCGAGGTCCAGGGTCGTGTAATATCGGGCTCGTCCCAGCTGGTCCAATATCTCCATGATGTTGGGCAGTGGGTATGAATCCCCGATAGTGGCTTCGTTTAACTTTCGAAAATCCACTACTACGCGCATTTTTCTCACTCCGGCTGCGTCAGGTTTCTTCGCTACAACCAACAGCGGCGCGTTCCATTGACTCTGGCTGGGTTGGACAATGCCTTCCGCCAGCATTTTGCTGGTCTGCCTCTCCACTTCTCTCTTGTGGGTTTCGGGCAGCCTGTATGGGTGCACCTTAATGGGCTGCACCCCATCCTTAAGGGGTATCACATGCTCTACCATAGGCGTGCACGGCAGCCTGTCCCCCGGTAGGTGGAACACATCTTCGTATTCCCTCGTAATCTCATCGAGCGCTTCGCGCTCTTCCTTATTGAGATTTCCCGTGTCTAGCTCTTGAGCTAGTTGTGCGAGGCGGTCTGCCCCTCGCTCTGCGCTGACGGTGCATACTTCGGCCGTCGCGGCTTAAAGGCCGTGACCCACTGCCGTTATCTCTAGCGGCTCGAGTTCCACCACGGGGCGTTGTACCTCAACAGCCTGCTCGGTGGTGTATGGTGGTTATAAGACTTACTGCACAGCTACTACCGTGCGGCGGCGTGATGCAGGCTCCCATAATCACTCCGTTTCCGAGTTCCTTTTTTGAGAGTAGCCCAACGAATTTGCTCGTTGTTGCGGCATAGGTGACTGTCTCGCTGCAGGATATCGGCCTTGTGATACTTGATAAAATCCATGCCCAGCAGCCCATTGACCCCTAGCGGCACGTTATCCGGGACTATGTAGAACCAATGCTCCACGTTTAGCGCTGGTGTCTCCAGCACAATTTTTGCTATACCAAGGGGGATGAATTTTTCGCCTGCCACACCCTGTAATTCCACGGAGCACCTGCTCACCATGGTCTCGGACTTGAGGCATCCCTCTTTCGGTATACTGTACTGGGCCCCAGTGTCCGCGTTAAGGGTGAGTACACCGGTCACAGCCAACGGTGCAATGATGTGAAAGTCGCTGGTCGTTGCGCTGGACGCCGGCAGCGTTACTTGCAGTAACTGCTGCGTTGTTTTCCTCTTTCTGCACGCAGGTTTCTGCTGGGCCGTGAGCGTGTTTATTCTCATCGTTCCCAGTGGGCTGGCATCGATCTCTAATCGATTCGTTCCGGCATTGACTGTAGACTTTTCACTCTGACCCCCGGAGTTCCTTGAACGTCGATTATGCTGTGGCGTCTGTGTTGGCTCGTTCTTATTTTGTGACAATCTTTTTCTGCAGTCCCTCCACACGTGGCCCTTCTTCTGGCAGTAGTTGCACACGATGTCTACGTTGTGTATTGACTTGTTTTCACTGGGTATTGGCAGGCTCACTCTTCCCGATCTCTGGGTGCAGTCTAGTGCCATATGTCCAGCTTTCCCGCAGGTGAAACAATTTTCTCCCTGCCGTGATGGTGCGCCTAGGGACCTTCTGGGTGGCTTGGTGCTCCACCTACCCTTCTCTTTGGCTGCACCATGTTGGTTATCTCTATGGCCTCTGCCACAGAGTCATGCAGCGATTGATAATTTCTAGCACGCACCAGCACTTGCACCTGGCCGTGCAGGCCGTTTTCGAAGTTGGCCTGTGCGCTTCGTCGTGTGACGTTCTCGACGGTGATCTTTTGATCCTCTGTTTGCAATGGTTCGCAGAGTATTTCGGCAATGTCTACCGTGATCCTCTCCGTCCTCGCCGCGTAGGCAGCGATGTCCTCGTTCTGTCCCTGCCGGCGGGAGCTGAACTCCATTTGCAGCGCGGCCAGGGACTTCCGTTGTCCGTACAACGCTTCCAGCTCGCTCCTGAGTTGCGCCATGGTACTGATGGTTTTGTGCTGCAGTTGCCTTGCTGCCGCACCCTCTAGCTTACTCATGACTATCAACTCCAGAAAGGTGTCATGCTCCTCCTCAGCTACTTTGCGGAATATCGTCTCGCAGGACTTTAAGAAGAGCGGCAATGCCTTCGAATCCTTGCCGTCGAATGTTTTTACCATTTTTATACCAAGACTGAGGCTGAGCATATTTGAGGGCCTCTGCATCTCCTCGAACCGCGTGCGTCTCGGGGACAGTGCGGGGGACGGAATGTCCTCTATCCCTGCTCCTCCTAACCGTCGCTGGAGCTCGGCAATTTGCTCTCGTAAGGAGTGGATGAGTTCGTACTCGTCCGCACCAACCTCGTTTAGCGTATCTGCCAAATTCCGTCTTGCCGACGGTGTTTCAGCCTCTCTGAGATCGCGATCGAGTTCGCGTTGGCCTCGATCGTGCTCGCGCTGCAGCCTTTCGTACTGGCGTCGCGCTCTTTCCATTTCACGTTGGCTTCGGTCGACCGCCACCAACCGATCGCGTACTCTTGCTGGTACCGACCAGGCTGTCGTACCGGTAGCTGCAGAGAAACCTACTCGATCTATAGTTCGCATATTCTCTATTGCCTGATCAACCACGTTTTCAGTGACGCGCTCGGGCGTTCGTTCGCCAGTTGCCATATTAAAAACGTCGTCGCTAACGTTGCTGTCGAAATCCCCGAACGACGCACCCCTACGTCGGTTTACGCCGAAATGGGCCGTTAGTCGGTCTGCAAGGGCCTCTTGTCTGGTCGAGGGGCTTCGCCCCGACGGCGAGAGCTCGAATAGCGCCCTGCGCGCTTCGTAAACGATGTCCCCTACAGCCGCGGCTACTCCGGCTGTGGGATCTACCCCTGCGCCAGGCAACGTCGTCTCTAGCGAGTTGCCCCTATGTCTTGATCGGGCTCCTCTAGACTCTGACATGTTTGCTAATTTCGCGGCGAACTCAACTTTAAAATATTCTCACAAAATCTCAAGAGAAATATATATCTAGTGGAATATTTTTCCAAATATCGGTTCTACTCTGGCTTTGGCAATTTTTTTTTATCACGGCAATATGTAATAGTAATGTAACCGCCACTTACAGAAAGATGATCTGGTAGACGGTCCTTTCCATGGCGTTGTTCTCGGGTGCAGTTCCTCCGGTGCTGTAGACCTGTTGTCTCGTAGCTTCCTTGTACTCGCTTGCACCCTTTGTGCGTTTTTCCACGACTTGACCAAACACCGTCAATCGGGATTTTAAACGGTTGACCGATGTCACACCGCACCGACGTTCACTTCGCGTCTTCGCGTTAGATTAGTCGGGTTTTCACGAACTACACTGGTGTCCTTGCATGCGTCGTAGTCGTCACTTCAGAGTCACTCTCAACTTTTTCCAAAACACTTTTGTCCAAATAAATTACGAATCACTTAACTTCAGCAGATCCCACCGCTGCCACCAAATGTTATGCCGGTACCGCGTAATTGGATTATTCGGTATTCGGTATAATATTAAAAAGTTATTATTTTTGGGATCGTTTGCCGATAAGGAGATGAATCTCGAGTTATCGATGAAAACGCGAATCTATATAAAAGGAAGTGCTTATTATAGGCAACGGTAACTTTCCGTTGCCTATTTAAAAGTCAAAGTAAGAATATACAATAATATGTTGTTTCGAGTATTTAACGAGGAACCAACCCGTTCTCTCTTTAATCAAATTTTTATAATCTTCGTAAAGCAGTTGCTAACTGTGTTCACGAAAATCTCTTAATTCGCAATTTTACCGTTAGCCTATCGTCGAACGCCAAGCGAGTCGCTTATACTGCGTCGGCGTTCTTGGGGTCGCTCGTACGATCGGGCATTGGACTTCGTTTCCTGTCTTGAACGAATTCCAATGTTTCTTTGCTGTGGAATATTCCCGAATATACGAAATACGGAGTGGAATATTCCACGGCACAACACCACCATAAATAGTTGGAAATAAAAGTATTTCAAAGTCGTCATCATTCAGTTATAAGATGGAAATTCGATTTTCTCCTGGTTCAAATTTTATTCCTACATTATTAATAAATTCATAGTCTAATAATGTTTCTTCACCGCCTGGATTTGTGGGCTTTTTATCTTTTTTTTCCCAATGATTATTGTTATTTTTATTTCCTACTATCTCAATATTGTTCGTAGTGTCATCAGCGTTTTGTACTGAAATATTGTCCAGTAATAAAATGTTATTAGTGTCTTCTTAAACATTTTTAATCCTGGCATTATTGTTGTAGTGAATAAATACATTACCATTGTTATCAATATTATTTTTGAGATTTTGATTTTGAATCCAATGTGCATCTAAACTTATTTTATGTTTAATTAATAATTAATTTGAAATTAAATATTTAACAGCGCCTATAATTTTATTTGGTCTAATTAGTTGATAATCATAATGATGTTTATAATAAGTTTCGTCTGCATTTCGTGGTAGTTATGAAACAAATGTATTAACATTTACTGGTAGACTAACACAATTTCCTTTAATACTAAATTGTTTTTCTATACCTAATGTTCTAATTTGTAAGGAAGGTAATCTTGGAGACATAAACCTTACTTCCATGGTCGTTACATCTTTTAAACTTGAATCAATTTCATTGAATTCTAGACCATTGATAAGTACTAATTAAGGGATGTTATTTTTAAATAAATATTTTTTACAGATTGTACACAATTGAATTCTGTTATCGACTGTTTTTATTTTACATATATTGTTCCAGTCTTTATGAATATTCGGTTTTAAGGAAATTTGATTAAGTTAAGATAGAATTGTTAAACCATAATCCACCACAACATGGACAAATGTTTGTAGGTCCCTGTGTAATAGATTTTTCATAAATTATTATATCTTTGGTTTTGGCATGATGAACGTTATTTGTTTCTTTAAAACCAAAACGTACCTGTTTTGTGTCATTATTATTATTGTTTACATTGCTGTTTTTAGATTCATATTTTCAATTTTTTGGATAATATAAGTTAGTAATTTTAAGACAACTGTACATCATTGTTAAGTTTACTTTTTCAATGTTAATTATTTTAGGTGTATTTTTTCTAATATTATTTTGATAAGTTTTTTATATATTTTGTTTAAGATATGTGATATATTTTGTTTTCGTTCCATTTATTCGCAGTATGTCTATTTTATTTTTGCTGTATCTTATCATTATAATTTTATACGTTTCATATATTTTCTTTTGTTTTTCTGTATTTATGGTACACAAGATGTGTTTTTAAATGAATTCAAAGATTTCAATGATTTGATTTTATTATTTCTTTTTATTTCTGATATTCGCTCCATATCTTTGTATTTTCCATTAATAATGTGTTTAACATGTTTCCCTCATATCCCTTGTATCTATAATCATTATTTTCACGAAGTTTACGTTTTCTGTTCATTTTTTTTTTCTTTTTTTCCTCTCGAACGTATCATATTGTCTTTTGATTTGGTAACATATATTTTGTTTCGATTTGAAACGAGTTTGGTGATTTTGTTTCCTAAGATTTTGTGATAGTAATTTTAGTTTTCTTTTTTTCGTTTGAGTTCTCCATTGGTTTTAGAAGTTGTATTCAGTCGTTTGATTTGTAAGTTTTTTATCCTTTTTAAATTAAAAATGGTTTTCTTTCTTTTATCGATACAATTTTCGTACTTGAATTTTTTAACGGTTCATTATTTATTGCTAATGTTTTTATAGGCACAGATGGGAGAAAATTATTAATGTTATTCAGTTGAACAGGAATTCTCTTTTTAACATAATTATCAATTTTTATATTATTTGCATTAGATTGTTCATTTTCTTTTTTTTGTCTCTTTGATAATATTTATATTTTATATTTCCTTTCAATGTTTGTTCTTTAATACTAATTTTTCTAAAACTATTACGCTACAGGATTACTATAATTCATTTCAATTGTTTTATTTATATTTATTCCATAAGAAACATAATAGGCTTCAGATAACTAGTCTTAGCAACTTTTATATGATTCACCTCTTTTTCATGAATATTTCTTTTATTTTCCTGATTTCGTTTCTTTGCTGTATTTTTAATAATATTTATATTTGGTACTTTCTCTAAATGTTTGTTATTCGATAATGATTTTTCCATAACTACTATTGGAATAAGATTATTAATTTTAGTTAGCTTGACCAAATTTATTTCATGATAATCATAATTGAATTTTGGATAATTTGACTTAGAAATTTTTTTTTCTCCCCCACCACCCCACTCTTGTTCCTAATTGGTCCCTAGCTATCCCCACTACCCCTACCTTCATTCCTGATTAGTCTCCCAGATCACCTATCCCAGTGCTCTGATCGGTGCTTGTTGCCCGCGCCATCTGGCGGATCTTCACCCATACTTAATTGCCGATGCGCCATCTACTATTGGAAATCATGTTACCGACTGTTGGTAAAATAGATAGAATGTTGGCAGCCGGCTAAGTAGAAAATGTATCAGCGATCGGTAAAGTAAATCGGTTGTCAACCGTAGGTATGTAACCGATCATCGTTAGAGTAAATTTGGGACTTACGGAAGATAAGTAGATTGGGTCTTACGATAAATAATATTGTGTACCCATCCGCCGGTTAAACATGCCCCGTCATCGATAACCAAGCCCCCTCTATAGCTTTTTTTAAAATATATTTTTTATTAAAAAATTTTCAGCGAATATAAATTTATTTTTTAAGAATTTTCAACTATTCATAATAATAACGGTAAGTGAAAACGCTCGTTATTTTTTCAGCTTCATAAAAACTGTTTTATTTTGACATTTTCATATAATAAACTGCAGTTACGGCGAAATGATGGTAAATTGTTAATACGTGTTTCCGTACCCGATTTCTTGTAATATAATAGTGCTCCGCTTTAGTGAGATTCCAGGGATCCCTGCAACAGTCGATCACAAGTATGCTGGCAATTCATTATGGCTGGAAAGAGAGCCAAAGTTGTTTCCTTTTTAACTAACCTTTTCGCAGCTGTTATATATACATCTGGCGTCTCTTTGATACCTGTCATAGCTAAATATGAAAATGTGTGTGACATGGTGGAGGGAACTTTCGACTAATATCAAGACAGAAAATACAAGGCTTCGAATTTATTCATAGTAATTCCAAATCGTTCCGTACACGTTGGTATATACAGTAGCGGACAAAAGTTTAAGACGGAGAGGAAAAAAAAAGTAATCGTTGATTTTTTTATGAAAAGAATTGACTCAGTGGATTTTTTTTTATATTAGCTAATTAATCATTAATTCATATATTTATTACATAAATTCAATTTTGCGCGTAACAACATTAGATACAATAAACAAAGAAAACATAAATTTGTTTCATATCGTCGGGGACAAAAGTTTAAGACTATACGTAAAAAAATATTTTTTGGTAGAAAATATACAGATATTTTCCTCCCTTCAATACTTTGTCCACAGTCCATTATTTTTTATCACATCAGCACATCTTTGAGGCATTGAATCAATTAATTTTTTGCAGTCGTCCACAGTTGTTTCATTCCACATTTTTTCAACCAAAGAGTACAAATCGTCAAAATTTTTTGGTTTATTTCTTTGAACCCTTCTTTTTATGGTACACCATAAGTTTTCAATTGGATTTAAATCCGGTGACTGCGACGGCCACGGTAATAAAGTGATTTTTTCATCTTGAAAAAAACTTTTCACTACCCGAGCCGTATGCTTTGGGTCATTATCTTGTTGATAAATAAAATTATCACCCATATTTTCGTAGGCATACGGTAACATAGTATTTTTCAATATATCCAAGTATTGAAAACGGTCCATGATTCCATTAATTCGGCGTATTGGTCCAGGACCATTGCGAGAAAAACATGCCCACACCATTACGTTTCCACCTCCATGCTTAACTGTCGGTAAAACACATCGAGGATTTAAATCTTCGCCAATTCGACGTCTTACATACAGTATCCCGTCAGAACAAATTCGGTTGAATTTGGATTCGTCCGAAAATAGCACATTTTGCCAATCCTCACTTGTCCAATGCCGATGAGCCTTAGCAAATTGCAGTCGTAATTTTTTATTCTTTTTACTGAGCATCGGCTTCTTCCGTGGCTTTCGTGCTTTCAAATTGAATTCGTCTAATTGTCTTCGGACAGTTCTTACACTAATTTGTGCATTATTATTACTGGATATTTCAGCTCTGATATTGACTGCTGAACGGAAACGATCTCTCTCGCTTAATCGATGAATCCGACGATCCAGCGTTGGCGTGGTTTTCCGCGGTCTACCGTTTTTTGGTCGATCAAAATAGTCCCCAGTCTTCACAAACTTGTACCACGCTTGCTTACAAGAAGTTTCTGATCGATTCATTTGAGTTGCAATTGAAGAAAATGTCTCATTTTACTTCCGTAGAGACACGATTAGTTTTCGTTCAGTTGATGACAAATTACGGGCTTTACCCATACTCTTTTCGTACGTAATTAAACTTAAGACACTGGATGATACACCACAAACTATTTACAGTATTAATATATCAAATTATTGCGTGGATCGACTACGGGTATCTTGTTCGACAGATCGTCTTAAACTAGTGTCCGCTGTTTACAGATGGTTGGAAGAAAAAAAAAATTGTATAATCTATATTGTTTACATTTGACGACCGAGACTTCTACATTATGAAGGTCAAACGTACACATGTATTGTAAAAAAACAACAAGCCGAAAGAAACGTTAGTACTTGTATGACAGATCTATGAACCAAATTGTAATTCATCGTCTTAAACTTTTGTCCGCTACTGTACGTGTTTTTATTATTTTATAAAATTATATAAATAAATCCGCATATATTAATCGTTTTTACACACATACATATATATTTACACACATACAAACTACAATAATATTCATAACAAATAAAAATAATTTACAAAACTGTATACATAAATATACGCATTACACACATTCACTGTAACTATATTTACATTACACACATATATATATATATATGCAATGTAACAAGTACAAAAACACTTCTGAAAAATGATCTACAAACTATATACATAAACGAGCACACACACACGCGCGCGCGTGTTCTATTTACATATTCATACATATTTACATATTTACAAAGTTTATATTACATAGTTGTTTCTAGCCGCCATAAGCATCGCTATCTGTAAATCCAAACGGTAGTGATAATCTGTTTGTAATATGGAGACGTTTACCGTATACGACACGACAAGTTTTGTGCATTGTACGGGTCATGACGTTGTGCAGGAGTATTCTTTAAATTGATTTTAATTTTTAATTAAGTGATGCATTACTAAACGACGGCATTTCTGATTTGATAAGTTGACTTATTGAGTTAAAATGAATTGTTTCTGAGTCTCTATAATTCAAACTTATCCCCTTCACTTTGCAAACAGTGTCCACTACCATGGATCCTCGGTTGTCGTAACCATATTACCATAAAATTTCGGACCGCTGGAGTTGATATAAGCGTCCGGAGCCACCGATATCAATTCGTTGCTCATGTCACCGTGGAGATTACCTACCGAGGGCTCCCAAGCATCATCACCAGTACTCACGTAAATAACGGAGTCCGTGTCGTAGTACAAAACCCGTGTGTCCAATAGCTCGAGGTAGCTATAAAGTTTCAGACGGGCGAAGGCCGTTGTAAATGCAGCGATAACCACACTAGTTAAGAGGCTAGGGACAATAGCCTCATCGCGAGATACCCAGTTTAAATATAGCAAATCGTCGTTAATCGGTAGCAGGCGTTGCATTACTTTCTCATTATCGTACAAATACAACAATAACGAGCGAGTTTGAATTATTTCCATGCGCGTCAGGTTATCCCGCTGACCGAACTTACTTCAGACCGAATTTAAGCAAAGCTTAGCAACTGAACGTAAGCCCTGATTACGCGTAATGTTGCTAGCGTTCAGCCGGATGCCTTCCACGCGCTCGTAATAATTTATGTATTCCTCGCGAGACGCTTCGTCGATACAGTGCTCGGGCCAACCGCTTGCCTGCTGTTTAATCTTCAAAAATGTATTTGCATAAGCGGCAAATAGGCCACCCTCGCCTATATTGGGATTATACATTGTTGTTTTGTACACCCAAATCATCGAAATTTTAAAGATTTTATATCTCATATCTACTGCCTTCCGCACCTCATCCGTTACCCAGGTACCGGTGAAAGCCCTGTCATCAGGATTCTCATGAATGCACGAGTCCTTAGCCATAGTCTCTGTACACTTACGGCACAGGGTAAATAGCAGTCTGTCGTGCATTCGAACAGGTAGCACGAGGTGAAAGAGGTGGCGCAGAGGCAATACGGTACACTCGACCAAGCCGTTGACCGTTACACCGAGAGCATCGAGTGCACCCCCCAACAAATCATCGCACTCAGTACCGATATATATTTTCGGGTGCCCCACAGGGTACCGATCTGTCTTACATATATAAGGGTACAGCGAGCAGATATCGATATACGATATCTTCTCCCCTGGTGCGACATCGTAGGAGGTGACGATATTGCCTGTGCGACCACCATAAAACGCTGCATGAGGGTTCAAACTCTCTCTGGTGCCCCGTGGATGATTTTTTAAAAATTCGTTTACACGCGGCTCGACTTTGCGGAGTATATTAAAGTTACACTTCTGCATCTCTACCAACTCGTAACCATGTGAACGAATTTTTTAACTCATTACCACAGTACGCTCATATCGAGTGTCCATACTCTCGTTACCAGCGTGAGACTTTCTCGTGCGATCGCTTGGAAAACACTCACGGCATCCGTGCCAGTAACAACCGTGGTATTGATAAACAATACGACGATTGTTTACCTCTAGATAGCCGTAAACACATGGCCCTTCGGATAGCTTATATTCACGGGTCCGACCCGCGTGAATAAGCGCATGACCAAGCTCATGCTCGACCCATAAGAGCCAGTCGACGGCCTGCTGTGAGTGATTTTCCGCATGCGTATAACCACGATACACGACCGATTACGACGGTACACGACCGAGCAAGCCAAATTTTGATAAAAAAATATTTTTGTAAAAATATTTTACGAAATTCGAAGCAAGCTCGACGGAGTATGTCGACATCCATCTTGCAGTTCTTAAAAATGTATTTTTCGAAATCAAATGTTACGGCTTCATCGAGTTGCTCAGCGTACCATTCATAAAAATCTGCGCGGTCTAGTTTACTCATTGTGTCGGGCGAGTAATACTTAGCTGCAGGGAGAACACCGTTATATCCTTGCGCATCTTCAGTGTTGAAGAGGTGCGGGAAATAACCCTTTGCCCGCTGCTTGCTAAACCCAAAGGCCTTGGATAATGCGCTGAGTCGCATATGGAAATATGCTATCTATAAAAGTCGTGCTACCCACCCGCATTGAAACTATTGAATTACCGGTTAAGATTATACTGGGGGTGAGCATATCCGTGGAACGTTCTACGATACTTCGCAATATAAATTGGCTGTCGAATGCCTTGGCGTTGTGTGCAATATACACTATATTACGAAATTTCGTAGAAGGTCGCACGACCAAATCTACAAATTCATTTACGGGATTATTTTTTAATAAAAACTCTCGCACATCACACCACAAGCAAGGGTCAAGTGTACTACTATGTTCAAAAAGTAAGGTGAATTTTTTATTTAAACTTCCCTCGTTAACCGAATCGGACAAATGAATTTTTTTTCTAGTTGGTAGGACTGTTAGTAACATCTGTGACAAATTACATGTCAATATCATCATTAGTTTTTAGTTTACGCTTGGTTTTGTGAACAAAGAAAAGTGAATTTGGCGATTTTTACGATGTCGAATTTTGTTGATCAAAGAAGTGCCATTAAATTTTGCTTGCGGAATGAAATTTCCGCTGCTGAAACGTATCGAATGTTACAAAAGGCCTTCAGTGACGAGACTATGTCACAGAAAAATGTTTACAAGTGGTACAAAGACTTCAAAGAAGGCAGAGAACATGTTGATGATTTGGAACGCTCTGGACGACCATCGACGTCAATTGATGAGCAACACATCAAGAAAATCAAGGAATTGGTGCTCGAAAATCGTCGATTAACAATTCGAGACCTTGCTGACATGCTTGCAATATCAATTGGGACAGTGCAAGCAATTTTGAAGGATCATTTGTGCCTCAGAAGAGTCAAATCGCGTTTGGTGCCAAAATTCGCGTTTGGTTCTTCGTGAGTTTTTCGCCAAAACTCCACTCATGTCGCTCCACAACCACCGTATTCGCCTGATTTAGCACCGTGTGACTTCTGGCTGTTCCCAAAGCTCAAGAGACCACTCCGGGGAAATCGTTTTGAGTCGATTGAAGAGATCAAACGTGAATCGCTACGCGCATTGAAGGCTATACCTGAGGACGACTTTTTAGCATGCTTCAAAGAATGGAAAAAACGTTGGCATAAGTGTATTATAGCTAGGGGCGATTATTTTGAGGGGGACGAAATCGATTTGGAAGAATAAATAAAAAAAATTTATTTTAAAACAAAATTCACCTTACTTTTTGAACACAGTAGATGCCCAACCGCAAAGAAACAAAGCTCACACAGCTGTTGCGCTACACAATGCGTAACTACGTGTTCGAACGAGTCGTCTCCCGTATTTGTACTCATATACGGCTTATCCTGGCGCATTTCTAAATCGTATCAGGGGTACAAATTGAAAATGCGGGTTTGATAACAGATGGCGTTACTAACGCTATACGCATCAGGCAGTACTGTGACTATGTTCATGTCAAAGCTACGTCTTATAGCTTTAATTTTCAGTATGTGTCAATTTGTCGCAGTGTCAAATTCATAGTTTTTTTGAGCTCTCAATATGTCGAGTTTCGTGCCAACAAAACAGCATTTGCGGGAAGTTTTAATTTACTTCTTTAATTTGAAGAAAAGTGCTGCTGAAGCACATCGATTGGTCTCCGAGGCTTATCCGAGTCATGTTCCATCGGTTTCAACGTGCGAGAGATGGTTTGTGCGGTTTAGAAGTGGTGATTTTGACGTTGAGGACAAAGAGCGGCCGGGCCAAGTGAAAAAGTTTGAGAATGCTGAATTGGAGGCAATACTCAATGAAGACTCGTGTCAAACTCAACAAGAGCTCGCAGATTCATTGGGAGTGACACAACAAGCCATTTCCCATCGTATAAAAGCCCTCGGAATGATCCAAAAGCAAGGACATTGGGTGCCGTATGAGCTGAAGCCGAGAGACGTCGAGCGCCGTTTTTTTGCATGCGAACTGCTGCTCGAACGGCAAAAACGGAAGGGTTTTTTGCATCGCATTGTCACTGGTGATGAAAAGTGGATCCATTACGATAACCCGAAGCGCAAAAAATCATATGGTTACCCCGGCCATGCATCATCATCGACGGCCAAACCAAATATTCACGGCGCCAAGCTCATGCTCTGTATTTGGTGGGACCAGCTGGGTGTGGTGTATTATGAGCTATTGAAATCGAACGAAACCATCACAGGAGCACTATACCGAACTCAATTGATGCGTTTGAGCCGCGCACTCAAAGAAAAACGGCCACAATACGAGCAAAGACACGACAAAGTAATTTTGCAACATGACAACGCTCGGCCACATGTTGCAGCGCCGGTCAAAACATACCTACAAACGCTGAAATGGGAAGTCTTACCCCACCCGCCGTATAGCCCAGATATTGCTCCTTCCGATTACCACCTTTTCCGATCGATGACACATGGCCTAGCTGACCAGCGCTTCCATTCTTACGAAGAAGCCCAAAAATGGGTCGATGACTGGATAGCAGCCAAGCCGGCCGAATTTTTTCGCGACGGTATCCGTAAATTGCCAGAAAGATGGGAAAAAGTTGTGGCTAGCGATGGACAATACTTTGAATAATTCATTTGTTACCATTTTTTCAGAATAAACGTTCAAAAATAGAAAAAAATCCCGCATTTTCAATTTGTACTCCTGATAAAATAGCATTTCAGGGTGTTCCACGACTGGTTCCAATTCGTTCCGTGGTTTCACAATTTGCATATAACAACGATCATTGCAGCTATGTAAACTACGACACAAGCGACAAAAATACACACCGCATTCGTGAATCTTATGATTATTACTCATAACTTTATCACAAGATTTACAAACGCGTCAAGTCTTGCAAATAAATTTTCGTAACTGTTTCGCCTTATTGCGATTTACTAAAAGTTTTAAATGGTTGGCGAAACGCAAGGGTTTGTAGAACATTCGTCCACAATCGCCACACGTCTTCTCGCTATTCACAGCGGGAGGCACTATTTGACTAGTACCCCCCACCAGACTAGGCACGAGCTCTTTATCAACCGTTGGGACTAACTCTTTGACACAGGGCGGCACACTGAAGCATCGTGGACACTTACTCGTTTAACGATGCTCGAATTCGTGACGGTAAAATTTATTGCATGGTGATTGGCGAGTAGTGTTTTAAAATAGCACTATACGCTATATTAACAACCTCAGATGGCCCCTACATTACGAAAGACGTTTGTTCATCAAAAAATGGGGGTACACCTGTACCGAGTGACTCCCAATCGTATACCACGATAGCAAACCTGAAAGGTATGAGGTATTTTTGCAAGTTTGTTATTTCCGGAATACCGCAGTCTTCTAGAGGTATTTGCACACCAGCCTGCTGAACAAGAGATAGTGCTTTTTTACGTTGTCAAGCGACGCCCCTTGCCATATATGAGTCCAAGCTATTGCCGAGTCCCTGCTACATTCGCGTTTATCTACGTTGTTGGCAAGGGCTACAACGATCGAACGCGGAAAGCACAAATTATCACCGTTTTGTATGATACAAATCATGGATCGACTCTTCACCATTGACACACGGAGTCCCTAATCAGTCGGCACCGCTACATACGTAACGGTGAATCACAACATGAGGCCGTGAGAACCCTCGAGCTCCGATTCACGGCACACATCAAAGCCCATAGGGCTTCATCAGTGAACCGTGAAATAGGCCTCAATGATATACCCGCTCTACCGTCTGCCATCTCGTCAGTGACAAAATCCACACCTATTAAATTTGTGTCATCGCGATCCTTCACGAAATAATGGTGAATATCTCGGATAGAGTTACGGATCCACGTGACCGGATTTTCAGATGCGGGTGGCTGTACTAACACGAGATTCATCTGTATCGCTGAAACCCCGAAACGACGTAAATATTGTATTTATATCGCTCCGCACCCGCGAGAACAAAACGATTTCCCGCCGGTAAAATGTCGTCCGTATCATCGATGATAACCCCAGTGTTTTGGATCGCTGTACCCGGGCTATTATTCTTAGCATTATCGACGGCTGCTACCACGCGACTACCGTTATTATCCCCAGCATCAACTAAAACCCTACCTAATTGATTTTCGAGACATACCTCGTGCGATGGCGATGCTGACGATGACACTATCGATGCTGGAAGCACTGACGATGCTGGTGCTGACGCTGTTAACGATTCGTCTTCATCCGACGATGACGATGACGACGACGACGACGATGAGGGCTTTGTGGAAACCAGTGATGGTATCGGCGACAGCAGCAGAGGCCAGTGAGCTGTAAAAAATACAGAGTGGAGGATTTTTTCACGCTCACTTTTCAGGGGATCCGCCATGCCTCGTACAGACGTACGGCAGCACGGTCATCGTCCTCGTCGCAGAAGTCGGAATCATCCCCAACCGTACCATCCGTGTGATAGTGAGGTATCACACGGATATGAATCACCACTGCATCTTCGTCCAACCTTGCTTCTGAGACGGTGGTGACCCGGGGCTATCAGGGATGTTTTCGGTCTCGTGCACGACGACTTATTGCTGATCGTCTATCAGAAAATGAATTTTATTCATTTACTTCCATAGAATAATCTAATACTAAATATTTTAAAAAATTATTTTGACTCACCATAATCGTCTATATTGAGAGGCCTCTGCTGAACCATCACTGGCAGTGATGCCAGCCGACCCCTATCTCGCTGCCCGTGCTAGGCGCGTCAGGGGAAGGCTTGCGCCGCTCGTAACAAATCTCGTCTCGATTGCGCTTTACGCTGTCTCACCCCACCCACTTCACAACAGCCACTGCGCGGGCTTTTATGAAATGAATTACGGAAGATTTTTTAATGAATATATAGAAATATTATATAAATAAATAAATAATGAAATAAAAGAAATATATAATACGATCACTATTTTTACAGCCGTCAGCAAATGAATAGTGCATTACAATATCCAACAGCAAATTGCAGTCTGTTGAAAATGCGTCTGATGGAGTTGACCGATCTGTGAATATATTGAATACACATGAAAACTCACTCTAGACAAGGTGATAAATAAAACCAGACATGTCGTTGTTATATTGTGAAAGTGGTTTATTCCACATTCCGACAGGCGGTACAAAATACAAGTCAAATACATAATTTGTAAAAAACAATAAAAGTGAAAATAAGTTCAAAATAAGTTAAATTTAGAAAAAATACAAATTGTGACAACAAAAATAAACCAATTGAATTTTTTACTTTGAGTTTTGAACAGCACACAATTATATTAATTGTGTGCTGAGTGAGACTGAGCTTGAGCATAGAGAGCGGTGCGCGTGCAGCAGTCAGCACGCCACGCTAGAGAAAAATAAGTGCGTCAAATTTTATCAACCATTCACTGCAAGCTCTCAGCAGTTTGGTGAAGAGAGGTTACAGTGAATAGATGAGAGCACTTGCAATTAAAATTGCTTGCGTGCTCTACATGTATGAGACAAGCTACGCAGGCAGCACTGCGTAGCACAAAACAACATATACTGAGGATGCACGAGTGAGCAGTGTATAGTCACTGTATTTTCCCAGCAGATTTTTTGGAGGAAAGTACAGTGAATATAAAACACCTGCATAATTATATTGATTATACCGGCAAAACACAGTGAGGAGAGCGTGGTGCAGCATGTGCTGCAGCGCACGCCACAGAATGAGACAAGATTGGTGATGTACCGACATTTCCTCCTCACTGACATTGAATGGCCCTGCATTATATCAGTACACACTTACCTTGAGTTTTGAGTCCTTGTGAGCGGGAGAGTTGAGTGATTCCGGTGAATAACGACCAAGAAACAGTCCAAGAGAGTCCTGCTGAGCGTGTTGTTCTGCCGATGCGTAGCCAAAAAGTGTCTAAATTTTCAACATGGCTGCGAGTATGAAAGCGTCGTTGGGCGCTGAAGTCAATTGAGCGAGATAGCCGGTGAGCGAAGCCGAAGTCAAGCGAGAGAGACATCCTCTCGCTCAACGCGGCGTGCCAACGAGGCACAGCCTCGGTTTCGCGAAGCCCTGCCTCGGGTATATTCGCCCCAACCGAACGCAGTGTGCTAGGGCAGCGCAACAGGTAGGCGCACGACGAATATCGATCGCCGTGCGCCAGCTGATTATCCAACACAGTCCTTTACACGAAAGGTTCACTACAATTTGTTGAATAAAAAGAAATTGTAATGCTCTATTCACGTTCCAAGTCCTACCACGTGGAGGTCGCTGCATAAGGACTCACCCGTAGAGCCATTGCTGTGTTTGTATAGCCAAGAAAAACTTGTTATAAACTTGTTTATACGACCTTCTAAGTATCTATGTCATTGACACTACAAGATTTATTTTCCCGATTGTTACTGAAAAACCGGTACAAGGTCATGAATTTCTTACAAATACTAATGAAAAATACATAAAACGATCGACACTTTCAATAATTAATGATGTTCAGTTTTTGCACCTATCACGCACACACTCAACTCATGCACGCACTACACTCCCAACCATCTGACGTCTCGCGTCATGTGGTATAGCTCACAGGCATACTATCTCGATTTATCGACCCAGCACACTGTAAGGAATTGATCCTTGTACCCGTTGATAAATAGGGAAGTCAATGTTATCATACGAGATAATTACTAGGCGTCAATCAAAGAGAGACCGTAAGCCAGCCAACGGGTGAGTGTTCGCTGATTCGACGTACCCCGAACCCGATTGTATATCGTCACGTCTAAAGCGCGTAACCGTAAAATTTAAGCGTGTCGCGCATCTCAGCGTACGAGCGAGGCGAGACGCGATCATGACGGGCTTCATTCGCCCCATTCGCTGAAGAGCCGTCTTTGCGACCGTAAACACGTAAGTATCTTAAAATAATACGTGGAATATCGCTATCATTTATATTGTCATCACATGCCGAGCAAAGGCAGTTTATATAATTAAAAGAAACCGCGCTGGAGAATGAACAAGTGAATTCGGCGAAATCAGGGGTTTCAGTGGCTGGGCGTCAATAAAGACCGCATGTCTTCGCCAAATCAAATTGAGGAATGTTCAAAGAAACTAATGTCGGGGAAAATCCCTGGGAGAAGCCATAAATGAATACGAGTTTAACGTTGTGGGGGTCGTTCACGTACCAGACCGTCGGTCACACGGACAACGCGACTCCTGCGTCCCTCCCCCCGTACGTGCGGAGATCGAGCCCAGCAACAGCGTTTCTATAGCTAAGTTACTTACTTACTTCTATCCATCAATGTATGTATCTATCGATAACAATGTAGGATATCTATGCCTGTATGCCAATTCGAAGAAATTGTTGCACAATTAATATTTCTCGCGTAACTATTTATTGGTGTTCAGCAATACGCTCTCCAATAATCGACGATGCTGGAAACGTGGTGAGCTTGCGTGACTTGATAATTATCATTATTGTAATAAATATAAAGCATATTTCTTTGTTATTTTATTATACGCGGTCATATGTTTCTTAAGAGTGATAAATCTAAGCGACAATGATTTGACCAAATTTTTGATGGAAAATTTCTGGCAGTTCGCAACCCGGTTAGAGTCAGCGCCACCTAAGATCCCTGTGTTATCGATCTCAGAAAGATCTTTAACAATCGAATCATTAATTATTTTTGTCAACTCTGATTGCCTCACTCATTCATTAAGCATTAATGAGGCAACCAGAACTGACGATTTTTTACTTTTTAAAGAAATCGTGAAAAAATATTGCCACAGCCCGGGTTCGAACCGGGAACTCCAGAATTCTAGCCTGGTACGTTACCAATTACGCCACCGCGGCTCTAGCAACATCAATTCACGATCTCTATTTTAATGTCAATTAATACACCTTTGTCATTTTATTATACGCGGTCATATGTTTCTTAAGAGTGATAAATCTAAGCGACAATGATTTGACCAAATTTTTGATGGAAAATTTCTGGCAGTTCGCAACCCGGTTAGAGTCAGCGCCACCTAAGATCCCTGTGTTATCGATCTCAGAAAGATCTTTAACAATCGAATCATTAATTATTTTTGTCAACTCTAATTGCCTCACTCATTCATTAAGCATTAATGAGGCAACCAGAACTGACGATTTTTTACTTTTTAAAGAAATCGTGAAAAAATATTGCCACAGCCCGGGTTCGAACCGGGAACTCCAGAATTCTAGCCTGGTACGTTACCAATTACGCCACCGCGGCTCTAGCAACATCGATTCACGATCTCTATTTTAATGTCAATTAATACACCTTTGTTATTTTATTATACGCGGTCATATGTTTCTTAAGAGTGATAAATCTAAGCGACAATGATTTGACCAAATTTTTGATGGAAAATTTCTGGCAGTTCGCAACCCGGTTAGAGTCAGCGCCACCAGAGTTGACAAAAATAATTAATGATTCGATTGTTAAAGATCTTTCTGAGATCGATAACACAGGGATCTTAGGTGGCGCTGACTCTAACCGGGTTGCGAACTGCCAGAAATTTTCCATCAAAAATTTGGTCAAATCATTGTCGCTTAGATTTATCACTCTTAATATAAAGCATAATCATCATCGTATTCTAGTGTATGTTCTGAATATCGATCGTTCGATAGATTGATTTGTATTTATTAAATATTGTGAATGAATGTATTTTGCTGGTTAAGGTAATGATATTATTTAGTGTTATTACATCTTGGAATCATTATTCGAAGTATATGGCTGATAAGAATCTCAACCCAGTCGTGCCCTCGAAATATAACGACAACAAAGACTATGTTAGTTGAAAGTGTTTATGTTTAATGAAACGGCTTATGATAAGCCTTTACGTGAAAATAAATCTATTATAATTAATTATACTCGATAGATCAAAAGAATTTAAAACGAGTTTGTTATATACATGAGAATAACATTTATTACAACACTCAAGCTCATTGTCCATCAGCTTGCATCCTCGATCGAAGCTCACTCAAGCGGCCAACGCTTCTTTACCAAGCTCTTTACCAAGAGCATGCTCTTGGTAAATCACAGTGCTTTGAGTGGTTAAAAAAATTCAAAAGTGGCGATTTTGACGTGAGAAACGAAGAACGTGGAAGACCACCGAAACAGTTTGAAGACAGCGAATTGCAAGCATTGTTGGATTAGGATGACGCTCAAACGCAACAACAACTCGCGGATCAATTAAATGTGACACAAGAAGCCGTCTCCATACGTTTGAAAGCCATGGGAACGATCCAGAAGATGGGAAATTGGGTTCCACATGAACTGAATGAAAGACAGCAGGAAAATCGAAAAACCACTTGCGAAATGCTGCTCGCCAGGTACAAAAGAAAATCATTTCTCCATCGAATTGTGACTGGCGATGAAAAGTGGATATATTTTAAGAATCCTAAGCGTAAAAGATCATGGGTAACTCCAGGCGAACCATTGACATCGACTGCAAAGCCAAATCGCTATGGACGGAAGACAATGCTCTGTGTTTGGTGGGATCAGAAGGGTGTAATCTATTATGAGCTGCTAAAACCTGGCGAAACCGTTAATACTGAACGCTACCGACAACAAATGATCGATTTTAATTAAGCCTTGCGTGAAAAACGACCAGAATATCAAAAAAGGCAACACAAAGTGATTTTGCTTCATGATAATGCACCATCACACACAGCAAAACTGGTCAAGGAAACGATTGAGGCGCTTAGTTGGAAAATACTTTGGCATGCGGCTTACTCACCAGACTTCGCTCCGTCCGATTACTACTTATTTGCATCGATGGGACACGCACTTGCTGAGCAGCGCTTTACTTCTTACGAATGTACGAAAATGGCTCGATGACTCGTTTGCCTCAAAAGAACAACAGTTTTTTTGGCGTGGCATCCACAAATTGTCAGACAGGTGAGAAAAATGTATAGCTAGCGATGGGCAATACTTCGAATAAAATATTTTTTATCATTTTCATACAATAAACGTGTATTTTCTATACAAAAATTCCGGTTTCATATTTATAGACTTGGTATAAAACTAATTGCCAAATCATATATAGTTCAACTCAGAGTAAGTGCAAACCACGTAACTTCACCACATTGAGAGGTCGACTTTAGTATCATTAGATGACCCCCTTCCAGAAGAACAAATTTTATATAGAACTTTTTTTGATCCGATGCGTAGTTTTTGAAATATTTCAATGTCTTCAGATAAATCGGCCACCCTGTATATATATTAGGTGTACAAATAAGTTTCCGCCGTTTTTAATTAAAAATTGGGAATTTATTGTGAAAGGACGGTGCTTGCCAGTACTTTTTCCCATCTTTCTGGTAGCATACGGATACCGCGTCGGAAGAATGCTTCATCTTTTGAGGCTATCCACGAATCGACCCAATTTTTGGTATCTTCATATAATGTGAAGTGTTGCTCACATAGATCATGCGCTATCGACCGAAACAAGTGGAAATCAGAAGGAGCAAAGTCTGGTGAATATGGTGGGTGGGGTAAAACTTCCCAATTGAGTGTTTCCAAATAGGTTTTGACCGGCGCCGCAACATGTGGACGAGCATTATCATGCAGGAGAATAACTTTGTCGTGTCTGGAGTAGTAGTGGGCTCGCTTTTCCTTGAGTGCTCAACTCAATCTCATCAATTGTGTTCGGTAGACAGCTCCAGTAATGGTTTCGTTCGGTTTGAGCAACTCATAATACACGACACCAAGCTGATCCCACCAAATACACAACAAGAGTTATTTTCCATGAATATTTGGCTTAGCTGTAGATGTTGAAGCATGGCCAGGTGGTCCCCATGATTTCTTCCTTTTTGGATTATCATAGTGGATCCATTTTTCATCACCAGTGACTATACGGTGCAGAAAACCCTTTCGTTTATGTCTGGCAAATAGCATTTCACGTGTGAAAAATCGGCGTTCAACGTTTCTCGGCGTCAGTTCATATGGAACGCAATTTCCTTGTTTTTGAATCATTCCCAATGATTTCAACCGATGTGAAATTGCTTGTTGAGTCACTCCCAATGTAAGTGCAAGTTCTTCTTGCGTTTGGCACGAATCTTGATCCAATAATGGTTCCAATTTCGCGTCTTCGTACACTTTCGGCCTTCCGCTACGTTCTTTGCCTTCGATGTCAAATTCACCGTTCTCAAACTTTTGAAACCACTCACGACAACTTCTCTCACTTAAGGCAGCCTCACCATATGCTTCTACAAGCAATCGATACGCCTCAGCTGCAGATTTCTTCAAATTGAAGAAGTAAATCAAAAGTTCCCGCAAATGACGCTTATTCGGCTCAAAACTCAACATTTTCGCACACAAAAGAATATATTATACTGATAAAAAATCACTAATATTTTAAGGTTATGTTGTTGCCTGATGTCCAATCTTACGATAATGACGTTTACATGTGACAATTTTAACAATAACTTACTGGTGGCGCCATCTTTTGTCAAACGGTGGAAACTTATTTGTACACCTAATATATATTTCCAAACAATATACATATAAAGAAATATTGAAAAAAAGTAACCACTATAGGATTGAAATCTTGGTCTCTTTAATTACTGTTATGAGACGTTATCCTTCCCCTTCGTGCTTTCCCCCTTTTTTACCACGGAGCGAGAGAGAAGGCCTCGCACTGGCCATATCTCTGTCCTTGAATGTTGTCTTCAGCGCGCCCATAAGGACGCTCGGTCTATGAGTATAAGTCTATGGTGTACGCGCGACGTAGTGTGTGACGTCACACGCTGCCTGACTGTTGATTGATTGGTGCGCCGGGTGCGCACGCAGCGGGCACTAAAGCAGACCCAGTGGAAAGGGTACCCAAAAGGGAAAAAATTCTCTCATCTGGCATCACTGCCAGTAGCAACGACCTGCCGCATGGCGATCATAGTGGCCGCGCGTCAGCTGATTTTTTAACAGATTGTAAAGATAAAAACCTTATTAACATTTTATATTTGTTAAATAAAATTTCAAAACATGTCTGCCTAGGTTGATTGTATTACAAAATTATATTGGAGTAGTCGCTTAATTTTATTAGAGGGCTGAGCTATTCGTATAAAAAATTACAATAAAAAAGGATTTTAAGTAGAACCTTGAACATTACTTCTTTATTATTTTTTAGTAGCTTTTAACGTAGCTGTGAAGAACAAGTATATTGATCAATTTTGGCTACTTCATAGAAGAAACTTCATAAAAATTGGAAAATAATTGGGGAGCAATATGTAAATGCTCTAAAATCTCATTATTTTTATGAAAAATGTAGTTGATATAATATAAAACTTTTTTTTAAAATTGTGTTCAATTATTATAATTGTAACTTCTTCCGTAAGTGGTGTGATAAACTTTGAATTGATTGTTTAAGTGATTCTTAAATTTTCATTTCTCATTCTGAAAGCTAAATATTAAATTTTTTTTAATTCAATGTTGTTTTAATGTTCAAATTTTACATTAAACATAAAGTTCCAATTGGATTATATTTTTATTTATTTATAGGAGACAAAATTAAAGAATTGAAATCACATTTAAACCGAATCTTTTTGCCGATCTTGTTTAAGCAGAATATTGAAAACTGTCACAGTAAAGCACATGCGCGCGTCCAGATATTTGTTTCTAAATGTGTTTTCTAAACTTATTGGCATATTTTGAATACGAAGAGATGAAACTATCAAAAAAAAATTCACCACCACATAATTTCTTTTATTAGGAAGCAAAATAAAATTGGTTCGGAATTGTATATATAAAATGTTACAATTATTAACAAGATATGATTTTAAATATATAAGTATAGTAAATATTATCATGAGCGGATTATTGTTTTGCAGTTCCATTCACTAAAAACAAAAATATTTATCTATTGTTTTTTCACAAAGATTTGTTGTTATAAACATCGCTGTTTATAAGAGTGATAAATCTAAGCGACAAATGATTTGACCAAATTTTTTTGATGGAAAATTTTTGGCAGTTCGCAACCCGGTTAGAGTCAGCGCTACCTAGATCCCTGTGTTATCGATCTCAGAAAGATCTCTAACAATCGAATCATTAATTATTTTTGTCAACTCTGATTGCCTCACTCATTCATTAAGAATTAATGAGGCAACCAGACCTGACGTTTTTTAACTTCTAAAGAAATCGTGAAAAAATATTGCCACAGCCCGGGTTCGAACCAGGAACTCCAGAATTCTAGCCTGGTACGTTACCAATTACGCCACCGCGGCCCTAGCAACATCAATTCACGATCTCTATTTTTAATGTCAAACAATACACCTTAGTTGCAGATTAATTAATTAATCCTTTTATACGCGGTCATATGTTTCTTAAGAGTGATAAATTTGGCACATATACGTATATCAAAGTGTATAGGTCATCATTTAATCATTGACTATGTGTTCAGCATGAACACTAGAAAAAACTATGAGAGTCTGCAGTATCTACCGCTTTCAACCGTTGGATTATATCCAGGTGACAGAATTCCTCGTGTATGGTCGTTACCGGCTGGACTCGTAGTTAACATGGATAACCACGACGGACCTGGAGTGCACTGGATCAGCATGTACGTTAACAATCATGGACAAGGAATGTACTTTGATAGCTACGGGCTGCCACCGATTATACCGCAACATCTCTTACGGCTACCAAGAAACTGCAAGTTCTATCGGTCCGGACTCAAGCAGCTACAGAGTAATACGTCGGATGTGTGTGGACAATTTTGTATCGTATTCCTGCATCTTATGTCGTGCGGATTCATCATGTCGCAATTTAATAATCTCTTTATCGATAATGTGGTGAAAAACGATAGAATAGTACGAGAATATTACAATGCGTTTACTTCTCAACGATCGGAAAGTGATAAAAATAAATTTAAAGGTGGAGAAATCTCCGAACGAAGATTACCGTGTTTGCAAGGGTGTTGCATGCGACGGTAAATATGTGTAAAGTGATTTAAATAAAATATTCAATAATTAAGAACAAATACCTCGTCTTCCTGTGTCTCTTATTTTATAATTATATATAAATTATTACAATAATTATAATTCAGGTCTCTCTCGGTACGGTATCATATTCAGCACCTTTTATTGCAGAGCAAGCGCCTCGCGAAAACGTATTTTTCTCTATGTATCCTCGTTACGATGCTCGCGTTCTGGGTGTGGTCTTTTGGTGTACAGTGCTGTATATAGATCTGCATATGGTGGTTCTCCTGCGTACGTCGAATATGTAGGCGCATTGAGAGGATGGAGCAACTTCTCCATCGTACCTTCTATGAATCGAACCGTGAGGGTGTTAGCATCGCCTTGGAGGACATTTATACGAGGATAAGGTGCGTGGCTGTGCATCATGGGCGTGCGAACCGCTGTGACCTGATCCATGCAGGCGCTGACGGATTCTCGGAGGTACTCCTGATCGACCAGGGGTACTGGATATTCATAAACTGGGATCATCTCTATTATCCGGACACCCTCAGCGCAATGATACCAGCGTTGTGCATAGCGTGTCATTTGCATGGACTGGAAAGTGTGGACTACTCTGGACTGATATCACTTCTCGAGTCGGTGTGTAGTTCCACCGTATTATTGCTCGGGGTGGTGGTGAGGAGCGAGAACCGCACGCCCAGCGTGCGACTAATGACGGAAGATCATGTGGATGTGGGGGGCCATTTGTTCCGGGTCCTCGGCGCCGAAATAGACATCGGCTACGATGGCGGCGACGTGGACGACGGCTCCGAGGATCCCGATCTTCCTGAAGCGGACGATATTCGGCTGTGAAAGTGTATGCGCGCGCGCACGCGCGTGTGTGTGTCATAGAGAGAGACAGGAGTTTAAAATCACCGTGGAAGGAAGATGGACGTCAACAACAGCTGAGGTGGTGAGTATCTAATTTTATTCCTTTTTCCAAGTAACATATGTGTACACCTTTGCTCTATCCTGCTCTTATCTCTACTCATCCTTGCTCAGAAGTCCCTACACCACCTCACTTTATCATCTCCACGTTACCGACATTGGTTAGTAGGTCGCCCGGCGGTAGAAAAGTGGGGTGGTGGCGGTAGCCGCACGGTGGAGGAAGGAGTGGCATAGAGAAAAGGTGTACCTATACTAATAGTAATAAATACAATGAAAAAAAACTGTACAGAACAGGCTGGGCGAGCGCGGGATCCCGCTTGCACGTGCGAGTTGGTGTCTCTCTCACGCTCATTCGGTCAACGAAGGTTGTCAATCTTCGTTAATTCGGTGTGTTATAGCAGTATCCCTTTCGCACTAGAGAGCTATATATGTGTATGTATATATATATAGCAGGCGCCTAGAGTGAAGAACTACGATAGCTCTACGGCACACTTTCGTGCCAAACTGTCTCGTGTGTTAACGTTTTAGCCCAGGATATTTTATTGTTTTGCCTGTTCAGAGACCCACCACCTTTACATGGTTTCTATCGAGTAATCTTAGTTTACGTTTTCCAATTTGTTTTATTGAACATGTTATTTCTCGCATCAAAACTATTATAGTATCTAATAATAGCTTGCAAAAAAAATAACTCTCATCTCGCAATTAATAGTTTTGGCATGTCTTATAACATTAAACAATATTTTGTTCCCTGTTGCTTCTAGGTGCTGTGCTGCGCTCGGCTGTCGCGAAGATAGCCGAGGCAGCGCTACACACGCATACTACTCAAGCGAGAGGCTGTCTCTCTCGCTTGACTTCAACGTCTCACAATGACGCGTTTGTACTACTCAGCCATCTTGCAAAATTTGACACTTCTGTGAAAACCGCTCGGACCGCATATTCCTCTGCTCGCACCTCAGACCTTTTTCACCATCACACCGGATCTACTCATCATATTCGTGCTCAACAGGACTCAAAATAAACGGTAAGAGTACACCTTCATTATTTATCTAAATTCAATATTGGTGAGGCGGATAAATCTCATTTGTGCATCCTCATAAAGTTTCATCGCGTGGCGTGCTCTGCAGCGCGGGCTGCACCACGTTTCACCTCAAAACTATAGCACGCAATTAATATTGGGTCTGGGAAAAAGTACGTGGCGTTTTTTATAGTAAAATTCAACTGGTTTTCTTGTAATGTGAAAATGAATTGATTTAAATCTTCTTTTTAAAGGCTTTTTTTTAAAGCAGCTTAATTCCATTGAGAGAGTTCTGCAGAGATCGGAATAAGTGATAGTCAGAGGGTGCCATGTCTGGACTATACGGTGGATGCATCAAAACTTCCCAACCAAGCTCCCGTAATTTTTTACGGGTCATCAAAGAAGTGTGTGGTCGGGCGTTGTCATGATGGAAGACAACACCTTTCCTATTAATCAATTCGGGCCGTTTTCTTTCAATTGCTTGGCGTAATCTCTCTAGTTGTCCACAGTAGAATTGAGAATCAATCGTCTGACCAACTGGAAGTAGCTCATGGTGAACGATTCCCTCCCAGTCCTACCACACACTCAGTATCACCTTCTTCGCCGTCAATCCTGGCTTCGCGAACGCTTGTGACGGCTCACCATCCCTTGTCCACGATCTTTGACGCTTCCGATTGTCGTACGTGATCCATTTTTAATCACCGGTTATGACATGTTTCAGAAATGGCTCGATTTCATTGCGTTTCAGCAGCGCATCCCAGATGTTAATTCGGTCTATCGTGTTTTTCGCGCTCAACTCATGAGCAACCCACACATCTCCACAAAAAGAAGCTCTTTTTGTACCCAGCTTTGTATAAATGGTTCAAAACAGTTTTGTGGTCAATGCCTAGCTCCATACCAATATCGACACTGCTGATATGCCTATCTTGCTGGACTTTTTCAAGAATTTTACCAGCTTTTTCAGTGATTGGAAGACCAGAGCATGACTCATCTTTCACATAAAAATTACCGGAATGAAAGCGAGCGAACCATTTCCGCATAGCAGATTTTGATAAAGTACCTTCACCGACACAGCACACATTTTTTCACAAGCCTGCGCAGCGTTCTTTCCTTTGTCGTAATAATATTGCAAAATATAGCGCAATTTTTCATTACTTTTCTCCATTTTCAAACGCAAACAACTTTCCAACCAATGCACCAATTTCGATGTTTATACACTCAAAGTAACGCTCGAAGTGTCCTTTCCAACGAGCGTTTAGTGGTGTCGCTGCGATCTGTGTTTCCTGACTTAGCATTTGATGCCATCTATCGGGAAAAACGCCACGAACTTTTTCCCAGACCCAATATAATTGCATGTGCTTTCACTTAATTATCATTCTTTCTATCAACTAAATTAACTCAGAATTTATTGGTCATATTTATATCTCATTTGTGCATCCTCTCAAATCTCGTCTCGTGGCGTGCTCTGGAGCGCTGGCTGCACCACGTTCATCTCACAAATAACAGCACACAATTAATATAATTGTAGGTGCTTCTCACCCAAAATTCACTTTCAATTTATTTGTACTTTTTATATATATATATTTTTTGTAGTTTGACAGTTGTTTGGACTTTGTGATCATGAAGAAGGTATACAGTCGGTCTCTCCTGTACCGTTCGATCGATTGTTTACCTTCGGCGTCCGGACATTGTTGATCGACCCGTGGTACGGAAATCTCACTCGATCCTTTATCTTTTGTGTGTGTTTGGACCGTGGGGTCATGAGGTGGCAGCACCTCATGGACTAACTGGTCAATTTGACCTCGGAATCTTTTATAATCATTAGTGAGATGGTCAGTAAATCCACGTAGTGAATTGACCATCCAATCATCTATCAGCTGGACACCTTTATGTCTTTCTGATCATACGCTCGCGCATACACCACGTGCTCGACCAATCATCAATCAACATGTGGCAGATAAGTGTTGCAGTGATTTCCGCCGACAACGTGATCACCACGACGCTATCTCTCCATCCATCTTAGATCTCTCTAGACTGGACTCTCATACCAAGCACTCGTGCTCTCGATCCGCATCGCAAAGTGTAGTATTCAGTAAACCAAATCACCCTAAATTCAGTGTGGCATTAATTGTATGCATTGAGTGTATTGGACGATTCACATGTTTTGCTCTCAAAAGAAACAGACAATTACAAGAGACATAAAAATCATCAATTCGTGTGATCAAGCAATTAATTGCGTTCAATTAATTGCAGTGTGTAATTCACCACGTGGCGTCAGCCATTGTGAGTCCAAGGTTCAGTATAATGCTGTATTCTACGTTGCTCATTCAAGTTATTGTTTTGTTTAAATCATTGGTTATAATTTGTAAATCTTATACACTGTCGGTTAACGTAGTTAACATAATTCATGATTGTTTTAAATGTATATTATAAGATACACTTGTAATATCTCAAACATTGCGTAACCATCACCACGTGGCAAAAATATTCATATACACCGTGATTATCATTCATTTGATGCCACAAATTAAATTCAGTTTAATTTATATTCTTCAATTCAATTGCGAGAATCATTTGCACTCAACTCACTATTCAGTGTCACATTCAACTCAGTCATTCATCATCACATTGTTAATTCAACTTCAATATTCTTTATATTGTAATTCATTCAACTCAATTTATTGCAAACTGTATTTCACATTTATTCTGTGTAATATCATTACCGTTTCGCACGCACGTCTTGTACAGGTTTGCCTGATACATGTTATAATATACTTGACATATGCTACATTGAAAATTCAATATTCAAATTATTTATATTAAGACCATTTATATCCAATACCGGCAATAGTTTATTTGTTTTCAATAAGAACGAAACAACAGTCGACGGTAGAATAAATCACTTTCTCTACCTACATCTGCCGTGAGTGAAATCTCATTCTTTTCCGATACATTTCAGAACTATTCCGACAACACCAGAAGGAAATCTCAACACTTTTTTAAATGAATTTTATTTATTTAATTCATATCCATAATTGATATTCATAATTTTATTCAGAATTCATTTTTAAGTTTGTTAATTTCCTTCATTTTGTTCATTACAGTTATTTCATTTATTTTATTCATTGACATAACTTAATTTAATTTGTTTTATTTATAAAATTTATAAAATGTATAAAGTTTATTAAGCCATTAATTACTGTTTGCGTGTTGCATAAATTCCATTACTAACAAAATATAGCCTCTATGTAAAAACTTTTCATTAATTTTGTTCATGTTATCTCTGTGTACTTGATTAATGCATTTTTTAATTCGTTTTCTTATTTCATTTGAAAAATTTACTTTGTCCACTGTAATCCTTGGATTTATTTCATTCATTTATTTACTGCATTTATTTTCATGTTTCTGATCTAATTTTTTTTTGTGACCATAAAATATGCATTTTGTGAAAAATCAGTCAAGGAATATTTTTACTATTGTATTAACCCCTTGACACAAATAAAACGGAACGTCGTGAAATGAATGACGACCCTAACTCGTCATTGTATGTTAAGGGGTTAATAATGTTTTTAACAACTTTTTTCATGTTTAAACTGAATGTTTTCTGTATTTATCAGACTTTAATTTTTAATTGTAATTTTTTTCAGAGTTTCATCCCGTGAATCTTTATTTCAATGCAGGGCAGTATTATGAATTATTATTGCTAATATATTATAATAATTGAGTATTTACAGGAATGTTTAAGAGTCATCGAGCGAGGGCATACGAAGCGCCAAGTGGCCAAATAGCAAACTACGATTTCGTATTTTTCGGATTTCGCTGAAAATACAATAGTATTATATAAAAAAACATTAAAAATGAATTCTTTGGTTTAGTATGATTTGCGGTCTGGTCCGTCTCTCCATGCAATTTTTTTTGCATAGACACAATAAATTATCGAAAATTCGTGGCAGCTGTCGTTAGCCATGACGCTTTTCTCGCGAACTCATTAATTCATTTAACTACAATTTTCACGCATATCTGCTATAAAGGGTGATTTTTTAAGAGCTTGAGAACTTTTTTTTAAAAAAAAACGCATAAAATTTGCAAAATCTCATCGGTTCTTTATTTGAAACGTTAGATTGGTCCATGACATTTACTTTTTGAAGATAATTTCATTTAAATGTTGACCGCGGCTGCGTCTTAGGTGGTCCATTCGGAAAGTCCAATTTTGGGCAACTTTTTCGAGCATTTGGGCCGGAATAGCCCGAATTTCTTCGGAAATGTTGTCTTCCAAAACTGGAATAGTTGCTGGCTTATTTCTGTAGACTTTAGACTTGACGTAGCCCCACAAAAAATAGTCTAATGGCGTCAAATCGCATGATCTTGGTGGCCAACTTACCGGGCCATTTCTTGAGATGAATTGTTCTCCGAAGTTTTCGCTCAAAATGGCCATAGAATCGCGAGCTGTGTGGCATGTAGCGCCATCTTGTTGAAACCACATGTCAACTAAGTTCAGTTCTTCCATTTTTGGCAACAAAAAGTTTGTTAGCATCGAACGATAGCGATCGCCATTCACCGTAACGTTGCGTCCAACAGCATCTTTGAAAAAATACGGTCCAATGATTCCACCAGCGTACAAACCACACCAAACAGTGCATTTTTCGGGATGCATGGGCAGTTCTTGAACGGCTTCTGGTTGCTCTTCACTCCAAATGCGGCAATTTTGCTTATTTACGTAGCCATTCAACCAGAAATGAGCCTCATCGCTGAACAAAATTTGTCGATAAAAAAGCGGATTTTCTGCCAACTTTTCTAGGGCCCATTCACTGAAAATTCGACGTTGTGGCAGATCGTTCGGCTTCAGTTGTTGCAGGAGCTGTATTTTATACGGTTTTACACCAAGATCTTTGCGTAAAATCTTCCATGTCGTCGAATAACACAAACCCAATTGCTGCGAACGGCGACGAATCGACATTTCACGGTCTTCAGCAACACTCTCAGAAACAGACGCAATATTCTCTTCTGTACGCACTGTACGCATTCGTGTGGTTGGTTTAATGTCCAATAAAGTAAACTGAGTGCGAAACTTGGTCACAATCGCATTAATTGTTTGCTCACTTGGTCGATTATGTAGACCATAAATCGGACGTAAATCGCGAAACACTTTTCGAACCGAACACTGATTTTTGTAATAAAATTCAATTATTTGCAAGCGTTGCTCGTTAGTAAGTCTATTCATTATGAAATGTCAAAGCATACTGAGCATCTTTCTCTTTGACACCTTGTCTGAAATCCCGCGTGATCTGTCAAATACTAATGCATGAAAATCCTAACCTCAAAAAAATCACCCTTTACTTCACTGGACCAGACCGCAAAGCTTACCACTGCACTGCACTTAAACAAAAAAATTCTAACTTGTTTCATTGCAAATCCAAGCGATAATCCGAAAAGTACGAACGGATATGTCAAAATCGTGTTCGCGGCCATATTGCAGTCTATGCTATCTAATTGTTAGTTCCAGCTCCTGACGGTAGATTCGCGATTCACGGTTGTCGGTATAAGCGGATAAGCGGGCGTGAAGGCATAAGCGTAAAGCGGGCCCCGAGAGAAGACATTTTTTTATTCTGACTCAATGTTGCTGTAGAATCTATGTTGGTTTCTCGATTGAAAGTTTATTTACTGTACCCGGCCACATGGATCGGTGGGATACGACTCGGCGCAGAACCAACGATACTTGGGAGTTGGAGGCAGAGCTGCCAGAAAGCGGCCGCAGCAGCACGACGCACACAAGCGCACGCCCGTGTACGTGTGACCGTCCGAGCTCGTGGAGCATCGGACAATAGAAGAAGACAGATATATGACTGTCTGTCTCTTTCGCTCTCGCTCGGCTCGGGCTGCTCGCGCGGCTACTGCTGCTAGTGCTCGGGCTGTCGCGCGATACATTTAACTCTGACTGAGACGAGCGCGTAACGTATGTTAATTTGCGATCGATGGTAATTCGAATCCACGCAGTGACAAATTTTTTTTTCAGTAATTATTGCATTTTACGATTAATTAATTATTGTTATTTTATATTTTACATAATTTTGCTATTTCTTGTTTTATTACGTATGTGATACGGGCCATGTTATACCTCATAAAAACCGTATCAGTACTATTGCTGCAAAGAATGGACTATAAAATGTAATGGTTGCTTAAAAAATTTGACACAACGAGAACTCGAACTGTCATCGGCCGCGGATGAGAGATATAACGCGCACGTTTCACTGATTATCGTTGTTAAGCTGCATTAGCAAATTAAGATACCCAAATTTGATTGAAAGCTTCTGAAAACTAAAAATATAACAGTTAATCCAACCAACCGCGTTAACGATTGTTGGAAGAATTACCAAAAGAACGCAATCCATTCTTGGCCAACGTGTACGTTATTTTCTTCTTTAGTATATATATATGTTTGGCAATATACTTAATAATTTATTACCACGAATTAAATGAAAGCAACGTTATGTTCTTTTTAATTATATACATGTGTTTGTTATTATAATATCGCATAAATGTACGACGTACATGTTGTTGCTCGACGGAAACCGCGAGAAGGTGGTGGTTTCTTCCATCATCAAGAAAATATTAATAATTGTTAATTATAATGAAGCAAATACGACTAAAAAAACGACTAAGTACAACCCAACAAAGACTAACTAACAGTAATAGAACACCAATCTTTTAATTTCCTACTCAACAGTGTAAATATAACGTATATAAGTATCACGTATAACGTTGTGATTATAACGTATATGTAACATCACATTATCGAATAGGAAAGTATGACATTGGTGCTATTACTCTTATTTGATGTTCGTTGGAAATTGTAATGTATATATACATTGAACTGGAATATATTCAAGTATCAATAAATGAAACAAACAATTATTTAATATTTTCTTACGTTAGTTCATAGAAACGGGAAAGTTATGCAAGAGCACGATAGAGTTCTCATTACTAACATTGAATAAAGCGTTCATACTTCACGTACTATATCTAACATGATACTTTAAGTAATAACAGGAAATTAAGCACCAGATTAGCGAAACACATTACATAAATAAAATTGACTGAAGGCAACGGAGATGAAATACAATTTATTTGACACGTATCACTATGCATTTATTCATTGTGCTTAATAATCCGTGCAAAATAAATAGTTTTTTATTTTTGGTTTCCAGAAAATTTGTTATGTTTGTATCAAACACTTTCGCGGTGAATTTGCGGTTTCTTTGCGGTAAATAAATTGTATCACTAGGTTAGACATGTGGGTTGAAGTCATGTTATTGATTTTTAATCCGATGCGTTTTGTGAATATGTCAATTCACTTTATCTGAATTAGGATCAACCTGAAAAAGTAAAGTAAAAAGATGTCTTCACGAAACGTCGGTGGCAAAAATCATGTACACACTGGTCCAACTCGGACGTCATACCTAGTTTTTAGGTGTATGTGTGTGCTTCGCCAATTATTCTTTTTTGCTTTAAATATTTTTTGATACATGTAATCAAATGCTGTTTCCAGCAAGAAATATCATATTTGTGAACGTTTTCTTATATGAAAAAAATTAACAATTCTCAAATAGCATTTTTAAAAACTAAGTTTGTATTGTTTAGTGTTTTCATAATTACGCTTTTTCCTCATAAGACTGCACATTATGAAATAGGAGATTCTTCTCCTACAAAAAGTAGCGTTTATTGCACATTCTTATTGAAAACATTTTCGCATGATATGCATTGCAACTAAGAGAAAAGTTGAAGATTGCGATTTCAAATATTTCGTTTCATATGTAAACATTTGATTTATGAAAAAATTGAATATCTTTTTAGCATAAATGTATGTCACTAAACGTTACGAAATCTATACACTTCACGTTGCTCGATTTAGTTATATTCGAGTGTCTGTAGATGACAATAATAGGGCGTCCCTTATTTCTTGAATGAAACGTGCTTCTTTTCATAGCAATCACGTAGTCCTAAGGTTGTTCCATGTTTTCTCGCAGTTGTTTCCTTAGATGTTTGTATAACGTTGCATGCGATTTTTGTGCAAGTTTATCGTAGGATATATATGCATAATTCTTCATGGTTCTTTCTTATGCTATTTCTATTCTTGTCACATACATCCAATGAGATTATGCAGCTGTTTTGCTTGACAAAAGTGCTACAATAAATTAAATCGCACCAAAAATAGTGTATATCCTCACGTACAATATGTATGGACCTGTAATGTATCTTGATGTTGGCCTCGCTGTCTTACATTATAAACTGTATGTGCAAGCTACATTTCATATAATCTGCGTGCAGGTTGTTGCTGTCTTCATTTTGCGTAGTTATCCGTCTTCTTATGAAAAATCCACACGGAGCGATGACTACAATTGTTGGTCTTCTTGGGCACTTCAATTGAAATAATTTCCATTGTTACTCCCTCTTGTTTCTTGAAGAAACACCAATGGCACAAATTGCGGATTGGGTGATAATAAGAATTATCTATACAAAAGTAATGAATGACACATTTCTACGTTGATTCTTGTAAGTTGTGCTAAGCGACAGTGCGAACAGATCCTCTTCTTTTAATCAACTCTTCAACTTCTATTGTTCATGCAGATAATATTATATATTCAATGTATCGTCTTGATAAAATGCTTACTCACCACTACGTGAACGTTACAAACGCGCATTGGCAACATATCAGCATCAACAACAAACATAATACTTTTTATGTGCATTATGTCGCATACATCTCTCCATTGAAGCGAAGTTTGTCGAAGTAATAGAGTTTATTCCGTGATGCGGTCCAATAATCGATAGAATATTTAATATCCTATGCGATGCAACAATTATCGTTCATTTGTATGTTGTTGTATTCGTAGTGTCCGTATTAACGTTTTAAAAGGATAACAATAACGATGGCGATATACATTTTATTCGCTAAAAATATCTTAATAATTGTTTATAAACATAGAGAATTCTTCCAATTTCCTCTTACTTACAAAGCAGTTGTCGAAAAAGATTTATTAAATATCACATTTATAAATTATCATTTTTTTAAGAATATTGCTGATTTTATTTCATGTAATGTTCACTTTTATGAGGGAAAATATTTATTTCAAAATAAGCTATTTAAAAAAAACGCTTGAGAAACGTTCAATTAAAAAGTGCTATATAACAAATTGTTCCATGTAGTTTTTTTTATCACATTATTGCATTTTAAAATATGATATTTCTTGTTAGGAACAGTTTTTTGCATTTTTCTTGAAATATTTTTAATATTTATAAAACGTATTATATAATTTATAATACTTGTGTGAACCATGAAAACATGGTTTAGAAGTGAAACAATTCTTTAAGTATATATTTCAACAGAATTATTGTGTGTGGATATACAAAGTCCTGAAAAATACTAATCTCTAAATGTCATAAAAAAGTACTAGCCGGAATAGTTATTCTATACATTTATATTTCAATTGAGATACTGGCGTGCAAATATGTTATAATAATCTGTTTGTCATTTCTCATCAATATTGCCCATGCTTTTATGCCACAGACTGTAATGCAATGTACACCGAGAAACATTTGCATTTTCTAAATTAGAGTACCTATTGTATATTCTATAAGCTCTTTTAATATATATTCCTTCCAAGTAATATCGTTACGTTCTTTGTAGAACTTAATGTTTATGGAATTTTCTTACTTTTAGTATGCACAGCTTAATCACGAAAACTCAACTTCTGCAAGGAGAATTAATTGTTTAAATAGATTTCCATACACTTTATGTCAACAGTGCATATACCCAAGGAATACATCGCAGTCTAAATGACATCATTTTGACTTCAAATAATATAATTTTGACAGTTAAGTGTTTCTTAGGTATTCCTTGGGTATACGTTTAATGTTTGTTCTGTGTATTTTTTCTAAAAATGGCTTACATAGTGGCTGGGTGCCTGAAGGAAAATTTGACTGATATGATAGCAACATTTTTCTATTATACTTTGTTTTTGAAATAGAAATATTCCTGCTTGAGTTTTATCTTTAGAACGCCTAACAGCTTATGATTTTTGGCTTATGAAATTTGACTAAAACTATTTTTTGAAAAAATATACTTCGTACACTTTTGTTTATCGTAATTACTTTTCTTTTTGTCAGGGAAGCTCCTAAAGGATAAATTAATCTTTTATTTTCAATATATTTCAGATCATTGTTTTACTATTTTGCAATTTGTTTCAGCGAAATAGTAATAAAACAGGATTTTATGTGGTTAAAAATAAACATGTCGTTCATGATCCTGGAAGAAGAAAATTCTGTTTTTATTGATAAAACTTTACACATCTGTGGAACAAAACATAATTTAAATGTTTCATTTGATACGCAGATCCTGAGACAATTTAATATTCGCTACTTGTAAAATTGATCAATATAAACGTGAAAGATTATAGTAAAGTTAATACCATGGATTGAACTGTCAAATATGAAAATAGATCTTCTTTTTCAATATTGTTACTATCATACATAACGAGAACTATACTGGTGGCTTTGATGAAGAATGAATAAGAACAGCAATTTGCGTTACCTGTCAATTTTACTGCAAAGATCATTTCTAAATTTAATTTCGACGATATGTGGAAGACAATCTTGCAGCGACACATGTCAATTAAAAATTCCATAAAACTCGATAAACCTTTTTTGTTAACGTATTGTAAACAAAAGGAAATTTAAAGTATTCTCAATGTTTATGAATGGCTTATTAATAGAATTTTCAAGAGAAAAGAGATAAATGTATATAGACTCACCGTTATCCTTTTCAAATAAATGCAAACAGCACAACTTAAAACGAACGATCAATTATCGTTGGGTCGTTTAAGATAATAATTCAGTCAAGTATTGGACTGAATTACAACGAAGTCAACTGCGTTACTTCGGCAAACTTCGCTTCTATGTACATTCTGCACATATATTGTAAAAAAATATATATACTAAAGAAGAAAATAACGTACACGTTGGCCAAGAATGGATTGCGTTCTTTTGGTAGTTCTTCCAACAATCGTTAACGCGGTTAGTTGGATTAACTGTCATATTTTTAGTTTTCAGAAGCTTTCAATCAAATTTGGGTATCTTAATTTGCTAATGCAGCTTAACAACGATAATCAGTGAAGCGTGCGCGTTATATCTCTCATCCGCGGCCGATGACAGTTCGAGTTCTCGTTGTGTCAAATTTTTTAAGCAACCATTACATTTTATAGTCCATTCTTTGCAGCAATAGTACTGATACGGTTTTTATGAGGTATAACATGGCCCGTATCACATACGTAATAAAACAAGAAATAGCAAAATTATGTAAAATATAAAATAACAATAATTAATTAATCGTGAAATGGAATAATTACTGAAAAAAAAATTTGTCACTGCGTGGATTCGAATTATCATCGACCGCAAATTAACATACGTTACGCGCTCGTCTCAGTCAGAGTTAAATGTATCGCGCGACAGCCCGAGCAGGGATGTGCGATGTTTTTCGATTAATCGAAGCAGCCGATATTTTAGCTCGATTAATCGATTATATTTCTTCGATGTTTTAGTCAGTCGATTAATCGATTTTCGATTTTTTTTCGGTGACATCGAAAACGCCATATTGTCGTTTTCACGTAAGAGACCACGTATTGGGTCATATTGCGTATCGTAAATTAAAATTCTGGTGGACCGGCCGGTATCTGGCATTCGGTAACCCGGCAGGACAGCAGCTCAAGTGAACACCTTATTTGAAGTGAAAATAAAAAAATCTATATAATTACGCCCGGCTCGTGCGCGAGAAATTTGCTGTTTCTCAGCTCGCTCACACGTGAAGATTGGAGTTTCGCACCGTCTTAGTTCCTCTTTCCTGATACATTATATATTCCTATATTTACGTAATTACAACCTGCAACTACGTACTTTAGTTCCTCTTTTGTAATACACTATATGTTAATATATTCCTAGAAAAAAATGTGATGAAGTATACAGACGTGTTACAGCTAAAAATGATTATTTTGTTGTACCCGGAACCTCTCATTCATTTTCCTTTTTATTTATTTTCATCTCATTCCTCATTTTGTTATCAATGGCAATATAAATTTCGTATTGAAAGATCTTGTATTAAAAAATCTTTCATTTTTAGTATTGGTATAAATACTCATGCTTCAATAACAGTTAATTATTTTTTTCAGGTACACAAACTTTGGACAGAACATAAAACTGCATTGAACCCATAAATGATGATGGAGCGTTTTTATGATAATAGGGCTTTAATGACAATAAATTCTACGCTTTTTTTCGCAACTTTGTTCAATTTTTCGTACAAAGATTGGAGTTGTACGAAAAATTGACTCCCTTTCGTCTCCAGCAAAAGTGCGTTTCTTATTGGCAGCTACCCTTTTTCCTATTACCGTAATCGTACAAGTCATACACTATGTTTCCACCGATACCGATAGGGTCAATTTAGGGTTCGGCGTGAGTGCGAGAGGGGCATACAAGTGGACCTTTCTCTCGCACTCACGCAGAGCCCCGCTCGGTGAAAACATAGTCGATGACAGTGCACCCGTAGTATTCTACCCGCTTTTTTCGATTAATCGATTCGTCGATGTTATAAAGAAAATAATCGATTTCGGACATCGATACCTTTTTTTAAAATCGATTTTTGAAACATCGATTTAATTTAGAAGATCGCCCATCCCTAAGCCCGAGCACTAGCAGCAGTAGCCGCGCGAGCAGCCCGAGCCGAGCGAGAGCGAAAGAGACAGACAGTTATATATCTGTCTCCTTCTATTGTCCGATGCTCCACGAGCTCGGGCGGTCACACATTCACGGGCGTGCGTTTGTGTGCGTCGTGCTGCTGCGACCGCTTTCTGGCAGCTCTGGTTGGAGGATCAATCAGGGCGACCAGGGCCCACATGTACCACGGCCCGCCATTGAAATCCTTACATCCTGCAATACCGATAACTGTTACTTTTCGTTGGATGCCTTGGTTGACACACTTGCCACAAGCGGCGCTAGCTACAATTTGTATTTTTTCCGCGAGAGGCGCTACCCTCGATTCTGAGTTGGTCACGTGTGCTCGATGACTCTTAAGTAATTTTGGCTAATATATTAAAAAAAAAGAAGCGGGATTCGATCATGTGAACGTAGTATCGCGATAGGAGAGGCAGCGGAGTAGGGCAGATAGGCGCAACAATTAGATTCCCCACCACGAGCACGTCGTCGAGAGCAGCAGCATCAACAGAGCGTGCGAGGCTAGTAAGCGGAGCTAATCGATCAGTCGCCAGTAGCGCCGACGCGCGGCCATAAATATCGTTCAGAGCTTTGCTTCAAGCGGGCTATAGGCTTTGGAGTTCTATAGAACTCGATCTTCGTTGACTCGACATACGTCAGCGCACTATAGTGCAGAGCAGTAGCAACAGTACAGCAGTTGTGAAGTTGCCGTCAATGGGTGACACTTTTGAGTTTCGCACATTAAGCACGTATTTCCTCAATTGTGAAATTGCTCGTGATTTAGCTTGTAGCAAGCACGAGGTGTCGAACGACTGGCTGTGAGTGTCGAATGCTCGAATCAAATAATAAATTCGTCTACAATAACATTTCGCGGTCCAGCTGACTAATGTGAACTCCAAGGAATCCTGGCGTCCGCACTCGCGGCTACGTTAGGTACGTATGCACTTAGAATGTACCACTAGTAGCTTATGCATTTATATGCTATAAAAACAAAGTCATCATATCGTCTGTTGGGTAACAATAGCGGGTCTGAAAGGTGGAGGGCAGATGCTATTTGAAAAACGTCTCCTGAGATCTTAAAACAAGGTGAAACATACATGGGTGCGAGAGGTAGAACTGAATGCTGTTTTATTGCAGAGTGAGGGACAAACTGCTATTGTAGTAAGTGCAAAACCTCAACACTTAGATATATTAGTGTTTACTCTTGGTCTGACAGAAAACGATATTTAGTTTCAGCCCTCTCACATGCGTATGTTTTATCTCCTCTTAAGGATGTGGGAGTGCTGCATGCTAGTGAATGCACGATCTTGAATTGACAAACAAAACAAATATGCTGGCAGCAGTCGTATATGAGGCATTCTATATCAATTCTGCCACTTTTTTTTCAACATTTACTGATATTTTTCATTATTGGTCATATTTTACTACTACTTGATAGTACTTGTAAATTTTTGCAGATTTTCAAACCCATTATCCTAAGATAATTGCTGCTTTTTTTTAAGTCAATGTATCTTAAAAACTATAGGTCACAAAAAAGGTGTCTTAGCATAAAGGTATTTTCATATCCACTTTTAATGTTATTTTTCAAAAAACTTTATTGACTTTGTATCCTACTTTTGCCCAGAAAAATAAATATTATATTTTTCTTTTCAAAAAACAGCATCTCTATCACATTGTAAAATTTATGAAATGCCGAAACATCACTGATCATCCATAAAAAAAAATTTTAATCATGTAAATTTGTATGAAACCAACCATCATTTTAATGAAAAGTCGTAATAATGGAAAAATATTAATAAGTTTGTGTTTGCCAGTGGTTCGTAATTTATATTTTTCTGCGCTTAGAACATTTTCAGCAAGATAATGGTTATGTTGTTCGGTGTCATACAATTTGACATAATTTAAATTTTCTTACTACAGAAGATCAATCGGTCCCACTCTCGTGATTTTCTTTATAGAACACAAATGTTGGGAAATTCTGTAAATTTAATAATACAATCAAGATGCCACTTAAGGTATTTCCCTCGTAAAACGATTTTGAACTGTGGTGCCCATTTTGCTGGCTATTGGAAAGAGAATTTATATATATTTGTATACTTTGAACCGAGATTAATAAAATAGTAAATGCATCTTGAGTCTTCATATTGTGATTCTCCTTTGTGACAGCTTCTATATGCATACTTTTCTCTTGGATAGAACAAAAATATAACCTCACATATTAGTACATGCATTGTGGCCAAACGAGTAGCTTTGAAACGCACCAGCAATCGAGCAATCACGTTTCGCCGATTGCGCAGCCGTACATCGTTTACAGATGACACATGTTACGTCGTTGTCACGTTGCTGACTAATTTGTGGATCTATGATAATCGTAACTTGAATAGAGTCAAATCAACATTAATAATAATAATAAATTGTTCGATAATTCGACCAGAGCGCATAATTACACACTTGTTATTGAATGATATTGTGTCTAGGGTGGTCTAGGGTCTATGAATTCTAATTACCGGCAGAACTACCTTAAAGAAACAGATTTTTTTACGTTTTTGTAAATAAATGAAAGTTATCAGATCGATCATATTTTTCGAGAAATATAATTAAAAGCTAATATGAACATAAACAACTTTCATGTCAAAAAATTTTTTTCTGTGGCTACAGCTTTGTAGATACGTTGACTTAGAAAAAAAGCATTTTCTAAAATAAATGATTAATAAATCTTTAAAAATTCACAGATTAGGTTTAATAAAAGTAACTTAATTAACACAGAAAGTCTAAAACATACACTGTATAAAGTTTTTATACGAAAATTAATATAGGTACTAGTAGAGGGAGCTTGGATGCATACATTATATATTAACTTTCAGAAACTTTTAACGTCTATAGTCAACATAACTATGATATTAAAACATTGCAGTTTTTAGTGATATTAATATTTTAACGTCCGACATTAATTTACAATGATATATGGATTTTACAATATCTGTTTGGATTTCCGCGAATAACGTGCATAAAAATCATTATGCTTTGTTAGTTGTAGCAAAATACGGTCAGAGAACATAGATATGCATTGCACTGCGAGCACTGCCTGTATTGTTGTGCACAAATACACCGCCACATGGTTAGCTCCGCCCTCTTACTGTGCTACGAGCAGTGTACGCTTGGGGTTATGGCGAGTCTCTCTCGTACTAACGTGCTTCCAATGGTCGTGGTGATCTTGCGTTCTCGCTGCACTCATGTGCCTTTGAATGCTTGAAAAGACGGTACTTCTCGCTCGTATTCATACAACTATCCCAGGAGGCAACCGGAATTGTAAATAAAAATGCATCATTTGATAGTATATTGACTAATAACAGTAAAAAGAATAAAATTTTAATCCTCTGCAAACATATGGTTGGCGTTCAAACCCAGCGGGCTGACAATCAGCTAATTGCGCAGCTCCTACGTGCAATGAATCTACTGTCGATCGATATAAAGTGCAGTATATTTTATCCCGGAAACCAGGAAATCCTGGTACGATTCACACCTCTAATTTTGTTTCCAGTTATTGGAAAGATAACAAATGGTCAGGCTGATCGTAACGTTTATCCTTTTTTCATACGTAATGTATGCCCTATTAAATGTGGTACTACATGCATCATTATTTTATCTGATATTGTATGGGAAACGATACTCGAGCTTGAATGATGTAAACATAATAATAAGTTCTTGTTAACACATTATGAAATACGTACAGTTAAATGAATGTTAAATATGTTCTCTAGCAAAGCAGTGGTTTAGATTGTTAATAATTACATTATATTCGATGTAAAGATAATTGCAAGGTTCTACTTTGCATCTTCGTTTATTCAGATTTTTATGCCATTTAAGGATGTAGTCCGGTGTGACGACCGAAATTTCGACGTTTTTTCATGAATTTTTTTAAATAAGAAAATAAAATGCGACCGTTTAAAATTTTTTACATGTTTTTATTGGTATAATGAAGGGTACAAAAAAAAATTTTTTTTACTGAATTTGACATTAATTTGTTCATGATTTTTTATATTAAAGTGAAATCCTCGAAAAAAAGGTGGGTTGCTTCGGGGAAGCAAACATCCTTCCGTAGTCATCTGAAATAAAAAATTTAAAGAGATTATTTTTCTGTAGGCTTAATTCTAATGTACTGACCTATAATATGAAAAATCGAACTTTTCTTTTGAGAAATTGTTTAAAAAAATTAATTTATTATTAAAAATTAAATGTTTTAAAGATTAGGTATTTAGCTATGTGTGTCTAAAATAATAGACATCGCTCCAATAAATCGTTTGATGTCAAGTCCTCATAAATGGACCTGATGACCCCCAAAACTGCATCGCTCAGCGGTGGTTTATCGTGTGTGAAACTATCCAATGTTCCTGCAGCTTCTGCTCTACGCCATATGCACCAACTATCAGGGCCTTCACGGCAACCTATCACTATCGGTCGATCATTTATGGTCAAATGTGGCCCATATAGCTTTCTTCATCTTTGGTACTGAACCTGCATTTCTGCGTATGCCAAGCCGTAATACGTAGTAAGTTCATTGATGACTTTATCTGTCAATTTTCCGGATCCTTTCCCACCGATGCCCTTGTTCTTTTTCTTCGCATTACGTAATCTCGTCCCCATACGTTTTCGTACATGACCTACACATTCTTTTTTTTTCAACGACAAAGTCTTTACTATATACCTTACCATCTACAAGAGCTTTGTAGGTCTTACTATCCCCATCTCCTACATATCTTCTATATTTGACTTGGAATTTTTCGATTGATCGCACGAACATTTCCTTATCTGCATCCACTTCCATTTTACCAGCAGAACCACTATGATTTATTGTGCATACATCATCGTGATCACTCTTCCAAGTTTCATATCCCATTGTGTCATATTTATTTTTCCATATATTGCACGATTGGCAAAAACTTTATTTCACTACTGTGTCAATGACTTTATTGGAATATATTTCAGTGAGCGTAGTGATGCCAAATAGCAAAGAGAAGCCTCTTTTTTCCACGTTCCGTCCCCGGACACAGTCAATTCCGACGGAGGATTACCTCGCTTAGTGTTTTCTTTGTTTCCTTCCTCGGCTGCTTTTTTTGTTACGATGTCATAGTCCCCTTGACTCGCGTTATAGATATTTTCCAGACATGCGTAATATGTACTTCGACTAAGTCCTTAACAAATATCCATTATGCCACAAAATAGAGTGATTCCTTTCATACCAATGCCTAAGAGTCGCATGGCAAAAACTATTCGACGGTTTATTTCAAAAGCCTTATCAATCATAGGACATGATTTTATATAATTTACACCGTAATTGCACTTCACTGCTATTTTGAAGCCCAATCCACGAGGATTTGCTTTACTAAAAGTTATATCTTCTTCACACGTCTTACACACGTCAAGTGCACTGATAGCTGAGAAGACAGAAACAAAGTTGAGAATACTATAACCGTGTTCTCTGTTTATACAGAATTCGTCGTGTCCAGTATCTTTCAATTTTTTCGCTGTCGTACTGGTATGCTCAGTATCAGCTTCGAAGCTGTATTTTTCCTTGAAATTTTCTTTTTTTTTTTTTTTGGTATCGACTGCACGTTGCACGGCCATCTCGCTTGCCTTTTCGATCCATTTTTGAAATACGCACGTCTACTTCGTTTAGAGGTCAAAAGTATACTGACTATTTGTAAGGATACCTTGGGTATTGGACTGCAAGGGGGGTAAGGGACACCGAAATTCCCCAAGCCGGTATGCAATGGACACAACGGTCGGCGTACTACGGTCGAGAGGATGACTACTTGCCGCGCCCCAACGCACCGCAGCCTTTAAGCCTCTGTAACTATGGGAGTTCTACAAATTTCAAATTAATATTTTTGAGACACATTCTCAAAACCCCAAATTATAAGAAAATGCAAAAAAAATTGAATTTTTGAAGTTTCTAGACTGTAATACCCCTTAAGATTTTCCGCTGCCGTTTCTTGCAGCCCGTTTATCTTTGCGAAAGTTCGCGGGGGTTCACTTACGTTGGATCCTGGTTTTCCTCTATTCTGATGTGATTCGAAGGTTGTCTAGCTAATCTGCCAAAAATCAGTTCGTGTGGCGTGAAGCCCGTGCCTTCGTGACGATTAATATTCTAGGAAAACATTGCCATTTCCAATAATTCTTCCCAGTTTTCTGTGGATGGAAAGCCGTATACGATAATGCTTGATCCTAAACTTTCGTGCCACGTCTCTCATGAGGCTACAGCGGAAGTTTGTCCCCTGTCCCGTTAGCAAAGCCTTCGGTACCCCAAAGCGAGAGATGAAGTTTTTAGTAATAGCGTCCGCGACATCGACAGCTGTTGTTCGTAGTGGAATCACGACCGAATACATTGTCAACAAATCCTAAATCGTGAGTATTGTAACGGAAATTTGGACCTCAACGCACCACGTTATCTATATCTGGCCCGAGCTATTTTCCCTTCCTTTTATTTTACTCTTTCGAGCTGGGCGCCAAGCGCTTACGCGCCGGAAGGGAAAATACCGAGGCGTTTGACCAGACTCAGCCCAGGCTAGCTACAGCTGTTCGAGGCAGAGTGGGTGGTTCGGACTGTCAAGGTACAGGGTGCGCCATCTCAATCTGGTCGATGGAAGTATTGAATAACTCTGACAGATTTTAACCGACCAGCGTCGTACAACACGTTTCGTATAGGTTATTTCAGTACAATTTCAACCATGTATCGCTATACGCCGAAAGAACGCGCCGAAATAGTTTCGCTTTACATTGAAAATAATCGTTCAGTTGTGTCAACTCAGCGTGCGTATCGTAAAAAATATCGCGGACGTTCTGCGCCCAAAGGCGACACTATCCGTCATTTAGCTTCAAATTTCATGGAGCACGGGTCTGTAGCGAATCTCCAACATCAAGCTCGACCGCGTCCAGGTCGTTCAAATGAAAATATCGAAGCTGTTCGACAGAGCGTTGCAGAAAATCCAAATGTCTCATACCGCCGCCGGTCTCAGCAATTAAACATCAGTGGAACCACTTTGAGAAGGATTTTAAAGCAAGATCTTCACATGTTTCCGTACAAAGTGCAGTTGACTCAAAGATTATTGGAAACTGACAAGCCACGACGCTTGGCTTACGCTAATAACGTTAGTCGAATGAAGGAAGCTGAGCCGGATTTTTGGGAGCGAATTCTGATGACCGACGAGGTTCATTTCACCCTCTCTGGCGCTGTCAACAAACAAAACTGTCGCATGTGGGGCACCGATAATCCTCATATTATTCACGAAACTCCATTGCACGATGAGAAAGTGACAGTTTGGGCCGGTGTTTGCTCAAAAACCACCATTGGACCATTTTTCTTCAGAGCTGGTGAAACTGTCAATGGGGATCGATATCGGTGGATGTTGGCACACTTTGTTTTACCACAAATGCGTGAAAAAGGTCTTAAGGAATTTTGGTTCCAACAAGATGGTGCGACATGTCACACTGCGCGCTCAACAATGGACTATTTGCGTCGGAAGTTCCCAGGACGTGTGATATCAAAGAAAGGTGATATTGACTGGTCACCAAGATCGCCGGATTTGACTGCACCCGACTTCTTCTTGTGGGGATTCTTGAAAAGTAAAGTCTATGCCAACAAGCCGAAGACCATAGAGGAGCTAAAAAACAACATTCGAGCCGAAATCGCAGCGATATCGCCCGAGACGCTGGCAAATACAATGGAAAATGCCGAAAAAAGAGCTCATTTTTGTCTCACAAGGAAAGGTACTTTGGTGTCCCTCTCCGATTTTAATGCAACTCACGTATGTTGTAGAGCATCGAAAACTGAAAGACACGTATTTTTTTTTATCGGCGGAAAAACATTTTTAAAGGGTGAAATCTTCAAAAATAGGGGTGATTATGCAGTTTCACGCCTAAAAATGAATTTTTTTCTTCAACTCCACGTGGAATTTTTATTGTCTTCAATGAGGAGTATTTTGGTTTTTGTTTTATAAAAATCGGTTGACGCCTTCTGGGTGAAACTGCAAAATCACCCCTCGACATGCTATTTTTGAAGGGCGATTTCACCCCTTAAAAATGTTTTTCCGCCGATAAAAAAAAATACGTGTCTTTTAGTTTTCGATGCTCTACAACATACGTGAGTTGCATTAAAATCGGAGGGGGACACCGAAGTACCTTTCCTTGTCAGTAATAAAGGCGGACATTTGATCGATGTGGTTTTTGGAAACTAATCAAAATAAATTGTAATGAATCAAATTTAATAAAAAAATACGACTTTGTGAAATCTGTTGAAAATTCTCTAAGTTATTCAATACTTCCATCGACCAGATTGAGATGGCGCACCCTGTAGTAATAAGTCAATTCCATAAATTAAATTAATCAATAAAATCAGACAATAAAAATAAAATCGATGCAAATAGAATCAATAAAGAAACCAAAGCAAAATCAATCATAATAAGATCAATAAATAAAATCAGTCAATAAAATCGATGAACAAAACAATGCATAAAAGTTCATAAATAAAATCAAGAAAAATAAGATCAATAGCGACTAAATAAAATGAAGAAATAAAACCAATAAATAAGCCAGACAATCAGGCGGGTATGGGATTTGCAACGGCCAACTACTTTATTTGGTTGCCGCGGATATTAATGCGTCAATGAAATAATAAAAAAAAAAAACAAAGAAAAGTATAAATAAAATATCCTGTAATATGGGTTTTGGTTTTTAACAATTTATAAACTTAATCAGGTATCTTAATCTTTATCATTAATTCGGCAGTACAAGTTATCCCGTTCTCTCTCTCTCTCTCTCTCTCTCTCTCTCTCTCACTCCCATACGTTCCAGATGCTCTATAGCCAACCACGCTCGCTTCGAATTTCAAATAATAACCGAGGACAAAGTTGGATACGAGGTCGTCTCAAAATATCACTCACGATACGGCCTATACCGGATTGATCCCTTATACCAGGTCTATAAATATGAAACCGGAATTTGCCCATAGATGGCCCTAGCTGTCAATGTAGTTACCGTCAAACCGCGTCATTGGCGCCATTTCCTTTTTGACATTTCTGACAAAGATTTTCAACTTACAACAATACAAGTTTCATACAACAGCATAGTTTGTAATAGCGTTGAACATGTCGAATTTTGTGCCTGGAAACTACGATTTGCGGACAGCATTGATTTTCTGTTACCAATTGAAGAAAACTGCTGCAGAATCGCATCGAATGCTTGTCGAAGCTTACGGAGAGCATGCTCTTGGTAAATCACAGTGCTTTGAGTGGTTTAAAAAATTCAAAAATGGCGTTTTTGACGTGAGAAACGAAGAACGTGAAAGACCACCGAAAAAGTTTGAAGACAGCGAATTGCAAGCATTGTTGGATGAGGATGACGCTCAAACGCAACAACAACTCGCGGATCAATTAAATGTGACACAAGAAGCCGTCTCCATACGTTTGAAAGCCATGGGAAAGATCCAGAAGATGGGAAAATGGGTTCCATTGGGTGTATTTTCTATACAAAAATTCCGGTTTCATATTTATAGACCTGGTACACAAGACAGCTCCATAATCACCGGACGCCGGAAGGTCACGCACACGAAGCCTTTACTTGTCCGAATCTCTTAACTAGAAAATGGCAGGCAGCAAAACCGGGAACGAATCGTGAACAAAATAACGATAAACGAATCCCGGTTACATCAAATAAAATAAGAAAATCCTAATTAAATAACTGACGTCCGAAATAATAATAATAAATAAAGATAATAAAAGCAACGAACAATTTGACAAGCGAGATACGCCTCGAACCGTACTAATCCCTCGTGATCCAGTTCAAAATACGGGATGACGGCCGAGCACGCACTGCATAAGCTCACAGAGATAAAATAAAACAATGCCCAACATAAGAGAAATGAATAAATTAATGAAAATAAAATAAAGTAATGTAAATCAATCAGCGTCAATACAAAAGAACAGTCGGAGTCCGCGACACGTAGTCCAAAATAATGAAATAAGCCAAAGAAAAAAAAAGTAATATAGCCACAGGTATGTCCAAGCTCGAATGTACTTATCAGTCCATACACAATAAAGAAAGAAATAACGACAAAAGACCGTTGAGGAAAGAGAGCTCACCGGGACGATGCTGCTGCGAAGTTCTCGTAGATCTGGGAAAACCCTCGGTGCTGACATTCACAGACTCGCTCTCCACGCCCTGAATTTCTGGTAGCGTGACTCAGCACCGATTGATTGCGAGTTTCTAAAGGGCCTGCGCTCGGTTTCCTTGCCTCAACAATTTCCTTGAGCGGTTGCAACGGTAGAGCGGGATAGTACAACAGTGCACGCTACGTCTGGCTAGCACAACGGTCACCGGGAAAAAGCCCCGAGGTTCTGCCGGCACGCGTGCCCGTGAACTATGATCCCCTCCTAACGAGCCGAACTCGGTTAATTGGGGAAATCGGTGTCGCTCGATGGCCGCGTCTAGCGCCTCGGCTGGACGACGCAAACATTAATAGCAGATAAAAAAGATGTGTAGTCCAGTCCGGCACGTGAGTCCCGTGAGATAGACCGGTTATTGCTAGTAGATCAGATGACCGAGGATAGATTGTAGCATATTGGCCGTAGACGAACGTCGAGCGGGGCGGCTGTAGATCTCAACTACGAGAAACCGAAAATGTCTGTATCCTCTCTCTCTCCTACGAAAGGGTGATTGAATCCCGAAGTCGACCAAAGGTATGTGTGGTACTCTTTCTCACTATTTCTCTCCATCCCTCGGTCGTACAATTTAAGAAAGAAGAATACAAAAAATAATAATTAAGAAAGTGCGGCAATTATTCTTTACAGCCCTGTGAGATTGTGTTGGCATCGTGTGAGCCGTCGTGCGAGGCGGACGCAGCGCTTGGATATTCTGCCACGTTACAGTATACTGGTGTGGCCTTCCGTTGCCGGGAAGGGCCCTACATTTTCCATGGATACTTTATCGAAGGCGTTACCAGGCGTGTCGGTTAACACCATCGGCTGTTTTGATTTGACTCGAACTAATTTTTTCAACTGGCACCGCCGCAACCGTGGATGAATTCTGTATGTCGACCTTCATATCCTTCCAGAAGAAGTTCTCGCGGATTCGCCAGTATGTCTTGTTCACACCCTTGTGACCCGATCCGAAAACCGTGTCATTTTTGAATGATTACTCTTTTTTCTTTTTCGGGTGGTACGCGAATTAAATTCTTACATATTTTTAAACTCAGGGCCTAATCCACGAAATTGTTTTTAAATAGTTGATTATGATGTTCCAAGGTATTCCGTCTAGCTCCTCGGTTCTAGCTATACTGACAAGGAAAGGTACTTTGGTGTCCCCCTCCGATTTTAATGCAACTCACGTATGTTGTAGAGCATCGAAAACTAAAAGACACGTATTTTTTTTTATCGGCAGAAAAACATTTTTAAGGGGTGAAATCGCCCTTCAAAAATAGCATGTAGAGGGGTGATTTTGCAGTTTCACCCAGAAGGCGTCAACCGATTTTAATAAAACAAAAACCAAAATACTCCTCATTGAAGACAATCAAAATTCCACGCTAAGTTGAAGAAAAAAATTCATTTGCAGGGGTGAACAACCCCCTGATTTTTCAAATTTCCACCCTACACAAAAAACTAATCAACCAAATTAAACAGAACATGTACCATTTGGAAGGGCCATTTAAAATAAAGTTGACGTATTTTTGCACATTCACAGGAAAATGAGTTTACGGGGGTAAACTACCCCTTATCCATTAGTACGTATATTTGTGCGTACATTCTTGTTTCTCGTTATTTACATGTTAAAGAGCTGCTTGCGTTCACTCTTTGTGCTGATTTTGTGCTTATCAATAATTTATCGTCATATGTCATCGACCTTTCGATTAGATAGTATTTCGATTCGGCGCAAATTTCGGAATAAGTCGATGATGCAACAGTCGTTCCATCTATAGAACTTTGTCAGTTATTCCAACGAAATGAATATGATCTTATTTTTTTTAGTAATCTAATCATACGCCAATATGATAAAAATACTTTCGACGCAGTAAGAGGTGTTTTCTACATAGGCGGCTATCTGGGACTGTGTATTATCTGCTGATATCGCATGTGGTTCAACAACAAGTCTTTCAAATATAAAAGCCGCGATACATACAGCGATCTTCAGTTGCTCATTTGAACGGAGTGCCAGTGCGTCAGTTATAATTTCTGACAAAAAAAAATCAATAGACCATGAAAGTGAATCCAATCAACGTCATTAAACTTCTTTTGGCTACATTTCAAGCCATAAATATTCCCGAAACTCCGATTAACAATGCAGAAATCGAGGTAAAGCAGAATTTCGAAAAAGTTCTGGTCGACTGCATGGACGATTATAACGGAGTTGAAATTATCGAGGAACAATCGCTAGATTTTCAAGAGCCATTCAAGCAATATGATGTTAACCCTGTCGAGGACACTCTTTGGCAACATGATGAAGGTCCAGTGGATTCTAATACTTGTTCTAAAGACGAAGAAGACATAAGCTACGATTACAAACGCAAAGCAATCGAATACTGGAGATCCGGTAAGAAGAAAAATTACAGTGTCGATACCGTGAGTCAGAAATTCAAAAAAGTCAAATCTGTACGACAATTAAAACACTGGGCAAATCAAATGAACAAAGGTGGGACCTACAAGGAGAAATTAGCTCAAATCTCTGAATATACTTTGAAAAACATACAAGCCGCAATAGATGCTGGTTTCATTGTTCATGATATCGACCTTCAAAAGTGGGCTCTACAAGCTCAAAAAGAGATAGGTCACGAAGACATTCGTTTTAAAGCTTCTCATAATTGGCTTCGGAAGTTCAAGAAATCACATCGTATTGTGTCCAGGAAAATTAATAAATTCGTAACATGAAAGACTATAGAAGACGAACCAGTTTTAAGGATGAATGCAGAAAACTTCGTAAATGAAATTAAACCATATATTCAAACATATGGACCGGAAAACATATATAATTCAGATCAGAGCGGTTTTCAACTGGAAGTCCACTCTGGCAGGACTCTGACGACTGAAGGAACTAAACAAGTGCAATGTGTAGTACAATCCGTATCATCTACAACTCACAGCTACACTATCCAGCCAACCATAAATGCAGATGGAAAATTATTGTCACCCCTTTTTATCGTTCTAAAAGAGGGAAAGGGTGAGTTCGGCCTAATCGTGGAAAAAAATTTATTCAGGCCAGAAAACCTATTTTTAACAGCAACGAAATCCGGAAAAATGACTTCAGGTATGGACAAAAATGATTGCCAGAAAATATTGAACATATGATGAATTATACTATATCGATAACCAATATCATCCTATGTATAGAGCACTTCAAAATTTGGTTGGAAAAAGTATTCTTTCCCAACACCGGCCGTGACAGCGTATTGTTGATAGACTCGTGGAGTGGACACTGCCCAGAAGTTGTTCTAAATGCAACACCTCGGGGCAAAAAAATAATCACAAAGATAATACCTAAAGGCACCACAGGGAAAATCCAACCACTCGACGTTTTTGGTTTCCGAATATGGAAAAATTTTGTACGACATTTTTCCGACAGTGTATTATTACTCAATTCTGATATTAATTTGCACTTGAGAAACAACATAATCAAACTGCAATCTCTCGCACACAATCAACTTTCATCACCCAGATATATAAATCTTTTCAAATATGCATGGTTCAAAAGTAATTATATAACCGATAAGCCAAACGAATTCGACAATCCAGTGAGTTTTGGTTTCGGTCAATCGTCTCAAGCACACTGTGAAGTACTAGGTTGTAATAATGTGGCCATCATCAGATGCTCATGGTGCAAGAAGTCTTTAAGCTTGCAACATTTTTTTGAAGAGTATCATTTCTGCACGACTTACGAACCATGATTGCTGCAAATTATGACGTGCACATTGCACGTTGATGAATTGTAAAAGGAATGATACATTATAATATATACTGTGGTGTATGTAGATGCGCAAGGCGGTAAGAATAAATGTGAGAGAATGGAGAGTGGGGAGAGCGTTAACATGAGACGTGAAAAGGACGACAGTCGAATAAATGCGCATGCCGAAACCGGGTATTTCTTATTTCTCGCCTATGTCCTCAGCTGATTGCCGCTGTTTCGAAATACAACCATACATATATGCCATACAACCACTCAACCCCAGCAACATTCCCCAGTATTCTGTATTTGAACAAGCTATTTTTTTCAGTAAATAACGCGAAACTCGTGAATGGACTATTCTACTTGTAAGTACCAGCCGGTCACCCCCTTAATAATAAATAAAGCATCATGCGAAGTTCCCCCCTTTGACTTCGGCTAACAGGAATGTTTTGAATCAATTCGGACATTTAAATAACGAGAAACAAATATACGTACTAATGGATAAGGGGTAGTTTATCCCCGTAAACTCATTTTCCTGTGAATGTGCAAAAATACGTCAACTTTATTTTAACTTGCCCTTCCAAATGGTACATGTTCTGTTTAATTTGGTTGATTAGTTTTTTGTGTAGGGTGGAAATTTGAAAAATCAGGGGGTTGTTCACCCCTGCAAATGATTTTTTTTCTTCAACTTAGCGTGGAATTTTGATTGTCTTCAATGAGGAGTATTTTAGTTTTTGTTTTATTAAAATCGGTTGACGCCTTCTGGGTGAAACAGCAAAATCACCCCTCGACATGCTATTTTTAAAGGGCGATTTCACCCCTTAAAAATGTTTTTCCGCCGATAAAAAAAAATACGTGTCTTTTAGTTTTCGATGCTCTACAACATACGTGAGTTGCATTAAAATCGGAGGGGGACACCAAAGTACCTTTCCTTGTGAGTGAATTTATTCTTAAATCATCTCAAAAGTCGTGTCCTCGTTGGTAGTTACCAGGTGTATGCATAAGTTTTTTCCGGTTTTTTGGTAAAAAAAAACACGTAATTTTCAAGTAAAATTAATTTTCGTTTTATTCAAAATATTGGCCATCGGCTTCTACACATTTTGCCCATCTTTCAGGTAACTTATGAATACCATGCCAGAAAAACTGCTTGTCTTTTGCGGCAAACCATTCGTCGAGCCATTTTCCAACTTCCTCGAAATTGCTGAAGTGCTGATCTGGGAGCGCGTGCCCGATTGATGCGAAGAGGTGATAGTCAGATGGCGCCAGGTCTGGCGAATACGGCGGGTGCGGAAGGATGTCCCATCTAAGCGATTTCAAGGTGTCTTTCACTGATTTTGCTGTGTGAGACGGCGCATTGTCGTGTAACAAAATCACTTTGCCATGTCTTCTGGCCCATTCCGGTCGTCTTTCGATTAATGCGTGGTTTGAATTAATAATTTGTTGGCGATAGCGTTGTGTATTAACGGTTTCGCCGGGCTTCAAGAGTTCATAATACACAATACCGCTCTGGTCCCACCAGACACAGAGCATGGTCTTCTTGCCAAAGCGATTTGGCCTTGGTGTTGAAGGACCGGCTTCGCCAGGTGAAAGCCACGATTTTTTCCGCTTCGGGTTTTCAAAATAAATCCATTTTTCGCACCCGTCACAATTCGATGCAAAAATGATTTCCTTTCGTGGCGTTGAAGCAGCACTTCACAAGTGACTTTGCGATTTTCTATTTGACGTTCATTCAAATCGTGTGGGACCCATTTACCGAGTTTATTGATCTTCCCCATTACTCGTAAACGTCTGCTGATTGTTTCTTGTGACACATGTAATGCTTCTGCTAATTGCCGTTGAGTTTGAGTTGGGTCATCATCCAATAACTCCTGCAATTGCTTGTCTTCGCATTTTTGTGGTCTACCAGAGCGCTCACTGTCTTTCACATTGAAATCACCACTTTTAAATTGTCGAAACCATGTCTCACATGTTCTAATCGATGGAGCGTGTTCACCATATGTTTCTACCAGCAAACGTTGACTTTCAGCAGCCTTTTTCTTTTGATTAAATAAGAAAAGCAATGCGTGCCGCAAATGTTCTTTTTCAGGCACAAAACTCGACATGATCACTGAACGATAAAACAAAGGCGGTAGTTTTTGGCGGACTCAACTTGTGTGTGTTTGTAGGTTAATGTCAGACGAACAAAATGACGTATGTGTCAAATTAATACGCTGCGTACTTTTCGCTGGCGCCATCTCTTAGTTGAACCGGAAAAAACTTATGCATACACCTGGTATATACTTGGCATAGCCTGATGGGCCTGCGGAAGATGAGGAAGGACTAATTGACGAACTCGTGTCCCCCGTGACAGGAGTATCCTCGGAGGTACTTGCTTCTTCGTGCGCTAAATCTAGCGAAAATCCGGCAATCAAACAGTCCGCAGCGTCTCCCTCCCTTTTCTCAGCTCTTTTAGAACAGGTGAACATATACACATCGCCGTCTAGTCCATCGTCGTCCTCTCGCAACCTGATAGGCGTAACTAGGAAAACCGTCCTCATTGGGTACCAGAGGATCGCGCGAAAGGGCATCAGTATTCGCCGACCCTGGTTTGTAGAGAATTTTATAATCGTAATTTCGAGGCTTGAAACGCCAGTCAACCAAACAGTTTGACGGGTCTGTTACCGAATCCAACCAAACTAAAAGTTTATGGTCGGTAGGTACAACACTTTTTTTTTCCGTAAACGTATGGTCTCAAATAATCGACTGAGTAAATTATGGCGAGACCTTTTTTTTTTCCGGTTACCGAATAGTTGAGCTCTGCTGGTGTCAATGTCTGCGACGTATAAGTAATCGGGCGGTCTTTGCCGATCTCGCTCTGACTAATTATATCCCCGATGGCGTGAGCCGAAGCATTCGTCATAATTATATAAGATTTTTTAAAATCCGGGTGCTGGAGCACCGGCGATGTACAAATAATTTCGCAGAGTTTATTGAACGCTTGCTCCTGGCTTTCTATCTATAAAAACGCGACCCCTTTCCTTTAAAGTAGTGTGAAGCTTTGCAATACCCAAGACATTTTTGACGAATCGACGGTAGTAGCCAACCAGCCCGAGGAATTGCTTAATTTTGGTAGGATTAGTCGGCCTAGGGTAGTGTTGTTGGATCGATTCCAACTCCTTTGGATCCGGTCTTATACTATTCTCACTAATAATATGGCCCAAATACCATTCTTCCTTTCTGAGAAATTCACACTTATCTGGCTGGAGCTTCAAGTTCGCTCTATGCAATCTCTCTGCTGATTTTTTAAATTTATGTTCGGGTTCCTGGAGCGTATTAGCGTATATGACAATGTCCAGATACACGAACAGTTCGACATCCCGTAGACCGCACAATACACGATCCACTAATCGTTGGAACGAGGCGGTGGCATTCTCAAACCCGAAGGGCATTTGCGAAAATTGGTAGTGACCGCACGGCATCGGGAACGCCGTTTTATAAGCAACCGCGGGATCCACCTTAATTTGGTGGAATCCACTTGCCAAATCAACAGGCAACTCAGTACATTACAGGGCGCTCAGGTTGCGCTTCCGTTCGATTCGCGCTCGGCTGCGTTGAACGAGCGGTCTCGTTTCCCGACGCTTGACGTTTCTCAAACGATTCGCGTTTGTAACAATCCTTGAGCTCATGCCCCGATATATGGCAGTAAGCGCAAGTTTTTGTAGGCGGCCGCCGAACTGGCGTCACGGCCGGATTTCCCACACTTCCCGATCTAAATGGCGGTCGTTATTCGGGAAATTTTTGGCGACCCTTTTCCGAATTGTGGCTCGTTTACCTGTACCGATGATGGTTGCGGAATTCGCGGTTTGGACACCGTGACTTTGTCCTTAAAATTTCTATCGTCGAGATCTTTTACGACCCCAATTGTTTTAGTGTAAGCCTTCTTAAGGAGGGATTCCTGCTTTAGAAGACCCAAAAATAGCATTTTTCGAGGATTTTTTGGAAGGGAAACAACTTAGCCCAGCGAGCTTGGGGTATATTTTCTTATGTATTTGAAGTTTAAACATTTTTTTAAAAGTATTATATATACAATAATAAACTGTAGAGCAACGAGCCCTTTCCGTGAGCGCTTTGCCACTGTAATTTCCAATTGGTGGGACAGATTTAGTTCGTAATTCTTGTCTGAAACAAAACAACGAAAAATATGTCCAATTGTCATATATTTTTCTTCTGGATAAACCAAGAAAAAATTGAAATAATCATGAAATCATTTTTTTTTAATGTTTGAAAAAAAAAGGGTTTTTTCAACAAATAAAATCACTTTAACGTGCTGGAAAAGTTATTTAAAAATACATCTTTAACAATTTTGTTGGTTCACCTAGAAGAGAATTCAATACTCAAGAGAAAAAACTTTGGTTCGAGTCGATAGGTTGCTTAGTTTTTTTGCTATCACGCTCGCCAATTCAGAAAAATCGAACAAATAAAGACTGGAGAAAACGCGCTTTGAGTTTTTAATAGGAGAAAATATCAATTTTTGGTTTCTTACACTAATGATCGGCTAATCAGCTATTCCTAGTCCATATAGTAGTCTTTCTGCTTCCTCAAATAACTCGTTCTGATGCATTTGTTCGAGTCTACGAGCCGTACGAGCCTCCTTGGTGCTAAGTAACTGGCGCATGTTCTATCTTCCGATCCGTTGCGCGTCAGCGGTATCAGCAAACATTTTGCAATGCTGGCCAATATTCAAATCCAGCAATTGCATGGTATTCAAAATCGCTGAATACCCTTCGGTGAACATGCCTGCCGCCAAGTAGGCGGCGATTTCAACGATTTTTTTACCGGAATGCAGATGCTTCGGATTCATGCGCCAGACTGTTGAGTTGAACGACTCGTTTGAATTTTGCGTGTGACCGCCTTAGCATCTCGTGGGAAGGTCTTCATTTAATAGTTGTTCATAAATCGGACGAATGTGCTTCTCAATTTTTTCGTCAATCGTGCAGGATGCTTAAAAGATCGTAGTTGATTCGTGCATTCAGATTTGCATTCCAATAATTGATCCAGCATTGCTATTAGAGCTTTTTTTCATTTCTTGGACATCATCAATATTTCTTCTAATTGCGTAACCATAATAAATTGTTAGCTTTTTTATGACACCTACCGTCAGCCGCTTCTTACCACCTCGCTTATCTTTCTTCCTTATATTTCGGAGTTACCCATGCGTACCCATTCGTTTTTGTACGTGTCCCACGCACTCACTTTTTGTAACAGGGCAATCGTCACCTTCGAATTGGCATCTGTAACTTTGTGAATGTATTCTTGGATGGTTTATCTACCGATTTAGGCAATAAAAAAAGATTTTTGGACCTTCTAAAGCAGGATCCCCCCCTTAAGGTTTTCGTACCCCTCGAACCACCGACAGAGGTAAAAATCAGAAGGCAACCCTGATAGAACACTCATGGCTATCGCCCTGAGATTCATTTTTTGTGTATGTGTCAGGTGACCATAGTTCTGAGTTTCGCGCTCTAAGCTCGCGGAACCTAGAGCACACGACTTATATAATCAAGGACACGTCCAGTTTTACCCTTTATGAAATCACCGAGTTCCCCCTTATTGGTTCACGGTTTTCACGGCCCCAAAAGTTTCTTTGAGACGATCCGGGAACCTCGCGATCGTTTTGAATACGAGGTCTGTTAAAAAAGTATCGCGAATTTTGAATTTCCGCGGGCTTTGTATATTCGATTTTCGATTTTTTTGTGGCGTTAGGTTGGTACTCATGTCCCTCACTTATGCTGACAAAGTCGGCCATTTTGAATGTTTAGTTAATTGTTGACAGCTATTTTGGTTGGACGTCTTTTGGCTTGTCTTCGATTTTTGCCTATTCCAAAAAATGGATCAAAGAATCTGTATCAAATTTTGTGTGAAAAACAAAATTAAGTGCGCGGACGCATTCCGAATGTTGACTGTGGCATATGGTGAAGCTACCTTGGACCAAAGCAACGTTTATCGGTGGTACAAAATGCTCTCAGAGGGCCGAGACGATGCGAACAACGAAAAGCGTGCCGGACGCCCGAGCACATCAACAACAGACGAAAACATTGATGAAGTGAAGAAAATAATATTGGCCAATCGTCGAATCACCGTTAGAGAAGTTACTGAGGACCTAAACATATCGATTGGCTCGTGCTATTCGATTTTTACCAATGATTTGGGCATGAGACGGGTCGCCGCGAAATTCGTGCCAAAATTGCTCAACGCCCCTGCTCACACATCGCTGCTTGTGCGCGAATTTTTGCCCAAAAGACACTCTAATGATGCCGCAGCCACCGTATTCCCCAGACCTGGCCCCCTGTGACTTTTTCCTGTTCCCAAAAGTGGAAGAGGCCCATGGAAGGACGACGCTACGTCACAATTGAAGCGATAAAGACGGCATCGAAGGAGGAGCTAAACAAGAACACGAAAAATGATTTTTTTAAGTGCTTCGAGGATTGGGAAAAACGTTGGCATAAATGTATTATATCCGAAGGGAATTACTGTGAAGGGGACAAAATAGATATTTATGAACAAATAAATACTTCTTGAAAAAACACAAAATTCGCGATGTTTTTTGAACAGACCTCGTATATCATCCTCAACAGCGGTGTACGCCGTCCTCTTAATTTATTTCTCAATAACCACGAGAAAGTGGGTTCAAGGTGAAGCGAAAGCAACTCCTTTGCATGTTTACAAGCACGCGCGAATTTAAAAATAAGAGGATTATCCCCATCAAAAATGGGTACTGGCTCGAGCACGTCCTTGAAGGACAGTTGTGTGTTTATCGTCTCCCGAATTGGCGGTGGTGTTAAAAAAATGTAGACTTCCGGGATGGTCGCTATCCTTTGTTTCACGAATATTACGATTTCCTGTTTCATGGTTTGAAAATCTCTCCTTAATTTGGTTAACACGTCTTCCTCTTTTCGCGATGGTGCTCTAGGTTTAACCTCAAGGAGTTCGAGTTCCCGCTGTTGAATATCGATGAGGCTTTCCCCGTGTTCAACTTCTCGTTCCGCGAGTTCGGGTTGCGCATATCAAGAGCTTGTTCGCGGGCCTCAAGTTCACGATCGCTAGTACGAAATTCCTGTTCTTTTTGCACCTGCTTACCCGTATCATTATCGTCTCCCATGGTGATTAATACACAAATACCAGTCAGATAGTCAAGCAGGATAACGGTGGAGAGGAGTCAAGGATGCCGGGGCAAGGGGGCATGCGCTGCTCCGAACTTTAATTCGTAGCTGTGTTAAATCGACGTCACAGAGAATTCAGACATTTAAACATGATTCTTTTGATTTTGACTGTGCTAGTTCCAATTATTAACACGTTATTGGTATCTTAATGCTCGATTCTGTTTTAAATCAGTAGTCCGATTAGCGATTTGAATAACTTATTTCGACCAACAGATTTTAAACTCGTTCACGCGTACTTTACCGCGAACGGCACTACTTAAACCACCAGAAATAGTCGACCACCGGCAAACAACATTTTTGAATCCTTCGTTATGTCTCGTTTTGTAAAATGCAGGACGTAGTGGGTTGAAACGTTACACGAGATCGAATTTGGTATAAATCGATTTGTTTGCGGGTGTGACATTACGACAAATTGAAAGGCTCACAAAAATCAAATTCAAAATACATCATATCGTGCATGACAACCAATTGCGCTACGCACAATATAAAGTTTTCGGCTATTCGATGTTTTAAATAAATATATATATATTTTGTAACCGCCTTCTCCAACTCCAGCACACAAGTGCACGTGGTTGGTTACAAAAGCTCGTGTTCTTGCGCACTAGGCGCCATTCCCGCAAAATAAAATATTTCACGAGACAAATTTTATTTGCGGGCCATAGACACGAGGCCGACTCGGCTTTGCTGCAGCCTTGGTGAATGATAGAGGGGAGGGGTCAGTCAAGGGTTTCCCGCAGTAAATTTCAACATGTCCTTTGAGAGGCGGGAACAAAACAATTAATTTATTATCGAAATAAAAGTTACACTGATCCAAGTCACCAATTTGAAAAGCACGGTTGTGAAGTGACAGATGGCAGCGTGCTTGGTTCCCGTTGACTCAGTTTCTCAAAAATATTGAACAAAAAATATCGGACCGGTTGTAACACTTAATTATTTCAACCAAACGAACATTACGCTGCACAATCACACCAATCTTTACACACATCCACTCGCCATACGAGATCTGCCCGGTCTAGAAAATGAAATAGAATATGGCAAAACCAGACGCAACCACGATAAAGAAATGTGTCGTTCTTAAAAATCTGATAAGTCAATTAATACCACAAATTAGGGTCGATAATTAAAACGAACGTCAAGAATAAAATAAATTGCAGGAAATAAAATTGCTAACCAAAATGGGTCAAACGCAATAAAATAAATAAAATGCACAAAATTAAATAGCTCGGAATTGGTCTTCGCGCTTGCAATTTACTCTCTGCGCTCACATGCTAACAACAGGAAATTTAACCAATTTACGCAGACTGCAACAAAAGATACTCGACAATTCAAATGGAGACTCGATACCTCCAACGGTTCTCTCAAAGTCAACGATGAGGGTCTCTCACGACCAATATTGCTCTCGTTATTCGACACACTTACACAGGCATCCTTGAACTCTAACGCGCTCAAATTTATAATATAAAAATACATCAACTGGAACCCCTTCGGCGACGCTCAAGCTTTCGTAAAGCGAATTAATTATAAAATTTGAGTTTCAGGCGGTAGCTGTACGACCGCTAAACTAAAAAACGTTAGAATCCTGGCACGACAGCATGCCGTCACGTCAATATCGCTTGAGTTTTCTCATAAAAAATGAATTTAATTTCCCAAACTCAAATCAGAGAGGAATGACGGCCTTACCGGAAGTTTGCAGTAACGGAAGCCCCTTAAGAAGAAATCTCGTAGTGGTCCAGAATTGCCGGAAGTTTGCAGTAACGGGAGCCCCTTAAGATAAAATCTCGTAGTGGTCCAGAATTGCGGTTGGCAAGTGTCGGTTCTCGTCGGACAGACACGAAATCGGACACGCTGGTAACCTCCTGTTTCTTCGATACGCAACGCAAGAGTCACCGAAAATACGTTGACTATCGCCGTTCGAGCTGACCAACACCCACCTTCAAGATCTCGTTCACCGGTATAATTCAAATAACTCAGTGGTACTTGCGTGTGATGTACATTTACATGCCGCTTCATACACTTGGTAGCGTAGAGAATGTCGAATGATGCCGAGGGTAGTTGGAGCCTCTGGTCCCGACGAGATGATGCTGGGATGGTCTTGGACGTTCTTCTCCAATCGAGAGCGCTGGCGTCATTGTTGCTACCGGGACACCTGGCTCTGAGATTTCGATTCGGAAGCTCGAGATCTTTTCTCCGGTTGATAAGGGAGAACCTTCCGTAGTCGCTTTGCTGGCTCCGACGTCGTTGCTCGGGGGGCGGCGATAAGGTCGCCGCACGCTCGGGAGTAACATAAAAAATGAAAAACCAAACGACATTAGTTTCGAGTGTCGATTCGTTATAAAATATCCTGTTGGATCACGTCGGGGAAGATTTGGTCGAAAGAAGAGGTGTCACCACCTATGACCGCCCACGTCATGTCTCCCTTTGTGACAGGTGCGAAAATACCCTGTCACAATATGTATGTGAAAAGTTAGCTTAGCTTCCCGATACGGCGAGACTCGACGCGAGTAAGCTTCAGAGACGGACTTACAAATTGGTACATATGTATTTCAACCGGACCAATACCCCGAGGGTAAACCGCATTTTTCAAAAGAGAATGTCGCGATTTAAAGACATTTGTAACACAAAATCGTATTTCGTAACAATCACCCGTTTTATCCCACCGCTGCCATCAAAAATTCATATTGTTGCGTCCTGGGTTTAGGGGCGGGGGACGCAACGAAGAATAACATATTTTTATCTCTGTTTTGTACCAGAATGCGCTGGCTTGGGACCGTATCATGATAGACTGGTCATAAAACAATGGCGTTGGAAAGAAATTATTGCTTGAATTATCTTCCGAATTCGAGGGTTGATTTGTTTAGTTGATCACGACAACCTCATCGCGATCAGAGTCACCTGACCCAGATTCGGGTGAATTAGGGTCGTGTTCCCGGTCAGGTTGTTGCGGGGGAAGCAGAGCTACTCCAGACGTGGACGGTCCAAGCGTGGCTTGGAGTCTGATCGAATCGTGCACCCTCGAACCCGCGTTGGTCAGATGGTGGCTATCACGATCTTTCAGATTTTCCTACCCCCTTTATTATCGGCCCAATCTCTCGCTTCTATTGAGACGTTGGACAACCTCTGGGCGTTAAGATTCGCAGGCGTGCTACAGCTAAAAACGTCAGTAGGCACTACCACCCCGGTTACGCCTCGGGTGTATTTATGCTTAATACGTTGCCCAGCCATTTTACGCGTTTTCCCATCAATTTAAAGGAGGTTGGGTTAAGATGTAAACGGTTCGCTTGGCCAGCACGACGTTGCTATGCGAGCCGTTTACGAAAAGATGGGAACTAGGATGTAGAGACCTGAGACACCACGCACGCTCGTGGAATAAAGCGGTCGAGAGAAATGTGCAATTTGCATTGACGCGATCGTAGACTTGCAACGATTGCCCGTCGCGGAATCCAACAGCACGTGACCTGGAAGTGCAACGAGGGCTGCGCTCCAGGTCACCTATGCAAAAAAGGAAATGACCAAAGGCCCTGGATGACCCTACAATCTAGCGTTGTCTAAGTAGCTGGCTCACGAGAGAGAAATCGAGGCAAGCTTACGACAGAATACAGTGAGAAAAGTGGAACGTGGAAATTGGGAATTGTGGTAGGTCGTTTGATAGGCACACGAACTCACACTTTTAGAATGTACCAATTCATTGTTTATTTGCAAGATAAAATGTACGGGAGTATTTACGCACGTGTTTTGAGGAGGGTGAAGGAAATTCTGATGATAAGGAGATTTTTATTCCAAGGAATTTGCATTAATCGGAATGAAGTGAGGCGACTGAAACACCGGTTAAAATAAATAAATTGCACTGTGCGAAGATTTATTCGCGATTCAAAACCAAAGGATAACAGAAAATATAACTGAAATAATAATACACAATGAGAGTTTATGAATCAGAGACTACCCCCACGAGGCTAGCTAACTGGTACAATGACTGATTATCTAGACCACAGACCGTAGGCAGAAGTGACCTAATTGTTTGTTATTCGTGAAGAGATATTGCACAAGTGAACATGAGAAGTCCGGACCGAATCCGGATGAGTCGCGAGACACACTGAAAGATTCCTGTAATAATGAGTAGGTCCGGTGCACTGTTCCAAAATATTTCAAAACAAACGTGTCTGGCAAAACAGAAGCGTTTCTTAGAAAGCCCGGTATAGAACTGTTTGAAGCGTGCCGTTTGAATATCGAGAACAAAGTGTCCCTTCTCGACGAACTGCCGCACCAGTATACTCGAATCGTCCGGGCGTAAATCGAACGATCCAAGAGACACTGTAACAAATTGTAACGAAACCGATTGAATTCCATTGCGCACTACCGAAGAATTACCGGGAACTTGAAGCGTGCACTTAGAAACCGAAGTTGTCTCGAAGACGACCGGAATAGAAGTATGCTTGTCGAAGAACGTGATAGAATTGCTTTTTGATGGAGAAACCGAAAAAAGCCTGAGTGAAGTGGGGTGGAAAACGGAAGTGACCGAAAGTCTAGAAAGATCGGCTAGACATTTCCCTATCAACTGAGGGCCTCTCGAGGACTCAAAAAACTATACACTATTTTGAATGATTAATATCAAATGTCCGAACAATAATGTAGACGCGAACGACAAATATTAATTATGTAAGCACACAATAATGCAGATGCGAACGACAGAATTATATGCGCGAACAACAGCAAAAATATAAATTCATATGCGCCAACAATAATGTAGACGCGAACGACAGAATTATATTCGCGAAAAATAACAATAATGTGAAATCATATGCGTGAACAATAATGTAGACACGAATGACAAAATTATATGCGCGAACATTAAGAGTGTTGTAAGATCATATGCGCGAATAATAACAATAATGTCAAATTATATGCGTGAACGACAAATTTATATACGCGAGCAATAATGCAGATGCGAACGACAGAACTATATGAATTATATGAATGATATGAATTATTATCGCTGCCGTTCGAAGAGTGGCTGAACCTATACCACAACACGGGCCGTGGAACCGCTTACGGTAACTAAAGTCGAAGCGAATACAGTCAAATAGATAACGTAGGAATGTACCGAGTAACAATATCGCGTGACAATAACTAGGGTGCGAGAGAAGCTGTGCGTTGCTGCGACTAGTACGACTTATGAACATTATATTAAGTAGCTTTAGAATATTCGAATTACCCGTGGTATGCTACTTCTACGTGGGACCGAACAAAGTCGCACGAATGATTAGCGCGCGATGTTTCGCTCAGCGTCTCTGTGCGTACACCCTAGCGAATGAAGCACTTTATATGTGCACATAAGTATAAGTGTGTTTGTGAAGAATTTGTCGCACAAAGGGGTCGTCTCAACGTTTTATAAAAAGTGTTGCAATCTAAATAGAATATGCAACACTTCCATAAACGTTTTAATATATATATTGACACGTTTCGCGATATCGTCTCCTCTTTAGAATTCCAAATTGATTTCTTTCCTCGGTCGGTGGTTGGGATAATGTATTTAGAGCGTAATAAATCACTATTCAATTCGCGTGGTTTTTTAATGCTGAATTAATCCTATCTCCTTCTCTAACGAAGAGATGGTGTGCTTAGGAATTTATTCAAAAGGATTCGTGCACTGGGCTGGAGCTAGGGGCCTGGTACTGGTTTTATTTTATTTATTTTTTTTTGGGAGGAGACCTTAGTTTAGGTTTATTTGTCGCATTTGTCCTTGACAGACGAGCGTTTAGTTACCTGTTCATCATTGGTCTTCTTATTTTTGGGATCTTGATTAGCCTTTTTAGGATGGTAATAGGTGTGGTAATTGCTGATGTTATTGGTTTTTATACGAGGTGACTTATGGTCACCACGCAATGCGTGAGAATCGGAAACATATGCTAGTTAAATTAACTTTTAAGTTTGATTTTATATTCGCCGTATCGTTAACGTTACTGTAAGGTGCCTTACACTTGATGTTACCAGAACCTATACTAGCGCGGTTTACGCGATTTTCTTAATGATTACGTATGCAGGATAGATCCTGTTCTTAATCTTCTTAATGATTTTAATATTCATGTAGGGAGCTGGTGTCATCACATGGAGCTTGACACTCCTTTTTTCAAGATAAGTGTAATAATTGTGTCGCGTTTCTACGCGATTTTCCTTAATAATTACTATTTGTTATTGTTTGGCTTCCTACGTTACGAGCTCTCTGTTCACGTACGATACGGGGTTCGCAGTGTTCATTGACGACACGCGCCCTGTGCTTCTGATACTGAGGCGTCGAAGTTGCGGTATTAAGACGCGAATCACCAACCTTAAGGGGTTTGTGATTAGTCCTTTCTACCAGACTCCCACCGAGGTATCAGTCTGCGACAGGGGTTTGTAGACCACTGGTCCATACTCGTTAAGAAACATGCAGGCACACGCAACCATATAGTACGCGCGCGGTTCAGCAAGACAGGACGCTACGCCCGTGGTCCTTTGACACGCGTATTTTTCACTTTTCAAGAGACGAATAGCCACGTCGCTATGCGTGGGGACCCGTTAGAGAGAGATGCCCTAGCGCTGTGAATACGGGTGGCCAAGACCATGCAGGGGCACCTTACTATTCATAGAGTATTCCTGATTAGTTCATTCGACCAATTGACGGCCACACCGCAATGCGTGGGAATCGGTTTGTCGAAAGAACACTAAAATTAATTTGCCAATTAATTTGCCAAACTATTTTAAAATTATTTTGTAAGTTGGCTGTCGGGCAGCACTTCATCATCTTGAGGATCTTGATTCAACAAGAGCCCTGAGGCTTATCGCGTCGCGTCTTATATATTAGTTTTATGTGCGGGCGCTGAAGGGGTTTTTTCGGAGCATATCGCGTGATATTTATATCACTTGGTATCATGGTAAGAGGTATACAGGGTAGTGTGTCGAGGTCCCGTTACATTTTTTTAATTTACCCGTTCCGCTGTTTTTCGGTGGTCAAGGAGTGTTAGACCAGATTCTTACAAGGTTTTGTTTCTCGTTTCAGTGTTATTTTCCTACCTGTTGTTGGTTCATTCTTTCAAAACAGTACTTTTGGTATTTTTTGTTAGTTTCTGGGTTATTTTACATCTTTTTGGTTCTAGCTAGTTTCCTCGTGATGGTAACACCATCACATCGGGTTGTGTATTCCTGCTTTCATTTGTTGCCGAAAGTTTGTTCTTTGGTCCGTTTTTGGTGTTGTTTTAATAGTTGATAGCCACGTGGGGGCTGCTGCTACGTGGTTACGTGTAACATTACCCTGCATTTCCCTGATTTGATGTAGGCCTGCCCCGTGGTTATTTGGGCAGTAGTCTTGGCGGGCTGTGCGGGTGCCTCGCGTGGGGTCTTTGCGGGAAGGTGGGGCTTCGCCGCGTGAGGTGTCTGCGTAGTTGGGTGGTCGCATCCTCTAGCGATCCTGCCTACGGATGAGTGCCATATCTCGGAGGTTTTGGGTTTATTTGATGCTTCGCGTCAGCCTACTTGTTTCTTCTGCTCGCCTGGTGCTGCGGGCACCTATTCCCGTCTTCATTTATTGATTTGTTGGCGATAATTTATTTTTTCTGTTCTTTTCCTTGATCGGGATCCAGTTTGACTAACATAAGGAATATGCTATTTTACCTGGAATTATGTTTGCGTAATTATTGTATTTCCATGTGTTCTTCGTTTTATCGTTTGATTTGTAGCGGAATGCGCTGTTCACGTTCCGTTACAATATATCAATATATATATTGCAATTTGTCAATGCAAATTGCAAATTGTCAACTCATTATTCTTGTATGTTTCATTAAGATTGACTTTTGAAGTTTAAAGTGTAAACTTTAAAAAATGTAATCTTATATACAGGGTGGCCGATTTATCTGAAGACATTGAAATATTTCGAAAACTACGCATCGGATCGAAAAAAGTTCTGAATAAAATTTGTTGGCCTGGAAGAGAGTCATCCAATGATACCAAAGTCGACTCCTCACCCCCACACCCAGGGGTGGGGGTAGGGGCAACTTTGAAATCATAAATGGGAACCCCTATTTTTTATTGCAGATTCGGATTCCTTCTAAAAAATAAGTAACTTTTATCTGAAACATTTGTTTTCGGTTCGTGATAGATGGTGCTGTAATCGCAAGAAGCCTGATTTTTGCGAATATCTCGAGAAATTACACATCGGATCGAAAAAAGACTCACTTAAAACAAGAACCCCGATGGTGAGAGGCAAGGGGACTCACCTAAAACAAGCACCCTGATGGGAACAAAAAACTACTACGTCCACGTCGTTGTCCCTGGGTAACGCTAAAAGTAGTTATTAACTTATTGATAAACGAATACATGCTTTCGATTGCAACGCCATGTATGAGAAAATTTAATATCAACAATAAAGTGAAATCAATGGATTTGATCATGGAAAACCAGGAAAAAAATAGGGTTTTCCAATCACGACTTTGAAGCAACTTCCATTTTCACCACAATGGGGGAGGGTGGATCGAGTTTTGTATCGCTGAATGCCGTTTGAAAAATTAAACATGTTTTTTTTTTTTCGATCCGATGTGTAATTTCTCGAGATATTCGCAAAAATCAGGTTTCATGCGATTACAGCGCCATCTATCACGAATAAAAACAAATCTTTCAGATAAAAGTTACTTATTTTTATGGGGAATCCGAATCTGCAATAAAAAATTAAGGTTCCTATTTACGATTTCAAAGTTGCCCCTACCCCCACCCCAGGGTGTGGGTGAGGAGTCGACTTTGGTATCATTGGATGACTCTCTTCCAGGCCAACAAATTTTATTCAGAACTTTTTTCGATCCGATGCGAAGTTTTCGAAATATTTCAATGTCTTCAGATAAATCGGCCACTCTGTATAAGTATATATAATTGTCACGTCCCGGATTTGAAAAGGGAACGCAACTAGACATAATATACAATTTTCTCCATTTTGAACCAGAATGTGCTGGCTCGGGATTGAAGCACGGTCGATCTGCCAGTAGACGTAGTTATTATTAAACTCTGAATTTCTGCGACAATTTCCGACCACTTGTCGTCTTCTAAGATGGAAATTTGGCAAATCGCAACTCGGGGTCTGAGTCAGCGTTACCTAGATTCCTGCGTTATCTATCTTTTTTGGTCGAAAGATCTCAAACAATCAAAGCTGTGGTGATATTTTTTCACAATTTCTTTAGAAATTAAAAACCATCGAATGCGGTTGCTTCATTAATTCTTAACGAATGAGTGAGGCAATCAGAGTTGAGAAAAATTAGGGATTCGATTGTTTGAGATCTTTTGACCAAAAAAAATCGATAACGTCGGAATCTAGGTAACGCTGACTTAGACCCCGAGTTGCGATTTGCCAAATTTCCATCTTAGAAGAAGTCAAGTGGTCGGAAATTGTCGCAGAAATTCAGAATTTAATAATAACATATACACGACCAATGATTGATTAATAGTAGATGTAGTTGTTTCGAAGAAATACCCGTTTACTTACGTTACAACTAGTTAGCGTGTCGAAAAACTAATTGAGCACGACGGCCCTGTCGTCGTCGGAGTTGGACTCGGTGGAGTCTGATTATTTCCACAAATTACCACATAGCGCCAACCCTATCATTGATAGGTGATGTCTGGTTACGTCACACCGCAAGCATTTATACTATGCGAGAAAAAAAGGATTCATACAAGATTCAAATAATATCCTCCTCCTCTATCATTGGAGGCGCAACTGTGCTAACAAGCGTATAGCCCTAGACCTCAACCTATTAATTAACCAGAACCCACAGTTTAAATTTAACACTAACATCCCTACACAGGATTTCTATAATTTTAAACGCCTAAACTTTAATAAATATTGGTCGCTTAACGCACGTTATAGGCATAGAAGAACACTGACTCGAACAAGGCAAAATAGATAACCATAAAATACTCGGCACAGCACTAACATTGTTATAATATTAATAAGGCTATGAAAGGGCAGCTGCCCTCCACCCATCGTATATATATATAACATAGTATCGTTTATGTAGTTTTTAAGTTTATGTAGTTAAGTTAAATCATAATTATGGTCACAAATATTTTCGTAGGGGTTTTATTATCACACATTGTATTTTCCCCATGCATCCATATCCGACACCTGACCAGTGCAGCAGTATTGTAATATCCATATATATTATCCTGGGTTTAACCACTTAGCCCTTCTACTGTTACAAATATATTGTAACATATCCTACCTATCGCTAAGACTCCCATACATAGGAGCATGATGATATTTATTCGCACGGCTTCTGCGATGATATTGGCCGGTTTTCTTTTCTGTATGTTAATTGCACCATTATTTCTAAGACTGTACTTACCTCAAGCAATAAACAATTTAGAAGGAAAAAAAATGTAGTGGGGACGGAGCTCTCGCTCGAGCTCTCCTGGCTACGCGATCTACTCGCTGGCCCCGCCGCTGTTCCGGTGGAGGCGTGAGCGCGGTGCATCCTTGGTGCATCGGCGCATCGGAAATGCGACAGGAGAGTCTCTTGCTAGTTTTTAGGGTGTTTTTCAAGTCCCTATGGATTTAATATATTTTTTATCCATACCACTTGGTTTATTTTCGATGCGAGATCTTGTCGGCTTGGATGCTGGGCTGCTTGGACGGCTGGTGGCTCAGTAGTTGGCCTTGGGAGATGTCCGTCTTAGCTGGCTCAGAGGTAGCAGACCTGGTCCTTGGAGTGCTGCGGTTGAAGATGCTTCTCCTTGGGTTGGCTAGGTGGTCTTCCTTTTAGCTGGTTGGCTGGTCCTCCTTTGGTAGATTCCGGATGTTGGCGAAAGTCTGAACAGAATGCTCTCCGACTGTGGTATGTTGTGTCCTTTTATACCGACTTCCACGCTCTTTTTCCAAGCTCTGCCGGTATAGCAGGGTATTACCATATCTAATAGTCGTCCTGTAGCCCATCTCTTGTAGCCCATTTGTCCCGTTAATTTCTTCTCTTCGATTATCGTGATTAACGTGTTCCTTGTGGATTGTTTTTCACACCTCTCTTGAGACTATAGTCTTACTGCTTGGTAGTATTACTATAGCTTAAATAACGGTAGTTTACCGTTGGTCTTTATAAGTGTGCGTATTGTATGGTATGAATCCCTGTATTTATATGTGTAGGTCTAGTTCAGGCTAGTTACTCTGGCTGTATAATTAAGTATAAGACGATGAATTCGTCGTCTTAGTATTAAATTATATGTGTTTAATATGTATTAAATACATATATGAAGTATATGTAAATATATGCATGAAATGGTAGAATTAAATTTTTAAAATTTTACATGTAAAAAAATCGGGGACCCAGGACGTCACATAATAATAAAAATTATATTGATAAGATCACATTTTTTTAAGTTTACACCTCAAACTTCATAAGTCAATCTTAATGAAAAATACAAGAATAATGAGTTGACAATTTGCAAGGTTCTACTTTGCAGTCTGATTTATTCGTATAGATACATAATTTGTTACAAAGTAGAACCTTGCAAATTGTCAACTCATTATTCTTGTATTTTTCATTAAGATTGACTTTTGAAGTTTAAACTTTAAAAAATGTAATATTCTGTAATCCTTTGGGTTTTTATTATATAGGAATATGTACGTTTACTATTTAAGCCGTTTATTATTACGGAGCTCATCGGAGCGTCCTTTTGGTTTAACGTTACATCTCAGACTGTTCGACGTTTCCAAATAACGTATCGTCTGTAACGGTAATTTTTATCGTTGACATTAAATTTATTTTCCCAGGGGATATCTGAGCTCGATCACAGGTGTAATTAATTTTAGACTTCTGGGTAGGTGAGAATAGGGTTTATTGATGCAAACAATTTAAATTAGGATATCAACGTTCGGTTTCCTGGTACCGATAACCAGTACAATTCATTTAAATGCGATAGATACTACGATTATTTTCACAATTATTTTCCGGTATTACGTCGACATATGGTCTCAGTACTTCCAGCTCGGTAGTCTGTTATTGTTTTGTGCGTTGGTAGTGACCCAGTCACTCTTCACGCGCACACACAGTTAAACGCGTCGGACTCGCTCTTCGCACCGATATCTCTATTATGTCTCTAACTCTCTCTATCTCTCGCTCAGTTCACTTCCTTACTATCTCCTTTAAACTCGCACGCTTATACACTTTTAATCTATCCTACCGGCTTAAACGCTCCGCAACTTAATTCTATTTGCCTAGAGACTATACGCTTAATTCTGTTTAATTAACTCTATACAATTGATTCTATTCACTTAAATCCTGTCAAAGCTAAATCTATTATCTGTTTCTCCTAAATTCCACTGATGATTTTTTTATATTATCGAAATAACTCGCCTGCCTTTCCTCGTTCTGTAGTCTTCGTTTTTCACTGACTCGATCTTTCTTTACTCACAGGACCACGAATTTTGATAAGGTATAATCGAAGATAACTCTCGAATACTAACTTGTAATCAGAATGTTCGTTTTTGATCGCCTTAAACTATCACATTTGTGCTAACAGCGCTAAGAGAGCTTTTCCCTCCGCGCAGGCTCTTTTATAGCCTTCACCCTTGCCTCATTCCCCTCTTCCTCACTGTCCATTGCAATTTTGAAATCTAACAGGTCTTAAGACTTTTGCGGCCGTTACCGCGCTACCCGTCTTCCCCTCGCCGTCAAGCGAAACCAGCTGATTGCTGACCTGCTGTTTACGACGGCGAGGGAATTCCTGAGCTGTGACGTAGCTCGTTTTTGTCCCAGGTCCGGGTTCGGTGGCCTAGAGCCCGCAGTGCTCGGTGTTACCGTAATAGTAAAGTAGGCTAGCGGTTGTAACTATGTTACACGTCTCGTTCTCGAATCTTCGATCACGTGACACCTCTATCTATACATATAAATAAACACATAATAATACTCTGCTAATAACGGTTTTCGCCTTACAGCTTCGGTCATCCTGGCTTTCTGTTCGCCTCGAATAACGACACACGAGTTATCTTTTTGCAAGATACTTGTCTACAGATAAAATCTTAACGCATACATTTACTTAAGCTAATCCTATGCACTATCCTCCTCAATGTCCGGGAGTTTTTCGTTCGGTCGCATTGCTTCTCGCCACAGCTTCATATTTCCAGCTTCCCAAACGCCCTCACAAGGTCGTCGAGTTACCGATCAATTATCTACGTCATAGACAACGTATCGTCCGAATCGGATACATTTTTTACGACATATGGTCTTTTATACCTTGGAATCAGTTTTTTAGGCGCACCTGGTGTGCTTTCAAAGTTTTTTACCAAAACATAGTCTCCTTCCTTATACTCGTATGGTACTTTATTATAATCCTGGCTTTTGACAATGTTTTCTGCCGGCTTCATTCTAGACGCATCTAAATCTCGTGGTTTCGGAGGCATCGTATCATCTAAACAGTCTGATATTCCGTCTACGAGTGTGCCACTTTGTTTTACTTCGAAGAGTAATTTACTGGGGGTATCTCTAGTACTTTTATGCACCGTATTGTTTAATGCATATTCTGCATCTAGGAGAGTACGATACTAATATTTTCCGGCTGAACTATCGGTTAGCTTGGCAACCATATGACTCAACACTCTATTTACGCGTTCGACTTGACCGTTTATCGTGGAGACGCGGTTGCCACTAAAATGTGTTGGATATCACTCTCTCGTACGAACTCTATAAATTCTTGGGACGTTAAACAGCTACCTCTGTCAGTAACTCTGGGTCTACTGTAACTTGCGAAATATTAGTCAAATGGTCGATTGTTTCCCTACTTTTCGTCGATTTTACGGCATATAATTTAGTAAACTTTGTGAACGCGTCTACGACTACGAGTACGTGCTGTTTGAGTCGATGCTTTTCGACGAGACCCCAATGATCCACATGTATAGTGTGAAATATCGCGTCACCTTTTGGTATACTTCGTATCATTCCCTCGATTTTTCCAGTGACTGGAGAGTATGCCAGACACTTCAGACAGTTTTGAACGTAAACTTTAATTTTCTCCTTTAATTTAGGGAACCAATAGTTTTGTTTTATTGCATCATACACCTTTTCTGGACCCAAATGTCCTAGATCATCGTGATATCGTCGAAGCACATGACTTTCCATTAGTACAGGTATATAAAATCATATTCTATCTTTTTCCTTTCGATATACTATACCATCTCTCAATTCGTATAATTTATTTTCCGCTTTTTCGAGTCTATCCCTGACACCCATGATTTCGTGATCTCTTGGCTTTGACTGAGCGCGAAATTTAGTTTTAAGGAAGGGTCTTCGATGACATGAACAATGTTGTGCTCTCTACTCAAGGCGTCGACATGTTTCATACGATTTCCGTTTCGATGATCAAATTGGCATTCGAAGCTTTCCATCTCATCACCCACCGAGATATTCGCGGATTAACGTCCCTTTTCTTAAGTGTTAACGCGACAGCGTTACAATCGGTGATTATTCTAAATTTAATACCTTGAAGGTAGACTCGAAATCTGCGCAACGCATAAATTATCGCTAATGTCTCCAATTCAAAACTATGCATTTTACTCTCTGGCTCGGATATACGTTTCGAAAAATAGAAAACTGAATGCAGTTCCTTATCTGCCTTACGTTGTAATAACATGGCACCGAAGCCTAACGAACTCGCATCGGTATGCAATTCCGTTTCATCATAAGGGCTGTAAATAGCTTTTACCGGAGCGCTTACAAGTTTTGATTTAAGTAACTCGAATGACTCGACCTCTTCTCGTCCGAACTTAAATTCCGTGTTCTTCTTGAGCAATGCGTATAGTGGATCTGCAATAATCGAAAAGCCTTGCTCAAATTTTCTGAAATATGTGCACATTCCAAGGAACGATTGGACACTTCGTACATTTTGAGGTACTGGAAATTGGGCTATTGCCGCTATCCCATATTTCGTGCGACAAACCCCTTGCGCTGAGATGTGATATCCTAAATAATTTATCTCAGTTTGCAAGAAGTAGCATTTGTCAATGCGAAGTTCCAAATTATTTTCAACAAGCAATTTAAACGTTTCCGACAAAACTTCTAGATGTCCATCTATCGTGCGCGTTGAACCTAAAAAGTCGTCCATATACGCGATAATTTTTTCAGTCTTTATGAGATCAGACAATACCTCATTGACATACCTTTGAAATGTCGACGGTGCCGTTTTGAATCCGAATAGCATTTTACAATATTCATACTGCTCGATCGATGTTATAAACGCTATATATTTTTTTGATTCTTCTGAAAAGGCAATATGATGGAAACCATCACGCAAATCAAGTAAAGTGAAGTTTTGTTTTTCGTTTAATGTATTGATCAAATCCTCTATCAGCGGGAGGGGGTAATTGTCGTACGCGATGACCTTGAATGCAAAGTCTCGGTTCGCCATTTTTTTTATTAGCCGCGCAACTAAGTTCCCGCTGTTTTTTTTTATGAAAATGCAACTTCATTGTGAAAAAATGATTACAAATGAATCATTCAAAATATTGCCCATCGCTAGCGACAATTTTTTCCCATCTTTCTGGCAGAGCTCGAATACCGTCACGGTAGAAGTGTTCGTCTTTTGAGGCTATCCACGAATCAAGCCATTTTGAGATGTCTTCATACGAGCTGAACTGCTGATTAGCCAGGCCATGTGCCATCGAACGGAACAAATAATCGGACGGCGCAATATCTGGGGAATATGGCGGGTGGGGTAGGACTTCACATTTGAGCGGTTCTAAGTAGGTTTTAACGGGTTTGGCAACGTGAGGCCGAGCGTTGTCATGCTGTAGAATCACTTTTTCGTGCCTCTGCTCGTATTGTGGCCACTTTTCGCGCAGTGCTCGGCTCAATCGCATTAATTGAGTTCGATACCGTTCCTCAGTGATGGTTTCGTTCTGTTTCAACAGCTCATAATAAATAACACCACCCTGGTCCCACCAAATACCCAGCAAAATCTTCGCAGCGTGAATATTCGGCCGAGCCGATGACATAGAAGCATGGCCGGGCAGTCCCCATGATATTGTTCTCTTTGGGTTGCTGTAATGAATCCATTTTTCATCAGCCGTAACGATGCGATGAAGAAAACCCTTCTTTTTTTGCCGCTGGAGCAGTTGTTCACAGGCGAAAAAACGACGCTCAACGTCTCTTGGCTTCAAATCATAAGGAACCCAAGTTCCTTGTTTTTGAATCATTCCCAACGCATGCAATCGCTTGGAAATAGCTTGTCGGGTAATTCCTAATGCTGAAGCAAGCTCTTTTTGCGTTTGGCACGGATCCTCATCGAGCAATGCCTCCAATTCAGCGTCTTCGAAGGTTTTTAGCCTTCCTTCACGCGAACGGTCGTCAACATCAAAATCACCGTCTTTGAAGCGACGGAACCAATCACGGCATGTTGTTTCACTTAGAGCAACATCTCCGTACACGTTTTGGAGTTCTCGATGCGCTTCAACCGCCGTTTTCTTCGAATGAAAGAAGAAAAGCAACACTTCCCGCAAATGACGATTATTTGGCACAAAACCAGACATTCTCACACAACCAAAAGTATATGACGAAAAAAAAAAATTAACTAATGTGTCAAAGCGGTTTGTTTACCATATGTCTAAGCTTGGTTCATGACGTTTTGGTTATGTCCCAATCGACCAGCACTTACTACTGGAGCCATCTCTTGAAAAACAGCGAGAATTGAGTTGCGCACTTAAGACTATGGGCGACGCATAGTCTGAGCGACTTTCTCTGATGACGCCCTTCGCAAGTAATTTGCCCAAAATCTCACGCAACTGATTTTTCTCTGCATACTATAACCGACGACGTGCGTAATGAAAAGGGTTCGAGTCTTTGAGCGTCAAAGTGAGTGTCGATTGAACTTTTGGTACGTCCGGTCGTTACGGTTTGACATATTCGTTCTCGAAGATATTTTCGAGCGTTTCGCGGTGTTCTCGCGACAAATTAGATTCTATGTTTAATTGATCGATAGTTTTTTCTTTGCCCGCAATTTCGATATTCATAATCTCGGTTATCGTCATGTCGTATTCGACAGTGCTTTTTGGCGCTGCCAATTTCATTCCAAACTTTTGTAATATATCTTGACCTACTATTGCAAGACTGTGTACAACACTCGTCAAATATAATTGTTATCGTTGTGCGACCACAGCTCTAACATCGTATATTATTACCTCAAGGCATCTGTCGAGTAATGTTTCTGTCCTCGAGGTCGACAATGTTTCGGCGAAAATGGCGGTATCAGCTACAACACGTACACAGATACAATAGCGTACACTCGATCTTAACAGTTTACCCCGACTTCACGACACCAATATAAGAGGCTTCACTCGTCTATGTCTATGTTATAAACATCCGTTTGTAGGACCACTGCTCGTACTTCTACAAATTAGCAATTGGAAAAAGCGTTCCCAGTGCGATAGCACACAGCATTTACGAGTTCGAAATTAATTCACGAGTTCTCAAGAGTTCTACGACTGTACATAGCTACACGAACCTATAATCGTGAATTCAACTATCACGTTTTCTTTTCTTGAGAACGGCACACAGCATGTCTCAGTTCTTTCACTTTTCGTAAAACGACTTTCTTTTCTTGAGAACGGCACACAGCATGTCTCAGTTCTTTCATTTTTCGTAAAACGAATTACTTTTTTTGAGAACGGCGCACAGCATGTCTCAGTTCATTCACTTTTTTCTTATGGGGATGTGAGGTTTTAATCCCACTTCTGAATTTTAATCCTTTGAGTTTTCATAATAAAGGAATATGTACGTTTACTATTTAAGCCGTTTATTATTATGGAGCTCATCGGAGCGTCCTTTCGGTTTAACGTTACATCTCAGACTTTTCGTCGTTTCCAAATATCGTATCGTCTCGTTCTCGAATCTTCGATCACGTGACACCTCTATCTATACATCTAAATAAACACATAATAATATTCTGCTAATAACGGCTTTCACCTTACACTTCTCTATAAGTATATTGATCAATATTTGCTTCCTCATAAGAAAGCTTTCTGCAAAGTGCAAAAAATAAGAAAGCAATTTGCAAGGTTCAACCTGTAGTCTTGTTCATATGTTATATAGTACAAAACCCGCTATGCTTATGTTACGTCCTGGGTCTGACGCCCCAAAATGGATTTTTTTCAGTGTACATAAACTAGGATGATCCATTAGAGAACAACACTACCAACATTTTTCAAATTCGATAATTAGTTCTATTATATACACCAGAGTCCCAAATGTATGCAAAAGGGTAGTTATTAGGTCGGTTCTTATAAAGACCACTTTATACGCATTTTCGCCATTTATTGGTACTTGTAAGGACGTGCATCTGTAGTAGTAAAGGGTGGTTAAATTTTAAGGGCCGATGTTGAATGTGAACCACACCTAAACGTCAAGTTTTTTTCTGCATTTCATTTGACATTTCTCAATTTCAGACTAACTCAATTTGAACCATGGAAAGATACACAATCGAGCAACGCGTTAAAGTTATTCAGGCTTATTATGAAAATGGGCGTTCAAATCAAAATGCATATCGTGCACTTCGTGATTTTTTCGGTCAATTTAATCGTCCAAATGTGCGTACAATCGGAAAAATCGTGCAAAAATTTGAGCAAACCGGGTCTGTAGGAGATATTAAAACACCAGTGCATGCTCGTACAGCTCGTACTGCAGAAAATATTGCTGCTGTTCGCGATAGTGTGGCTGAAGAGCCGTCCACCTCAACTCGTCGTCGTGCCCAACAATTGCACCTCTCACGCTCGTCGTTGATGAACATTATGCATAAAGACTTGCATTTACACGCTTATAAGGTGCAATTGACTCAAGAACTAAAGCCTCTTGACCATTCCAAACGTCGTCAATGGTCAGAATGGTGGCAAGAAATGGCAACAGTGGATGATCAATTTTCGAAGAAAATCATCTTCAGTGATGAGGCACACTTTCACCTCAGTGGATTCGTCAATAAGCAGAATTGCCGCATTTGGGCGAATCATAATCCAAGAGTGATTGTCGAAAAACCAATGCACCCACAAAGAGTGACTGTTTGGTGCGGTTTATGGGCTGGCGGCATCATCGGGCCGTATTTTTTCCAAAATGAGGCCGGTCAGGCAGTTACTGTGAATGGTGTTCGCTATCGTGAGATGATAACGAACTTTTTATGGCCCGAATTGGAAGATATGGATGTGGGCGATATGTGGTTTCAACAGGACGGTGCCACTTGCCACACAGCTAACGAAACAATGGCTCTTTTACGCGACAAATTCAATGGCCGTGTTATCTCACGTGGTGGCGATATCAATTGGCCGCCAAGATCGTGTGATTTGACACCGTTGGACTTCTTTCTTTGGGGTTATTTGAAAGAAAAGGTGTACGTCGATAAGCCAGCAACAATTCAAGAGCTAAAGGATGAGATAATTCGGCACATTAACGGCATAGAACCTCAATGATGCCTAAGCGTCATCGAAAATTTGGACCATCGGATGGAGGTGTGCCGCCGAGGTCGCGGCGGCCATTTGGCCGATATTTTGTTCCATACATAATTGAACCATACCATATTATCATAATAAAAAGAATTGACAATAATTTCCTAAATAATTTGTGTTTTATTCAAAATTAACATCGGCCCTTAAAATTTAACCACCCTTTATTTAACTTCAATCTATGACATATTCCATCAGTCTTAATCAAAAAATGATGTCCGTGTGACAAATTGTATATTTAATATAGTTGACAATGGACATTTTCAAAAAATATATATAGAATGTACAATATAAGGTTTACTTGTTTGAAGTTTATGCTATTTGGTACTTGTCAGGACACCGGGGACTTTTCCGTATCCCAATAATCCTCTTTCCAGCTTTACGAGGAATTTTAAATGAGTCGAGTATGAATATAGCCCTCTATATATTTTCAATTAAAAAATCTTTTGATTTATTGGCCAACAAAATAAAACTATACTGGCATAGCGTCTTTCTACCACATATATGCTAAGATGCCTATCGGTATACAAAAAACATTAGATATAATTGCTGTTTTTGCTTGTTGAATACATCAATAATGATGGGAACATTACATACGTATGCCTAAGTGGCAAAAATTTCGTCTGTCTATGTTACAATGATTTCTATGTGTTGCTAATCGGCATTTGTAAGAACTTTAAATTTTATATTTTACTATTATGAATTAAATATTATACATTTTGAAAACTCTCGACTGCAAAAAACTATAATAAACAGGACTTTAGCTTTAAAAAGTTTTCACATGAAAATAAATCTAAAAAGGATGAAATTACTTCCGATGTAATTTTAGTCAACTTCATATTTAAATTACAATAATTCATTTACCGCTGTCACTACAGTCGGAAGACTTCTTCCGCGTTAGAAAATGTTCATATCGTATTTAATTTTTCTTTAAATTAGAGTCTAGACGCCAGCATGTTTTTTAATATGTTAAAGATGGTTGCAATGTTCAGGAGACGTTTCCCGACTGTATTGACAGGGGTAAATGAATTATTGTAATTTAAATATGAAGTTAACTAAAAAGCCATCGGAAGTATCAGGAGTACAAATTGAAAATGCGGGATTTTTTTCTATTTTTGAACGTTTATTCTGAAAAAATGGTAACAAATGAATTATTCAAAGTATTGTCCATCGCTAGCCACAACTTTTTCCCATCTTTCTGGCAATTTACGGATACCGTCGCGAAAAAATTCGGCCGGCTTGGCTGCTATCCAGTCATCGACCCATTTTTGGGCTTCTTCGTAAGAATGGAAGCGCTGGTCAGCTAGGCCATGTGTCATCGATCGGAAAAGGTGGTAATCGGAAGGAGCAATATCTGGGCTATACGGCGGGTGGGGTAAGACTTCCCATTTCAGCGTTTGTAGGTATGTTTTGACCGGCGCTGCAACATGTGGCCGAGCGTTGTCATGTTGCAAAATTACTTTGTCGTGTCTTTGCTCGTATTGTGGCCGTTTTTCTTTGAGTGCGCGGCTCAAACGCATCAATTGAGTTCGGTATAGTGCTCCTGTGATGGTTTCGTTCGATTTCAATAGCTCATAATACACCACACCCAGCTGGTCCCACCAAATACAGAGCATGAGCTTGGCGCCGTGAATATTTGGTTTGGCCGTCGATGATGATGCATGGCCGGGGTAACCATATGATTTTTTGCGCTTCGGGTTATCGTAATGGATCCACTTTTCATCACCAGTGACAATGCGATGCAAAAAACCCTTCCGTTTTTGCCGTTCGAGCAGCAGTTCGCATGCAAAAAAACGGCGCTCGACGTCTCTCGGCTTCAGCTCATACGGCACCCAATGTACTTGCTTTTGGATCATTCCGAGGGCTTTTATACGATGGGAAATGGCTTGTTGTGTCACTCCCAATGAATCTGCGAGCTCTTGTTGAGTTTGACACGAGTCTTCATTGAGTATTGCCTCCAATTCAGCATTCTCAAACTTTTTCACTTGGCCCGGCCGCTCTTTGTCCTCAACGTCAAAATCACCACTTCTAAACCGCACAAACCATCTCTCGCACGTTGAAACCGATGGAACATGACTCGGATAAGCCTCGGAGACCAATCGATGTGCTTCAGCAGCACTTTTCTTCAAATTAAAGAAGTAAATTAAAACTTCCCGCAAATGCTGTTTTGTTGGCACGAAACTCGACATATTGAGAGCTCAAAAAAACTATGAATTTGACACTGCGACAAATTGACACATACTGAAAATTAAAGCTATAAGACGTAGCTTTGACATGAACATAGTCACAGTACTGCCTGATGCGTATAGCGTTAGTAACGCCATCTGTTATCAAACCCGCATTTTCAATTTGTACCCCTGATAATTTCATCCTTTTAGATTTATTTTCATATAAAAACTTTCTAAAGCTAAAGTCCTGTTTATTATAGTTTTTTGAAGTCGGGAGATTTTTAAATAAACTTTGTTTTATTACATATGTTATGCCGGTACCGGGTAATTGGATTATTCGGTATTCGGTATAATATTAAAAAGTTATTATTATTGGGATCGTTTGCCGATAAGGAGATGAACCTCGAGTTATCGATGAAAACGCGAATTTATATAAAAGGAAGTATTTATTATAAGCGACTGTAACTTTCCGTTGTCTATTTAAAAGTCAATGTAAGAATGTACAATAATATGTTGTTTCGAGTATTTGACGAGGAACCAACCCGTTCTATCTTGAGTCTAATTTAATACTGGTTTTCGTAAAGCAGTTGCTAACTGTGTTCACGAAAATCCCTTAATTCGCAATTTTAGCGTTAGCCTATCGTCGAACGCCAAGCGAGTCGCTCATGCTGCGTCGGCGTTCTTGGGGTCGTTCGTACGATCGGGCATTGGACTTCGTTTCCTGTCTTGAACGAATTCTAATGTTTCTTTGCTATGGAATATTCCCGAATATATGAAATACGGAGCGAAATATTCCGCGGCACAACACATTCTTTTTGAAGCTAGTTCAATGTGACTTTCTACAGCATTTTTATAATTGCTATATATTTTTATAGTTAATTTTTTTTTCGCTAAAACGCGACTTTGTTTATCGATTAGTAGCAATAATTGATCTATTTCGTGATTTTTATGGATGGAGATCGATCTCGATGGCTGTTTTAATGTGATTTCTTGGTTTTATTTCGTTGCGTAATTTTATGTTTCTTGATAATTTGCATATTCTATTCTTTCATCGTCGAGGTTGATCTTTTTAAATTGTAGAGGATCGCGCTAGTCGCGTTCCGTTACAATATATTGTTTCAATAACGCAGCACACGATATTGTATATACGATAATTATCGATAACTTTATAATAATCTTTATCGTTTAACGTGGGGGACTAAAATGCGACACACTCTACTCTCGGCGTTTTACATTTGACTCGCGGTCTGGTGGTGAGGGACTAAAATGCGACACACTCTACTCTCGGCGTTTTACATTTGACTCGCGGTCTGGTGTCCCGGAGCCAAAACTTTATTCCGGAGGTTTAATAAAGTGCTTTGCAATGCACCTACGCAGAACCTCTCTCTAAGCGATTAATGCTCTGGTTGTCGGGAGAAGACTGCCGTTCTCCTCGCCTGGACAAGGGTTCGCACACCCCGTACAGGAGAAGAGGAGGGCAACTTATCTTGGATTGAGCAATAATAATGCCAAAGTCCAGTTGACTCTTCTTTGTCTTTGCCTCGCAATGATGATATCATTGCCAGGAAAAGTGAACAAGCGAGGCTATTACTATTGGTCGAGCTGTTTCCTGTCTAGAGCCCGCCGCGTGATAGTCTTAAGTGAATGCGCGCGCCGTGATCCAAACGGACTGCAAGAGTCGCATCGCATTTCAGCCCAAGGGCCGAGGAAGGTGTTAGCACGTGCATACGTGTCGATGACAGGCCTCGGAAAATTTTCCGAGACCCGTGCTCAGACGTAACACTCGCACTCACACCGTATATACGCGCGCTTGCGTGTGCACTATGAAATGTATGATGGCCGCAATCCCAAGCTTTGATAAACGACTACTAGAGTCAAGGGGCGCATGGTTGCAGGAAGAAATGTCAGTAGCACTACTTGCTTGGTAGAGAGAGAACGCAAAATGACGTTTATCCTTTCATTTATTATCAATCATCCGTCTACACCCTATCCTTCTCTTATTATTGAACGACAAAAATTGTGTGCATCGATTGAAATTATTTTTAGACTTTTTTAATAGGTAAAATTAGGGTTTATTCAAATTAAGCATAGAAATTTGCGATAATGGGCTTAGTGATGCCATCTACCAGTACAATAAATATGTATGTGTCAAATGGTTTGTGCAGTCGTTCTTCTTTATCCCCTGCTGCAGTGAACTTTTCACCGACGCGCTTTCTCTGCAGTGGTGGGCCTTGGAATTTTCCTTGGTCGATTTTTCCGTCTCCGTGCTGCTACTCTCGGACCGCTGCGAGTGCCTGTAGCTACCATGCGGTCGGTTGTAGCTTCGCAATACGTCGGCCGTCACCCACTCGACTTGTGTGTTGTTTTTTGTGTTATTTCCGTTGGTTGTTTCGTCCTAGCAGTGTTTGTGACGTCTCCGGTGATCGTTTCAGTGTTTTGTGGTGGTGCGGCCACCGAGCCAAAGGCTGTGTCTGTTTTTTGAGTTGACGTGAACCTCCTTATTGATTTATTATCGATGGGTGGCTTTATTTGTTAAAAGCGTGGCTAATATCTGGTGTACTCTGCAGGTGTCCGTGGACCAGAGACTGTGACGTGTTGACTCAATAGGAAACTTATGGTGAGTAAATTTTATTTTATATTACTTCACCTGCTCCGACCATCTTTTGTCTCAGCACGCTCTGGGTTTCTGGGTCGGTGTGGCTTGACTCAGTATTTCCTCTCCATTCTTATCGACCAGGTTCCTGATTTAATCTCCTGGATTTCCCTGAATTAGGATTCCTTAACAATTTGCGTTATAATTATACTTTTTGTGCCGTTTTCTTCACCCGATCTCCGGGGTTTACTCCGTTTCGCATCTAGAATGTCGATGGTTCAACTTACTTCTTAGTCATGTTGTTCTCTTATCCTAATTTTGACTTATTCTACTTTGTATTGCAGGATCCTTGTCCTTTTCTTGCTGTAATATTTTTCTCTACCTCTCTTACTCGATGTGGTCCTTACTCTATTTTAATTGATAAATTATCTTATTTATTCTACGCTCGTCTGTTTTTTCTGACTCCGGCGTTCTCTCTTGGATTCGCCTGTTAATCCAATCAAAGTTATTCGAGTTTTTAATTACGCATAACTTTTCCTTCCTATACACTTCCGCTTTTCATGGAGATGTCTGCAATTTTTTCCATTTACTTAAAATAATATTAGGTGCGCAACTAAGTTCCTGCTGTTTTTCAAGCGATGGCTCCAGTAGTAAGTGCTGGTCGATTGGGACATAACCAAAACGTCATGAACCAAGCTTAGGCATATGGTAAACAAACCGCTTTGACACATTAGTGATTTTGTTTTAGCGTCATATACTTTTGGTTGTGTGAAAATGTCTGATTTTGTGCCAAATAATCGTCATTTGCGGGAAGTGTTGCTTTTCTTCTTTCATTCGAAGAAAACGGCGGCTGAAGCGCATCGAGAACTCCAAAAAGTTTACGGAGATGCTGCTCTAAGTGAAACAACATGCCGTGATTGGTTCCGTCGCTTCAAAGACGGTGATTTTGATGTTGACGACCGTTCGCGTGAAGGAAGGCCAAAAACCTTCGAAGACGCTGAATTGGAGGCATTGCTCGATGAGTATCCGTGCCAAACGCAAAAAGAGCTTGCTTCAGCATTAGGAGTTACCCGCCAAGCCATTTCCAAGCGATTGCATGCGTTGGGAATAATTCAAAAACAAGGAACTTGGGTTCCTTATGATTTGAAGCCAAGAGACGTTGAGCGTCGTTTTTCCGCCTGTGAACAACTGCTCCAGCGGCAAAAAAAGAAGGGTTTTCTTCATCGCATCGTTACGGATGATGAAAAATGGTTTCATTACAGCAACCCAAAGAGAACAAAATCATGGGGACTGCCCGGTCATGCTTCTACGTCGTCGGCTCGGCCGAATATTTACGCTGCGAAGATTTTGCTGTGTTTTTGGTGGGACCAGGGCGGTGTTATTTATTATGAGCTGTTGAAACCGAACGAAACCATCACTGGGGAACGGTATCGAACTCAATTGATGCGATTGAGCCGAGCACTGCGCCAAAAGCGGCCACAATACGAGCAGTGGCACGAAAAAGTGATTTTACAGCATGACAACGCTCGGCCTCACGTTGCCAAATCCGTTAAAACCTACTTAGAAACGCTCAAATGGGAAGTCCTACCCCACCCGCCATATTCTCCAGATATTGCGCCGTCCGATTATTACTTGTTCCGTTCGATGGCACATGGTCTGGCTAATCAGCAGTTTAGCTCATATGAAGACATCTCAAAATGGCTTGATTGGTGGATAGCCTCAAAAGACGAACACTTCTACCGTGACGGTATTCGAGCTCTGCCAGAAAGATGGGAAAAAGTTGTCGCTAGCGATGGGCAATATTTTTAATGATTCATTCGTAAACATTTTTTCACAATAAAGTTTCATTTTCATAAAAAAAAAAAAAAAAAAAAAAAAAAAAAAAAAAAAAAAAAAAAACAGCGGGAACTTAGTTGCGCACCTAATATTATTTTGAGCCTATCGATACTTGTGAGAACATTATATTCAATAACGGTCTTGTTGAATCACCAATTTTCTTCGATAAAGTACATATGGGGGAATAGAATATACACGAAATAGGTCTGTAATATATCTATTTGACTAATTTCACTATGTTCCGATAGTCAGCATTTGTGTAAACATCAGATCTTCTGGACACTCACTCTAATTTTACAAAAAGAAACGAGACAATAAAATGCAACTGAAGGGATTGAATGTAATCCCTCGCATATATGGTATTTGTACGTCGACTTACATATAAGCAAAATTCTTTGCCTAGGGAGGGCTCTATATTTTGATATTAACACGTGCTTATCGACAGTAAAAGTATTCAATGCAAAATACATGTCTTTTTTCGAACCAATGGCTTGAATAGTTTTCACCTGCGTAATATTGCAAGAAAAAAATCTGCAACTTGGCACAGTTGTTTTACGCAGTCAGAGGTACAAAGTGGAATCATATTGGAACATATATCATAGTGGAATATATTGTAACGGAACGCAACTAGAGCGATCCGCTACGAATTAGAAGGGGACTAGCCTCACGACCAAGAATTAAAATACCAATTAACCCAACATATCTATTTCACACGAACAAACAGAGAAAACACACCAAAAGCAGACTAAAGGAAAAGAAACATCAATAAAAGATCACTAAAGTGATTAACTATTGACAAAGCGAACAAACAAGTGGCGAATAGGTACCCACCGGACCAAGCCACGAGGAAGAATAAGTAGGTACACGCAAGCAACCGTGAGTACCCACCCTAAAAAGGATGGGATAGAACAGTAGGCCCCACCTTTGCGCTAAGACCACACGCTGCGCCTAGCGGACCCGAGCGCAGTAGCCCCCGCCCCTGCGCAAAGACCAGGCGGAACTGCCCGAGAGACCACACACCTCATCATGCAAAAACTAGCGCAGTAGGCCTTACCTTCCAACTAGGCTACACGACGCGAACACCCCAAGGCGCCAAGACCGCCACACAACGGGGAAAAGACGAAAGCAAACTGTGGAACCCTCGCGGTTCCACAAACCAAAGAGACAAAAGATAACAGGATACCGTCGCATGTATCTCCACCAACTACCCCCACTAACAAAAAAAAACATTAACATAAGGAAAAACGCTTAAACAAAGACAATTTCCTCACAAACCTAATGAATAAATAATCCTCGGAACGTCTCCTACACCTAGAACCTAACAAAAAACTAGAGTATCATAAAAACAAGCGAAGAACACATAAAAACTCGAAAAAAAAAACCAAAATTTTAAAGAAATTTAGTGAGGAATCAAGAAAAACCAATCTATCACGAAATAGGCAAAGACCAACATTAAAGAAAATATCAAAAAATAATAAATCAACACACAAAAAACCTCAGAAGAAAGTTTGAACCTCCAGCAGGTAGAGAATAAGCATTGAATCTCGGAACTCAACCTTTCTAGAACCCCGGTTCAAACCCCGAGAAAGCATAAAACCGACTAAATATATAAAATCGAAGACATAACGGGACACCTACACACCACCCCGCACCGCTCTCGCCCAGTGAATAGTGACAAACATCACGCGCTATACCCCAAAACACCCCCTCGGGGCAGATCAACTAAACTATATAAACCGCGGCAAGACAAGCCTCAAGGCTCTTGTTGAAATTACCTTCTGCAAGACGAAGTGCTGCTCGACAGCACACCTAGATTTTTATTTAACTGTAAGACTAACAGTTTTGGAAAAATCATGGCAGAAACAAGAGTTCTTTCGATCACCTGATTCCGCGGCATTGCGCTTGGCCGTCAGTTGACCAAGCGAACTAATTAGAGATACCCTGTGAGGAGTAAGGCTCCCCTGCACAGCGCTTGGGTACTCGTCTCTTGGAAAGTAAAAAAGCACGAGTGACACGAGGTCAAGGGAGTGGTATCCCGACTTGCTGCACCATGCGCGCTTGATTTGGAGGGTGTACCTGCGTGGGTGGGACCACGCCAGGGCCAGCGGCCAACTACCCCCCGTCACGCACTGATACCTCGGCAGATCACGTTGATTAAAAAACCAAGTCGCAAGCCCTTTAAAAGGCACGACAAGGCACCTTAATTCAACGCGAATAAACGCCTCAGTATCAGGAGTACAGGATGAGCAAGTCGGTCATAGCTGCGAACCCCGTGTCTTGCGCCAACAGTAAGCTATAGATAGAGAACCAAAACAATAACAAAGACGAGTACGATAGATAGGTAGACTCACACTCCCGACCCGACGTAACAATACTCGCGACTCTATGCAAGGCCGAGACTCGAAACTCACCGCGGAAACACCCAACAGGGCGGAGCCTCGAGAACCAAGTCACACGATATAGAATGCATTAGAAAAACATTACCAATCAGAGGCCGCAGTCCGATGATTATACAAAGGCCGACCGGTATATATTACGAAAATTCCATGGAAAGCCACGTATGAGGACAAGCGAAAGCGGTTAGACAGGATAAATCGCCTCGTAATCCAAAAGAGAGCGAGAACCTTGTAATATAAAATTGAGTGTAGAGCGTATATCGACGTACGAATAATGGAATCAAAACCCGAAATATACCGGATATTATTCCACATACGGAGTCTTAAGAAAAACTACGTAAAAGCATGCGTGACAACCCCTACACTAGCAAATTAAGTGTTAAGCTCTGTACGCACGGTACCACATCGTTGTACGAATCATAGAATCAAAATCTCAAAATATACCGAAATTTATTCCACATACGTAGTCTTAAGAAGAACCGCGTAAAAGCAAGCGCGACACCCTGCAGTAGCAAATTGAGTGTTAAGCTCCGTACGCACGGTACCATATCGTCGTAGAAATAATGGAATCTAAACCCGAAATACCGGAATTTATCCCGCATCCGTAATTTAAGAAACTCGCGTAAAGCAGACGCGATAACAGTTTTTGTGTATCCATTGAGTATTTAGCTCTGTACGTACGATACCAGATCGTCGTACGAATATTAAATTCAAACCCGATCCCAACTGGAAATCATTCCACATAGGTAAAAATAAACATAGTCACTGTACCACATACCCACCAACCTAGGCCAATCCCTCCAAATTCCGCACAACACAATAAAATCAGTAAGTACCTTAAGTACAACACAATTAAAGAATTACTCTCAAAACTAAAAGGACTGATGATGAAAGGGTAATGAAATACGCGTCCACCACGAACCCATGCAAAATCAGTAAAACCCAGCCTGAGGTCTTTCAATAAAAAAAAATATATACAAGTAAAACGACACCAAGATAAGCACCAATTACAAATATTTTTCAACCAATCCGCCGATCCAGCTCAGAGCACGAACCTCTTTCGAGCCCCAAATCCCATTTCCAGTGGTATAGGAAAGGACTTTGCTCGGAAAAACATACAAACTACGCGATTTAGCCGCGACATATTAATACACGCTGCTTGAGAATCCATCCGGTGTAACTTGACAGATCTTGAACCTGCGAATATATTAGAAAAATATGAGTCTTCACTCACGACAGGGTGAAAATAAAACCAAACTTGTAGATGGTATTTTGAGAAAGCGGTTTATTGTATTAGCTGCGCAACTAAGTTCCCGCTGTTTTTTTTTTATGAAAATGCAACTTTATTGTGAAAAAATGTTTACAAATGAATCATTCAAAATATTGCCCATCGCTAGTGACAACTTTTTCCCACCTTTCTGGCAGAGCTCGAATACCATCACGGTAGAAATGTTCGTCTTTTGAGGCTATTCACGAATCAAGCCATTTTGAGATGTCTTCATATGAGCTGAACTGCTGATTAGCCAGACCATGTGCCATCGAACGGAACAATTAATAATCGAACGGCGCAATATCTGGGGAATATGGCGGGTGGGGTAGGACTTTCCATTTGAGCGTCTCTAAGTAGGTTTTACCGGGTTTGGCAACGTGAGTCCGAGCGTTGTCATGCTGTAGAATCACTTTTTCGTGCCTCTGCTCGTATTGTGGCCGCTTTTCGCGCAGTGCTCGGCTCAATCGCATCAATTGAGTTCGATACCGTTCCCCAGTGATGGTTTTGTTCGGTTTCAACAGCTCATAATAAATAATACCGCCCTGGTCCCACCAAAAACACAGCAAAATCTTCGCAGCGTAAATATTCGGCCGAGCCGACGACGTAGAAGCATGACCGGGCAGTCCCCATGATTTTGTTCTCTTTGGGTTGCTGTAATGAAACCATTTTTCATCATCCGTAACGATGCGATGAAGAAAACCCTTCTTTTTTTGCCGCTGGAGCAGTTGTTCACAGGCGGAAAAACGACGCTCAACATCTCTTGGCTTCAAATCATAAGGAACCCAAGTTCCTTGTTTTTGAATTATTCCCAACGCATGCAATCGCTTGGAAATGGCTTGGCGGGTAACTCCTAATGCTGAAGCAAGCTCTTTTTGCGTTTGGCACGGATACTCATCGAGCAATGCCTCCAATTCAGCGTCTTCGAAGGTTTTTGGCCTTCCTTCACGCGAACGGTCGTCAACATTAAAATCACCGTCTTTGAAGCGACGGAACCAATCACGGCATGTTGTTTCACTTAGAGCAGCATCTCCGTAAACTTTTTGGAGTTCTCGATGCGCTTCAGCCGCCGTTTTCTTCGAATGAAAGAAGAAAAGCAACACTTCCCGCAAATGACGATTATTTGGCACAAAATCAGACATTTTCACACAACCAAAAGTATCAGGAGTACAAATTGAAAATGCGGGATTTTTTTCTATTTTTGAACGTTTATTCTGAAAAAATGGTAACAAATGAATTATTCAAAGTATTGTCCATGGCTAGCCACAACTTTTTCCCATCTTTCTGGCAATTTACGGATACCGTCGCGAAAAAATTCGGCCGGCTTGGCTGCTATCCAGTCATCGACCCATTTTTGGGCTTCTTCGTAAGAATGGAAGCGCTGGTCAACTAGGCCATGTGTCATCGATCGGAAAAGGTGGTAATCGGAAGGAGCAATATCTGGGCTATACGGCGGGTGGGGTAAGACTTCCCATTTAAGCGTTTGTAGGTATGTTTTGACCGGCGCTGCAACATGTGGCCGAGCGTTGTCATGTTGCAAAATTACTTTGTCGTGTCTTTGCTCGTATTGTGGCCGTTTTTCTTTGAGTGCGCGGCTCAAACGCATCAATTGAGTTCGGTATAGTGCTCCTGTGATGGTTTCGTTCGATTTCAATAGCTCATAATACACCACACCCAGCTGGTCCCACCAAATACAGAGCATGAGCTTGGCGCCGTGAATATTTGGTTTGGCCGTCGATGATGATGCATGGCCGGGGTAACCATATGATTTTTTGCGCTTCGGGTTATCGTAATGGATCCACTTTTCATCACCAGTGACAATGCGATGCAAAAAACCCTTCCGTTTTTGCCGTTCGAGCAGCAGTTCGCATGCAAAAAAACGGCGCTCGACGTCTCTCGGCTTCAGCTCATACGGCACCCAATGTCCTTGCTTTTGGATCATTCCGAGGGCTTTTATACGATGGGAAATGGCTTGTTGTGTCACTCCCAATGAATCTGCGAGCTCTTGTTGAGTTTGACACGAGTCTTCATTGAGTATTGCCTCCAATTCAGCATTCTCAAACTTTTTCACTTGGCCCGGCCGCTCTTTGTCCTCAACGTCAAAATCACCACTTCTAAACCGCACAAACCATCTCTCGCACGTTGAAACCGATGGAACATGACTCGGATAAGCCTCGGAGACCAATCGATGTGCTTCAGCAGCACTTTTCTTCAAATTAAAGAAGTAAATTAAAACTTCCCGCAAATGCTGTTTTGTTGGCACGAAACTCGACATATTGAGAGCTCAAAAAAACTATGAATTTGACACTGCGACAAATTGACACATACTGAAAATTAAAGCTATAAGACGTAGCTTTGACATGAACATAGTCACAGTACTGCCTGATGCGTATAGCGTTAGTAACGCCATCTGTTATCAAACCCGCATTTTCAATTTGTACCCCTGATATATGACGCAAAAACAAAATCACTAATGTGTCAAAGCGGTTTGTTTACCATATGCCTAAGCTTGGTTCATGACGTTTTGGTTATGTCCCAATCGACCAGCACTTACTACTGGAGCCATCGCTTGAAAAACAGCAGGAACTTAGTTGCGCACCTAATATTATTTTAAGTAAATGGAAAAAATTGCAGACATCTCCATGAAAAGCGGAAGTGTATAGGAAGGAAAAGTTATGCGTAATTAAAAACTCGAATAACTTTGATTGGATTAACAGGCGAATCCAAGAGAGAACGCCGGAGTCAGAAAAAACAGACGAGCGTAGAATAAATAAGATAATTTATCAATTAAAATAGAGTAAGGACCACATCGAGTAAGAGAGGTAGAGAAAAATATTACAGCAAGAAAAGGACAAGGATCCTGCAATACAAAGTAGAATAAGTCAAAATTAGGATAAGAGAACAACATGACTAAGAAGTAAGTTGAACCATCGACATTCTAGATGCGAAACGGAGTAAACCCCGGAGATCGGGTGAAGAAAACGGCACAAAAAGTATAATTATAACGCAAATTGTTAAGGAATCCTAATTCAGGGAAATCCAGGAGATTAAATCAGGAACCTGGTCGATAAGAATGGAGAGGAAATACTGAGTCAAGCCACACCGACCCAGAAACCCAGAGCGTGCTGAGACAAAAGATGGTCGGAGCAGGTGAAGTAATATAAAATAAAATTTACTCACCATAAGTTTCCTATTGAGTCAACACGTCACAGTCTCTGGTCCACGGACACCTGCAGAGTACACCAGATATTAGCCACGCTTTTAACAAATAAAGCCACCCATCGATAATAAATCAATAAGGAGGTTCACGTCAACTCAAAAAACAGACACAGCCTTTGGCTCGGTGGCCGCACCACCACAAAACACTGAAACGATCACCGGAGACGTCACAAACACTGCTAGGACGAAACAACCAACGGAAATAACACAAAAAACAACACACAAGTCGAGTGGGTGACGGCCGACGTATTGCGAAGCTACAGGGTGCGCCATCTCAATCTGGTCGATGGAAGTATTGAATAACTCTGACAGATTTTAACCGACTAGCGTCGTACAACACGTTTCGTATAGGTTATTTCAGTACAATTTCAACCATGTATCGCTATACGCCGAAAGATACGCTTGGCTTACGCTAATAACGTTAGTCGAATGAAGGAAGCTGAGCCGGATTTTTGGGAGCGAATTCTGATGACCGACGAGGCTCATTTCACCCTCTCTGGCGCTGTCAACAAACAAAACTGTCGCATGTGGGGCACCGATAATCCTCATATTATTCACGAAACTCCATTGCACGATGAGAAAGTGACAGTTTGGGCCGGTGTTTGCTCAAAAACCACCATTGGACCATTTTTCTTCAGAGCTGGTGAAACTGTCAATGGGGATCGATATCGGTGGATGTTGGCACACTTTGTTTTACCACAAATGCGTGAAAAAGGTCTTAAGGAATTTTGGTTCCAACAAGATGGTGCGACATGTCACACTGCGCGCTCAACAATGGACTATTTGCGTCGGAAGTTCCCAGGACGTGTGATATCAAAGAAAGGTGATATTGACTGGCCACCAAGATCGCCGGATTTGACTGCCCCGGACTTCTTCTTGTGGGGATTTTTGAAAAGTAAAGTCCATGCCAACAAGCCGAAGACCATAGAGGAGCTAAAAAACAACATTCGAGCCGAAATCGCAGCGATATCGCCCGAGACGCTGGCAAATACAATGGAAAATGCCGAAAAAAGAGCTCATTTTTGTCTCAGTAATAAAGGCGGACATTTGATCGATGTGGTTTTTGGAAACTAATCAAAATAAATTGTAATGAATCAAATTTAATAAAAAAATACGACTTTGTGAAATCTGTTGAAAATTCTCTAAGTTATTCAATACTTCCATCGACCAGATTGAGATGGCGCACCCTGTACAACCGACCGCATGCTAGCTACAGGCACTCGCAGCGGTCCGAGAGTAGCAGCACGGAGACGGAAAAATCGACCAAGGAAAATTCCAAGGCCCACCACTGCAGAGAAAGCGCGTCGGTGAAAAGTTCACTGCAGCAGGGGATAAAGAAGAACGACTGCACAAACCATTTGACACATACATATTTATTGTACTGGTAGATGGCATCACTAAGCCCATTATCGCAAATTTCTATGCTTAATTTGAATAAACCCTAATTTTACCTATTAAAAAAGTCTAAAAATAATTTCAATCGATGCACACAATTTTTGTCGTTCAATAATAAGAGAAGGATAGGGTGTAGACGGATGATTGATAATAAATGAAAGGATAAACGTCATTTTGCGTTCTCTCTCTACCAAGCAAGTAGTGCTACTGACATTTCTTCGTACAGGCATTCACAGTTACTGTAAATCGAAAAATCCTCCCGCAACACCCTCGTACTAGTAGTACACGAAATATTTACAATACAATATTTACAAGTATAAAGGTAATATAATAGAATGTCGAAACTTATCTCATTAATTCCGGAATAGTGTTTGTTGTGAAAATCAACTGCGTTGTTGAGAATTCCTTCCTGGTGATGCCTTGACCGATCTGTGAATTGGGTGAACACGTGTGAGAACTCACTTGCAACAAAAGGAAAATGAACCAGACACACAGATGTAATATTGCGAAAGCGGTCTTTATTCCACCTTCCGTGGTAGCACTCAAAATATAATTTAGACACAAGCGTAGACAGTAACAGTAAAAATTAATGCCAATATAATTTGAATTTGCAAAACAATAAAATATCAAGTGATGAAAAAGGTACAAATTATAATTGAATTAAACAAATTGAATTTTGTACATGACACCATGTGAGCCACACACAATTATATTAATTGTGTGCTGAGCGTGGACATGAGACTGCGGTGCCTGCAACGCAGTGAAAGCCACGCAGCATGACCCGCTTAGCCTGGTGAGTGTCAAGACATGAATTAAAATGCAGTACCAAATGTAATGTGCTGATGTGCGCAGCCAACAATTATATCAATAGCAGGCTGAATGCTCACTTGAGAAAGCGGCGTGTGCACTGTAGCAACAGCTACACTGTACGGCACGCCAATGCCATTGAGTGCAACAATTTGCGTGCGTAATTCACTGCAACTACTCAGCACTGTATTGCTGAGTAGTTGCAGCGAATTAATGCTGAGTGCACTCTCAATAAATGTTATAGAAGGCCAGCTACGCAGTCAGCACTGTGTAGCTCCATGCAACCAGATATTAAGACGGCACCAAAATGAGCAACGCATAGTCACTGTGCTTTCCCAGCAGACGTTCAGGAGGAGAGCACAGTGAATATGAGCACCAGCATAATTGTATTAATTACCTGGCAAACTATGGTGAGAAAAACGTGGTGCGGCCTGTACAGCAACGCATGCCACGAGTGAGACCAAATGCTGATGCACCATATTAACTCCGCCCTGGTATTGAATTACGACAAATTGTGCCAGAGCACTCTTACCTTGAGCAATGAGTCCTGTTGTGTGAAGTTGAGCGATACCGATGAAAACGATTGATGAAAAGTCCGAGAGTCCAAAGATGCGTGTGCTGCTCGATGGATGCGTGTCGAAAAAGTGCCGAATTCCCAAGATGGCTGCGAGTACGAAAGATTCGTTGGGCGCTGGAGTCAATTGAGCGAGACAGCCGGTGAGCGAAACCGAAGTCAAGCGAGAGAGACACCCTCTCGCTTGATGCGGCGTGCCAGTGAGGCACATCCTCGGCTCCGCGAAGCCCATGCTTCGGCTGTCTTCGCCTCAACCGAACACCGTGTAGCCAAGCAGCGCAACAGGTAGGCGCACGACGATTATCGCTCGCCGTGCGCCAGCTGATTCTCCAACATTCCGCCCGCCATCAGCAACGGGGTTGATGATTAATTATTTCATTGCTGGGTGTTGGATGAGATGGGCAGCACAGCAAGTTTCGAGATCGGCCTGGTGAGCGTGGTGGTAGCAGTCTTGAGTGTCACCACCCTGGTGAGCCCATCTTTGCCTGGATGTAACTCGATGACACGTGCAAGTGGCCATTTGCACGGTGGAAAGCGCTCATCCGTGAGCAGAACCAACGAGCCAATTTTAATGACGTTATCAGGATGATGCCATTTTGAGATCGACTGCTGCCGTTGTAAATAGTGTGCAGACCATTGTCGCCAAAATTGCTGAATCTTTTGCTGCAACAATTGCCACCTTGAGAGCCGTGAGATTGCCAGATCTTCCAGATTTGGTTCTGGGACCATTGTGAGTGCTCCACCAATGAGAAAATGTCCAGGCGTGAGTGCTGATGAGTCATCTGGGTCATCGCTGAGCGGTTCCAGAGGCCTTGAGTTAAGTATAGCCTCGATTTGAGCAAGCAGCGTTGAGAGCTCTTCGAACGTGAGTGCTATATCACCCACCGTTCGCCGCAGATGGAATTTAACGGACTTTACAGCTGCTTCCCATTTACCACCCATATGTGGTGCCGCAGGTGGGTTAAACTTCCACGCAATCTGTTGATTTGCGAGAGAAGTAGCGATGAGATGATGCTCTTGTGAAGCCTTACTGAACATCTGACATATGAATTTGTGTGCACCAACGAAATTGGTGCCACAGTCAGAGTAGATGGTGTGAGGAATGCCACGCCTCGATGAGAATCGCCTGAACGTTGAGAGGAAGCCGTCAGCTGAGTAGTCACTGACGACCTCAAGATGCAGAGCTGAAGTGGTGAGACACACAAAAACGCAGATCCAGCCTTTGTGCGTTCTGCTGCCTCGACCCTTCCAAGTTTTGAGCGTGAGAGGACCGGCGTAGTCTACTCCTGTGTGAAAAAATGCGCGTGATGGTGTGACTCGTGACAGAGGCAGTTGACCCATCAACTGTTGTGCTCGAACTCCTCTCTGCCGAGTACACACCACACAGTGTAATATATGAGATTTTACAGGAGCTCTACCGCCTATGATCCAATGTGTCTGCCTGACTTGAGCTAGTGTGAGCTGCGTGCCTCCGTGAAGAGTACGCACGTGAGCTTGCTCTATTATGAGAGTCGTAAATCGAGAGTGGCGAGGCAGAATAGCAGGATGCATTCCTTCATAAGTGAGTGCTGATTGTGACAGACGACCTCCAACTCTTATCACACCCTCCTCGTCGATAAAAGCTGTTAACCGACTGAAGGGGTGAGCAGATGGTGCATGCGAGCCTGACTGCAGCACTTGTATTTCGTGCTTGAAAAACACGGCTTGTGTGGCCTTTGTCCAAAATGTGTTTGCTGCAGCCATTTCTCTTGCAGTGAGTGGAGCGTCTCCTGCCGATTCTAACCTCTTTCTCATTTTTTCCACTACTCTCACACAATATGAGGTAAGACGACATAATTTTGCGAGTGTAGAGCAGCGATAAATGAGTTCCCAGTGATACTCTGGCGTCTGTGTTGCCGCGAGAAGAGCTAACCCCGGTCTGGCTTCCATGATACTTAAATCCTCTGAATCAGCTGTGGATTTTGGCCAAGATTGTCTAGGTTTCACCATCCACGGTGGACCTGACCACCACAGCTGATGAGAAGCCAGTTGGGCTGTTGTAATACCTCGTGAGGCACAATCAGCTGGATTGCTTGTGCCTGCCACATGACGCCATTGAGCACTGGGTGTGAGCTCTTGTATTTGAGCGACTCTATTTCGGACATAGTCCTTCCATCGAGAAGGATGCGCTTTGATCCAGGTGAGAGTTACTGATGAGTCCGTCCACAGGTGAGTCGATGAGATTCCAACCTTGAGTGTGGTTTGAACGTATGCAACCAGCTTAGCTAATAACAAAGCTGCAGTCAATTCAAGCCTTGGTATGGTGAGCTTCTTGAGTGGTGCCACGCGCGTTTTTGAGCAGACAAGTGAAGCCACCTTTCCTGTGGAAGTTGAGTCAGCAGTGATGTAGATCACTGCGGCCATGGCCAGTTGAGATGCATCAGAGAAGCCATGCAATTCCACTGTTGAGTTGCTCCATGTATTGAACCAACGAGGAATTGAGAGCCTGGCCAGGCTTTTGAGATCTTCTCTGATTACAGTCCATCGTGTTGAGACCTGAGATGACAGTGGTTCATCCCAGCTGAGCTTGTGAAGCCAAAGCTCTTGTAAAAGAATCTTGGCTCTTATCACAACCGGTGAGACGAAACCAAGCGGATCAAAGAGCTGAGCCACCTCAGAGAGAATGAGGCGTTTCGTGAAACTTTCTTGAGCTGAGTTGAACCGAGATGCGAACTTGAACTTGTCTTCACTCGGAAGCCAAGTCAATCCAAGAATTTTTGTCTCGCAGTCGTCCATTGAGATAGCTGAGCTTGACCTTGATGATGAGATATTGGCAAATGCCTTGTGGTCCGACGAGTGCCACTTGGCGAGTGGAAAACCGCCCGCCATGCACAAGTCCTTGAGCTGTTGAGCTATTTCAATGAGCTGTTGAGTTGAATCCGCCCCACCGAAGATGTCATCCACATACCTGCCAAATTTTATAGCTGGCACAGCAAGCGGAAACCGATGGCCTTCATCTTCGGTCAGCTGCATGAGTGTTCGAACTGCCAAATATGGCGCAGCTTTGGTACCATATGTAACCGTAGTTAGTTGAAACGGCACCGGATTTTGTTGATCATCTTTCCATAGAATCCGTTGAAGATTCCAATCCTCTTGATGTACTCGGATCTGACGATACATTTTTGTTATGTCAGTGGCGAAGATGTGTCTATGTTGACGGATCCAAATGAGCACGTCCGAAATGTTGAGCAATAAATTCGGTCCGGTGTGCATGATGTCATTGAGAGATTTTCCTGATGAAGTTGAGCTCGACCCATTGAATACAACACGTAATTTCGTGGTGGTACTGTCTGGTCTGAGAACACCGTGGTGAGGCAAGTAATAATGCTTTTCACATTCATCTGATTCTGACGCCTTCACCATATGACCGAGTTGCTCATATTCGTCCATGAATTGTGTATAGAGCTGACCGTATTCAGCATTTTTTGAGATTTTCCGTAGAGTGTGTTGCAGACACTGAAATGCTCGTGAGTGTGAACTTCCAAGATTTGCAGGCGATGATATGAAAGGCAGCCGAACGATGTACCGGCCTTTAGAATCACGTTGATGTGTGTCTCGAAAATGATCCTCGCATGCCTGCTCCTCTGGTGTGAGTTGATTTACTGTGTCCTTTGGCGGCTCTTCCTGAATCCAAAACTTCGTTAGCACGTTTTGTAATTCCTGATCGTCATGTTGCACCGCAGCATGATGAACAGCGAGTGCGTCAGATTGGCTTGAATTTGTTGGTCCAATGATGAGCCACCCAAATATCGATAATTGTGCAATAGGTGCAGATGATGTGCCCTTGAGAATATTTGGTTTAATAACCTGTCCATAAATATCTGCTCCAATTATGATATCGATTGGTCGTGGTGTGAGAAAGTCAGGATCAGCCAGTTTCAGCTTCACTATGTGAGGCCATGTGCGAACTGACGACTCGAAAGATGGCAAGTGAGTAGTAACCGTGTTGAGAATGTGAGCCTGTACCGTGACTTTCTCCTTGGTGTATGTGGAACACAGTGTGAGCTGTACCGAGCCATGTGTCTGCGTTGAGCGTCTTCCACCGACCCCTGTGATCGGAATTGATGAGTGATTGCGTGTTGCGTTGAGCTTACGAAAAAGTTCTTCCGTAATGAAAGTCAATTCTGACCCAGGATCGATGAGAAGTCTTGCTTGATGAGCTGAGACCGATGTGTGAATATCTGCTAGTGCAGTTGCCAATAATGTTGAGCAGTTCCATGTGAGCTGTGCCGATGAGTGAACGACCGCGACGACATCCTATTGAGCTGAAGCCTGAGACTGAGCCGGTTGCGCGTCGGAAGTTGTTGCAGGGGGCGCTGCCGGATGCAGCATCGTGTGGTGCCGCCCTGAACACTCCTTGCACTTCCGGCTCGATCGACATGCCGACGCGTTGTGCCGACCCAGGCAGTTGTAGCACAGCCGTACTTTCTCCGCCATCTTGCGACGCTCACCCACAGTGAGCCGCCGGAACTCAGGACACATGACAATGAAATGCCCACGAGCCCGACAGTAGTCACAGGGGTAATCGTTCGCAGTGAAGGTCGATGACGGAGCGCCACGCGCTGTGCTACCTGCGTGATGCGCCGCGGCGCTGTGCGTCCCGGCCTTAGCTGGGGGAGGGTTCGCGGAAGACGGTCGGCTTGAGGTTGTCCCGGTCTTGGGAGTGGCCTTCGCCATCTCCAACGCTCGCACCTTGGTCTCCGCAAACTCCTCGAGCTCAGCGAAGGCCGGGAAATCAGATGTGCGTCCTAGCTTCGTCTCCCAGGCCTCACGTGTGGTTTGGTCCAGCTGTTTTGCCAGCAACCTCACCATCACGCAATCCCAGAGCTCTTCCTTCGTTGCCAGCGAAGAAAGAGCCCTGTACGCCTCGGAGAACGAAGCCAGAATAGTCGAGAACGATTTCAAATCGGATGAGCCGGACTTGAGCGCGAAGAGCTTGTCAAGACGCTCCTGCACCAGCAGCCGCTTATTTTCGTAACGGGAGACCAATGTCTCCCATGCCTGATTAAACGATTCGCACGTGACTGCGAACCCCTGGATGAGCTGAGCCGCCGTGCCCGACACGCAGCCACGCAGGTATAATAGCCGGTCGACGTCAGCAAGGCGGGCATTTCGGATGACCAGCGACGTGAACACGTCACGGAACGCCGGCCATCCGGAATAGTCCCCCCCAAACGTCGGCAGCTTTATTTCTGGCAGCCTTGTGTGGGAGCGCGGCGACGCCTCGGGTGCCGGTGCAGGAGGGTGCCCTTGAGCCAGCCTCGCCATGGCTTCCCGAGCTGTGACTTTAGCCTTGAGGGCAACCTGCGCCTCAAGGCTTTGCAGATCATCCGCAAAATATTCGTGATCGACACAGCTCGGAGGGCACGAAGACTCCAACAACTCGTGTTCCCGACGGAAATCGTTGTGGAACTCCGTGACCTGCTCAACGTATGCGTTGAGCGACTCCATGGCGAGGGTTTCTCCGCCCTCGTTAAGCAGAGCTATGACCGTCTGCATGTGAGCAATCCGGCGCCGTTGGGATTGAACCTTCAACGCCATCTCGGTTGTAAGCCGAGTTGGCGATCGGGCCTTCTTCTGAACGACGCCGGCCCCAGGAACCAACAATGTCGTTTTTTCCTCAGGATCTCCAGGCGCCACCCCAGAGTCCATTGGATTGCCCTCAGACATTGTTAGTCCTGATGCAAACGGTCCAAGTAGAGAAAGTATAAGAAAGCAACGAAGATTCTCCGCAGAGATCGTACTTTACCCCACTTGCTGCTCCGCTTGACGAGGTGATGAGCCGATGAGGATCCTGCGATGGGCCTACGCAGAGTCCTACCAGATGAGCCGATGTGTGCGCAGAGATGAGAGCGGAAGGTAGAGACCCTGGTCTCTCTTGCCCAAGTCGAGTATCCGGCTCGAAGGACCAAATGTTGTGAAAATCAACTGCGTTGTTGAGAATTCCTTCCTGGTGATGCCTTGACCGATCTGTGAATTGGGTGAACACGTGTGAGAACTCACTTGCAACAAAAGGAAAATGAACCAGACACACAGATGTAATATTGCGAAAGCGGTCTTTATTCCACCTTCCGTGGTAGCACTCAAAATATAATTTAGACACAAGCGTAGACAGTAACAGTAAAAATTAATGCCAATATAATTTGAATTTGCAAAACAATAAAATATCAAGTGATGAAAAAGGTACAAATTATAATTGAATTAAACAAATTGAATTTTGTACATGACACCATGTGAGCCACACACAATTATATTAATTGTGTGCTGAGCGTGGACATGAGACTGCGGTGCCTGCAACGCAGTGAAAGCCACGCAGCACGACCCGCTTAGCCTGGTGAGTGTCAAGACATGAATTAAAATGCAGTACCAAATGTAATGTGCTGATGTGCGCAGCCAACAATTATATCAATAGCAGGCTGAATGCTCACTTGAGAAAGCGGCGTGTGCACTGTAGCAACAGCTACACTGTACGGCACGCCAATGCCATTGAGTGCAACAATTTGCGTGCGTAATTCACTGCAACTACTCAGCACTGTATTGCTGAGTAGTTGCAGCGAATTAATGCTGAGTGCACTCTCAATAAATGTTATAGAAGGCCAGCTACGCAGTCAGCACTGTGTAGCTCCATGCAACCAGATATTAAGACGGCACCAAAATGAGCAACGCATAGTCACTGTGCTTTCCCAGCAGACGTTCAGGAGGAGAGCACAGTGAATATGAGCACCAGCATAATTGTATTAATTACCTGGCAAACTATGGTGAGAAAAACGTGGTGCGGCCTGTACAGCAACGCATGCCACGAGTGAGACCAAATGCTGATGCACCATATTAACTCCGCCCTGGTATTGAATTACGACAAATTGTGCCAGAGCACTCTTACCTTGAGCAATGAGTCCTGTTGTGTGAAGTTGAGCGATACCGATGAAAACGATTGATGAAAAGTCCGAGAGTCCAAAGATGCGTGTGCTGCTCGATGGATGCGTGTCGAAAAAGTGCCGAATTCCCAAGATGGCTGCGAGTACGAAAGATTCGTTGGGCGCTGGAGTCAATTGAGCGAGACAGCCGGTGAGCGAAACCGAAGTCAAGCGAGAGAGACACCCTCTCGCTTGATGCGGCGTGCCAGTGAGGCACATCCTCGGCTCCGCGAAGCCCATGCTTCGGCTGTCTTCGCCTCAACCGAACACCGTGTAGCCAAGCAGCGCAACAGGTAGGCGCACGACGATTATCGCTCGCCGTGCGCCAGCTGATTCTCCAACAGTGTTGTTGTGAGCACTATTGCTCAATTGCGCGGGGGGCGCGGGGGTGAAGTAGCCACTGCATATGCTGCTGTTGCTGGGGACCACCCGTTCGCCGGTATGTCCAACCACTGGTACCTTGAGTGGCCGATTGCTGGTTGGTGGGCCGCGTCTCTTCGAAGACCCTAGCCTTTTCCCCGGCCAACGTCTGGACGATGCGTCGCGGCTTCCAACTTTACTCGATCTCAAGTCCTCGAGGTGATGGATGACTGATTTCCGTAGCGTTAAGATGTTACATTGAATTTGCGGATGAACAAGCGTCGATTCAATTCTTTCACCAGGTAGAAGTGATATTGATTCCGTGAACCGATTCCAATAAATTTTAATATAGCAAATTTCGTATAAAGATGATTGCTCAGTTACTGAATCGCTAATGTTTTCTTCGAAGTAATTTATTGAGCCGTTTTCTATGATGCACACCCGCAGATAATATATATGCAGATAGATGATTACAAAAAAAACATAGATATGCAACAACTTTTATTAGGTGTATGTGCGACTAAAGTTACGACACATTTGAGCAGGTGTTTCGCTCGGCTGCTCGGCAGCGACTAACTATCTTCTCTCTAATGACTAAGTACGTTACAATATTCTTCGATACGTTTGAACGTCGTACGGGACATGTACGGGGTCCACACGGGTATCGGAATAGATGAAGTATTGTGCGCCGATAGAGTGTAATATACATCTCGCTAGCCGTGGTCCAGCCGATTCGCTACAATAGTGACTTCGATATACGATTTTATGACTATGGGTATTTATGAGGACTCTGAAATTACAAGGATCTGTAATTTTAGCCACTGTTTTTGTTTAATTAATTATCACATCGAAACCGACATTTCCTATTTGATGAACATGTGTCGCGTCCTTGCGATTGTTCATTGGTACGAAAAGTAACGTAACTATAACTCTCAATGTGGGGATTCTATTTTCGGTTCTTTCAAAATGGACAATGGATATATCCTGAAAAAATACTCCGTATTAACAATAAAAACTAAACATATCCATATTGATTACACTTGATGCCGTCATGGCATCAATTCTGATGCCATTGCATAAAGAATCATGATTCGTGAGGCTTTTGGTGACAGGGTTTTTGGTATAAGTGTGTATGGGCGTATATTAATATATACCTCTTATTAAATAGAGGTGTTTGAGAGGACGGTTCTTATACTACCGTGTTTAGAAAGTAAGGTGAATTTTTTATTTAAATTTCCCGCGTTAACCGAATCGGACAAATGAATTTTTTTTTCAAGTTGGTAGGACTGTTAGTGACATCTGTGACAAATTACATGTCAATATATCATAATTAGTTTTTAGTTTACGCTTGGTTTTGTGAACAAAGAAAAGTGAAATTGGCGATTTTTACGATGTCGAATTTTGTTGAGCAAAGAAGTGCTATTAAATTTTACTTGCAGAATGACATTTCCGCCGCTGAAACGTATCGAATGTTACAAAAGGCCTTCGGTGACGAGACTATGTCACAGAAAAATGTTTACGAGTGGTACAAAGACTTCAAAGAAGGCAGAGAACGTGTTGATAATTTGGAACGCTCTTTACGACCATCGACGTCAATTGATGAGCAACACATCAAGAAAATCAAGGAATTGGTGCTCGAAAATCGTCGATTAACAATTCGAGACCTTACCGACATGCTTGCAATATCAATTGGATCAGTGTAAGCAATTTTGAAGGATCATTTGTGCCTCAGAAGAGTCAAATAGCGTTTGGTGCCAAAATTTCTCAATTTTTTCGAAAAAGAGCGTCGCGTTCAAGCATGTGAATCAATGATTTCTGACTATCAGGACGTCTACAAACAAATTATTACGGGCGATGAGACTTGGATGTATGCCTATGATCCGGAAACAACGCATCAATCGAGCGAATATCGTGCCAAAGGTGAACCGAGACCGAAAAATCCATGCCAAAGTCGCTCAAAAATCAAGGTCATATTGACAGTTATCTTCAATTATCGTGGTGTGGTGCATTACGAATTCCTTCCCACTGGCCAAACTGTCAACAAGGAATATTATTTAAGTGTTATGCGTCGTTTGCGTGAAGCTATTCGCAAGAAAAGGCCAAAATTATGGAAAGACAACACTTCGATTTTGCACCACGATAATGCACCGTCGCACACAGCACTGGTTCTTCGTGAGTTTTTCGCCAAAAAACTCCACTCATGTCGCTCCACAACCACGGTATTCGCCTGATTTAGCACCGTGTGACTTCTGGTTGTTCCCAAAGCTCAACAGACCACTCCGGGGAAATCGTTTTGAGTCGATTGAAGAGATCAAACGTGAATCGCTACGCGCATTGAAGGCTATACCTGATAAGTGTATTGTAGCTAGGGGGGATTATTTTGAGGGGGACGAAATTGATTTGGAAGAATAAATAAAAAATTTTAATTTTAAAACAAAATTCACCTTACTTTTTGAACACAGTAGTAAGTATCTTTTAGTATATTGGCTAATTTTATGAGGATTGTTTCCATACATACCATTTTACATAGAAAGTTATGAGGACCGTCCTCATAAGCCCAAAATGTCTTCATAACCGCCCTTTCGCTTCGGTTTTTGTTCCATAAGTACGTATTTACAAACATAGACATATATACATGAAATAATTTTTTTTAATTTACACGTCATTGTGGCGTCGAGCCCAGGACGTAACATAAGCATAGCTGGTTTTGTACTATATTATATATCGGCGGTTTCCAAACTGGAGGCGCGCTTCCCAGGGGAGGCGCCAACATTTTTTAATAAAAAAATAATTTTCATACCATACAGGTTTTACATTTCAAATTAAACATTTTACAAATCACATTAAACATTTTACAAATCAAATTAAACATTTTTAAAATCAAATTAAACATTTTTCAAATCAAATAAAACATTTTACAAATCAAATTAAACAGTCAAATAATTATCGTATCTTCACCGACAGTGAAAGGATGAAATGTTTCTCTGATTGCGGCTATGAATATTGATGGGATAATATTGCATGAAACAATTGCACACTACGGTTAATCTCGATATTGTCTGCAATTTTTTTCAAAGATTATTTGAAAAACTAGCTGGAAAAAATCTTAACGCGGTACAGTTAATTTTGGACAACGCAAGTATTCATCATACTCAGGAAGTGCGTGAGCTTGTTGGACATACTAGTACAAATCATGACATAATTTTTCTACCGCCATATTCACCAATGATGAATCCAATCGAAGAAGTATTTTCAAAGGTCAAATTTTCTGCTAGAAATTTGCTGGCGGATCCAATAAATTGTCTAAATTTGGAAGACATAATAAATCAGGCTATTGCAACTGACTGATGAATAATTGCATTGTCCAAACCGTACCAGGTTAAGATTTTTTTCAGCTAGTTTTTCAAATAATCTCTGAAAAAAATTGCAGAAAATATTGGGATTAACCTTAGTGTGCAATTGTTTCATGCCATATTATCCCATCAATATTCATAGCCGCAATCAGAGACACATTTCATCCTTTCACTGTTGGTGAAATTGCCCCCAAGATTTGATAAATTTTGTGCCAATAAACAACAACATCCTTCGCATTAAGTTTTGATGCGTTAGATGTAGTTTAATTAGTAATTTGATATAAAAATAAATATACGTGTTCATATAAATTTATGTTATAGCAAAACCTTGTTATTATTCTGTCTATTGTAGTGTTCAGTATTTTTTTAAAATAAAGGTTTATTATTTAAAACGTGTCTATATTTTTATATCTATTGAAAAATAAAAGGTAGGGAGGCGCGGAATTTTTTTTTTTTTTAAGGAGGCGTAGTAGCATAAAGTTTGGAAACTGCTACTATATATGAACAAGACTGAATGGTGGAACCTTGCAAATTGCTTTCTTATATTTTGCACTTTGCACAAAGCTTCCTTTAAGAGGAAGCAAATATTAATCAATATACTTATGTATACCAAGCCTATCAATATGAAACCGGAATTTTTGTATAGAAAATACACGTTTATTGTATGAAAATGATAAAAAATATTTTATTCGAACTATTGCCCATCGCTAGCTACACATTTTTCCCACCTGTCTGACAATTTGTGGATGCCACGCCAAAAAAACTGTTGCTCTTTTGAGGCAAACCAGTCATCGAGCCATTTTCGTACATTTTTGTAAGAAGTAAAGCGCTGTTCAGCAAGTGCGTGTCCCATCAATGCAAATAAATAGTAATCGGACGGAGCCAAGTCTGGTGAGTAAGCCGCATGCGAAAGTTTTTCCCAACCAAGCGCCTCAATCGTTTCCTTGACCAGTTTTGCTGTGTATGATGGTGCAATATCATAAAACAAAATCTTCAAGGCCATAGCGATTTGGCCTTGCAGTCGATGTCGATGGTTCGCCTGGAGTTACCCATGATCTTTTACGCTTAGGATTCTCAAAATATATCCACTCTTCATCGCCAGTCACAATTCGATAGAGAAATTACTTTCTTTTGTACCTGGCGAGCAGCATTTCGCAAGCGGTTTTTCGGTTTTCCTGCTGTCTTTCATTCAGTTCATGTGGAACCCATTTCCCCATCTTCTGGATCTTTCCCATGGCTTTCAAACGTATGGAGTCGGCTTCTTGTGTCACATGCTGTTATATGAAACTTGTATTGTTGTGAGTTAAAAATCTTTGTCAGGGATGTCAACAAGGAAATAGCGCCAATGACGAGGTTTGGCGGTAACTACATTGACAGCTAGGGCCATCTATGGGCAAATTCCGGTTTCATATTTGTAGACCTGGTAGACAAGATTAAATTTTTCAAGACTTACATTTTAAACTTCAAAAGTCAATTTTGATGAAAAGTACAACAATGAGTTAGCAATTTGCAAAGTTCTACTTTGCAGTCTAGTTTCTAATCAACTTCTTTTACGTACAATGATCATTCACGCTCCTAATTTAAGTATAATATATCTTTGTAAGGTATATACTGCATAATGATTATAAGCAAATCAGTTGTATAGGAGCATTACATTTTACTCAGAATAATAATAATAATAACAATAATAATAATAATAATAATAATAATAATAATAATAATAATAATAATAATAATAATAATAATAATAATAATAATAATAATAATGTTTTAATGAATAATTGAATATCTGTAATTCTTTAAACACTACAGGAGGGTTATATTTACAAGATTTTGTAGTAAATCTTAATGTGATAATGTCGATTTTCTGTATTCAATATTGAATCTCAATAATTGTCGGAAGTCTTCTAAATCTAATACAATTACTTCACTATTTTTATTTACTGATTTATTTTTGATAATTTTTTCGGGTCTTCATTCATAAATCTTCTCCAATAATAATAATAATAATAATAATAATAATACCGACATTTATTTTACAGGGGACTGCCGTAGCGCAGTCCGCAGTATATTGAGTGATCATGGAACAAGTGATTGCCCTGAGTACTCAAAATCCTCTGTCATTATTGGTCAAGATTGGCATGATGGCTTGGAACAATACTTGCGGAATTGACAATTGCTCGGGACATGGGGAATGCCATAACGGTACTTGCCTTTGCGAAGTAAGTAAATTCTCTTCTAGTACTAAATAAATGTCGTTTCCAGTCTAGAATTTACTCTTCCGAACAATCAGAAATATTCGATCATCTTTTTAGATTCAATTCGACGGAACGGAATGCCACGTTCCAAACTTTAGCTACTACATCGTATTCGCGACAACGTTCTTTATTATGGCTTTTATCTGCCTGACGCAGCTTGTGATGTGCATTGTCGCCGAGTGGCAGAGAATGAAGGCACCTTCGTTTCTACGCGCCTGTCGCATAACTACACAAAAAGTATTATATTTCGTAGTTTTCTTGGCATCCATGATCAGAGGAGCATACTTCACCTCGCCGGTAAGTTAATTAATTGCACTTCTTTAATAACCACTATGATTAGTCACGTTACTCCAATTTAATTTGGTCTAAATGACGTTACGGTTGAGGGATGAATCCGTTTTTATTGCTAAAAAATATATCCTCTTGCTCATCCAGGAAGCTTTTTTTGACAAACATTTATAAACAGATTTTCATACCAGAGTTCTTAAACTTGACTCAAATAGTCGGGTGATTACTTTAGAAAAAATCTCCGGACACGGTTATGTCTGGAGAACGCCACAATCGATCGGACTCTTGGCCATGAATTGGGACATACCCCCATGACCGCCGGCTTTAAGATATTTGTCGCCCCAGGCAAGCAAGAATATTTTCACACCCCACCCCCCCATATTTTTCTTCTAAACCGGAAATTCTCAAATGGGGCAATTAATGAAAATTCACTCGGCTCACTTTAGCGTTAACAAAATCTTTAATCAAACCAGCCATTTTCGAAGAATGAGTTACCTCGTTCTGTATAGCAAAAATAGCTGAGACCGAATAACTATCCTGGTTCATCGTGGACCGGAGGTAGGTTTTGATGAATTTTAATTTACTGAAACTACATTCGCCATTAGCTACTGTACTAGGGATGGTCAATAGTATCCGCAAGCTAATCCAAATATTACAAAAGCATTCGTACGTTTTGTTTCTTTGAATATATTGAAGTACTTCAATCGGTGAGCCATTTATGTCTCCGCCAACTCCACTTTGCAATAGTTTCTGAAAGACTGAACAATTCTGAAAAAGCACTTAATTTTTAGGACGTTTTCTTAATGTCATAAGAAATCCCTTGCACTGTTGTATTGTTTTAATTGCGTAAAGCGCTTTTGTATAGAGACGGTGGAGTGTCTACGAGGGGATAAAATACCGTCGTTTTAAATAGCGTTCGGGATCAGTGGGGGCGTCATCCCGTCCTTCCTAGTCAAACATATTTTTTTTCAGCGAGATGGTGCATTTTTAAAAATAGGATCAACGCCCAAACTTTTGGCAATTTCCTTCTCAGTTATGACGGCAGAGTCGTATCCTGTTACTCGGTAATCAGTTAGATATTTTAGACATCCTCCCAATACGTTTACGGCAGTAGCTAAATTCATTTCTTTTGCCTGCGTGCTTTTACTCGCGAAATTTACTTGAAACAGTATATCGTACCAGACGATGACATTGACAATGAATTGAAAATCGATTAAATGCATGGCTAGCGATTTTGCTTCTGACGAAATCTTTGGGTCAATTGGTTCTTCCGCTAAGCTCATGAAAGCGTCGTATATTTCAGGATATTGATAACGGACAGTTTTTAAGCTTCGAACCCTAGTTTCGCTCACAGCTTTAATGGTAAAAATGTCAGCATTTTCTTTTAAAATTGACCAGCGCTTTACAAATCCATTGAAAACAGTATATAGTCGGTGCCGCATGCCAAACAGAGATATTGACTTGGCACCTACAAGGGTTAAAAAATACTCTCGGGTAGATATGAGGCTTGATAATCATGTTAGCACCATTATCATAACCTTGGCCTCGGCAATCATTCATATTAAGATCACAATTTGCTAGCAGCTTGTCAAGAAGCAGCGAAGTTAATTCTTCACCAGTTGAGTCTAAGGTGGGTCGATACGTAAGAAAATGTTCTTTAACGCAAATATTTTCACTGGTAAATCGACAAATCGAACAGTGAAAGACATTTGTTTGGTATGACTAACATCAGGAGTACGATCGAGAACGATCGAGAAATACTTTGCAACTCTTAGCCTTACAAGAATAACCGATTTCACTTTTTCACCCAGTCAGCTAATCAGTTTGTTTTTAATTATTTTCTCACAATAGTGATCATAAATCTCTCCAGAGCGCACTCGACGCAAATGTTCGCTTATTACTGGATCGAACTTGCCGAAAAGCTCGATTAAACCCAAAAAGTTCCCATTGTTTGAACAATTCAGTCGGTCTGAGGTACCACGAAAAGCTCAATAGTTCTTCGATAAATATAATACATGATAATAGCTATGCACCGTTCGCGTACAGCTCTCTAGTGTGCAGATTCCTTATTTATCTAAATTTGCAGTCCAGCATTAATTCCAGAACAAGTGTGGAACGATGTTTCTGCATCAAGCCACTTTCGATATGAGAAAAAGTGCTCGGTCGAAGTCTCATGACTTTTTAAATATTCTCTGATATGTTGCCATGTTACGTTTCGAGCACGGACCTCGGGAAATTTTCCGGAAATTTACCCACGTATTATAAATTTACCCCTTCAAAGACAATTTTTATACTGTGTCGTATTATACAGAACATTATTAATATTTGCAAAGACAATAGTTATACGGCGTATAATAAATATTATAGTTATTAGACATTATATTCATGTTGAGTGAACCGACGAATAACAGACATAAAATAAGTGATAAGGTATCGCAACCAATATTAGTGACTTTAACTTAATTCTTAAGCGTTATGACTGCGTTAAGGATATCTCCGAGAAATGTGTAAGTATGTGTGCGACTATGAATGTTTGAATGAGTTTATAAAATAAATAAAAATATTGTTTATATCACATCCTAAAATATCTGTTTGCTTCAAGGGGTTATACGCAGTTGCAAGGCCAAAAAAAGTAATTTTTTTACAAATTTTTTCTGACGGGATTTTATTTGACAAATACAAGAAGTATTAATAAATATAGTGGTAGCTTATAACTTTATATCGGCATTTTTCATTTTCAAAAATATTGATTTACACTGCTCCTGTAGACGATCTCCTGGAGGTCCTTCAAAAAAAGGTGTCTGGCGGTGAATACGATACCTCCGGTTTGGATTATCTAAAATAAAAAAACCAAAAAGATTCTATTAGTGGATAGATAAATCTAGGTATTGATCGAAGGAATAGTCGAAATTTTTATTTTTGACTAAATGGCGGCTCCAAAAAGAAAAAATGCCAATTTTCGACCAACATTTTTTCGTCGAATTGTTTTAAACAAATAGAAATAATTATCGGAAATCTTATTCCTTCGATCAATACCTGAAGAATATATGTGAGAAATGTTGTGTTAAAATTGCAGACCGATCGGTTGAGCCGTTTTTAAGAAATCGTGCTCACCGACTTTGAAAACACCGTTTTGAGAAAATAGCGTTCAAAAGTCGTTTACACATCGTTAAAATTTTTTTTCAACACATGAAGCCATCTATGCCAAGGCCATAAGATGAACCCTCTGCATCATCAGCAGCTTCTAATATTCCGATTTATTGTTGTCTGCGAACCATTCTTCCCTCGCGCGTGCTCCCATGCGATCGCAAATCGGAGATCGAGCCGCGCTCTGCATCCTCCTTTTCGGCATAGGCCACGACCATTAGCGGCATTGGGCCCAATTGATAGTCCCAGTGCACTCATATAATATAAAAGTGATGTTGTACCTTCCTTAAACGTGCCGGCTGCGATATAAGCTGCTATTTCCACTATCTTTGAACCACAAAGAATGATTTTCGGAGTTATTTTCCATATCAACTGATTGTAGCTTTCGTTGTCGTTTTGCGTGAAACCACCAACACATCTTTCTAATAAAGGGTGATTTTTTAAGAGCTTGAGAACTTTTTTTAAAAAAAAAACGCATAAAATTTGCAAAATCTCATCGGTTCTTTATTTGAAACGTTAGATTGGTCCATGACATTTACTTTTTGAAGATAATTTCATTTAAATGTTGACCGCGGCTGCGTCTTAGGTGGTCCATTCGGAAAGTCCGCTTTTTTATCGACAAATTTTGTTCAGCGATGAGGCTCATTTCTGGTTGAATGGCTACGTAAATAGGCAAAATTGCCGCATTTGGAGTGAAGAGCAACCAGAAGCCGTTCAAGAACTGCCCATGCATCCCGAAAAATGCACTGTTTGGTGTGGTTTGTACGCTGGTGGAATCATTGGACCGTATTTTTTCAAAGATGCTGTTGGACGCAACGTTACGGTGAATGGCGATCGCTATCGTTCGATGCTAACAAACTTTTTGTTGCCAAAAATGGAAGAACTGAACTTAGTTGACATGTGGTTTCAACAAGATGGCGCTACATGCCACACAGCTCGCGATTCTATGGCCATTTTGAGCGAAAACTTCGGAGAACAATTCATCTCAAGAAATGGCCCGGTAAGTTGGCCACCAAGATCATGCGATTTGACGCCTTTAGACTATTTTTTGTGGGGCTACGTCAAGTCTAAAGTCTACAGAAATAAGCCAGCAACTATTCCAGTTTTGGAAGACAACATTTCCGAAGAAATTCGGGCTATTCCGGCCGAAATGCTCGATAAAGTTGCCCAAAATTGGACTTTCCGAATGGACCACCTAAGACGCAGCCGCGGTCAACATTTAAATGAAATTATCTTCAAAAAGTAAATGTCATGGACCAATCTAACGTTTCAAATAAAGAACCGATGAGATTTTGCAAATTTTATGCGTTTTTTTTTTAAAAAAAGTTCTCAAGCTCTTAAAAAATCACCCTTTAGTTTTTCATTGCTGATATCTATGTAAATTGGAAACAGAGCTTCAGCAATATCATGTGGTAATGACTGATAATCATGTTCATGAGTTGATATGTATTCGAAGCTCGCGCTCGCTGCCAACAACACCATGACTCCGCTCCGACCGGGCACCTCTCGTGTTGAAGATTTTCATCCGTTGAATAGTAATGGTAATATGTTATCCATATTGCATTATACATATTGTCAACGGTACCACAGTCTCCTGATTGCCAAGCCATAATAAACTGTCAACTTATCTATTAGTTTAGCAGTGAGCTTACCTTTTCCACCAAGTACTTTTTTTGCATTTTTCCCCACCTTTATCTACAGTTTCAGAATTTTTTTTACACAGTCTCAGAGTCGTGAACCCATTCTTTTTTGGATATGTGCAATACATTCTTTCTTGACCACTTCTATTTCACTGTAAGGCGCAGCTTGTAAAATCATAGAGTATGTTTTAGTCACCATCACCGATGTAATTTTTGTAACGAACGTTAAATTTTTCCATTGAACGCCTGAACATTTTGTTACCGGCAGGTACCGCGTAATTGGATTATTTGGTATTCGGTATAATATTAAAAAGTTATTATTTTTGGGATCGTTTGCCGATAAGGAGATGAATCTCGAGTTATCGATGAAAACGCGAATTTATATAAAAGGAAGTATTTATTATAGGCAACGGTAACTTTCCGTTGTCTATTTAAAAGTCAATGTAAGAATGTACAATAATACGTCGTTTCGAGTATTTCACGAGGAACCAAACGTTCTCTGTTGAATCTAATTTAATTCTGATTTTAGTAAAGCAGTTAGCAACTGCGTTTGCTAAAATCCCTTAGTTGGCAGCTTTAGCTTTAGCCAATCGTAGATCGCCTAGCGAGTCGCCTCATGCTGCGTCGGCGTCTACCTCGCATCCTGTCTTGTATGACAGCTATCTTTCAGAATTCCATCTCTAGCTGTGTCCGCTAAGGAATATTCCTATGTACGCGAAGAGGAATATTCCGTGACACAACAGCAGTATCATTCAAACTTTGATGAGCAAATTCTAAAGAAAAAGAATATCGATTTTCGGGCGGCTCGTATCCCCGATATAAAAGCGTCGTTTGTCGAACACTTTAATCGCACGATAAAGTAGCAAATGTAGCGCTATTTTACATACACGCGCAATAAGTGTTACATCGATGTTTTACAACATTTTTTATATGCTTATAATGATACTATACACAGTGAAACGCGTATTCCTCCACGTGATGTGACCCTAGAAATCGACTCTATAGGCCGAGAAAATTTAGCCGGGTGTTCCGAGCGTAACGCAACCAACTTAAAAGCCTAAATACAGTGTTGATGACTTGGTGCGTATCAGACAGCTAAAGCAGCATTCGTGAAAGGATATGAGCGCTGTTGGAGTAACGAGTTATTCAACATTCAACGAATATCAGTGAATCGAGAACCATTCGTGTATATTTTGCACGATGTGAATAACGAGACTATCGACGGTATTTTCTACGAGGCAGAATTATCGCGAGTACGAATACCTCCGTCACCTGAGAAGACGAAAGAAAAGAAGAGGAAGAACGTTTGGTATCACCGTCCCTGATAAATATGAACTCCGAGGATAGCTCTTTGTCGGACTACCGAGCAACAGTAGTATGCAGTATTTTCCAGATAATACGACAACGAAATTTATTACAAAACTACCGCATCAGATACGTTTGCACGGTGAATGGTCTGTTTCTCTTGTGGAAATTGCTTATCCGATGACTCTTTTACATGTTCCTACAGTAGGAAATCTCGTATCTTTTGAGGATGGTTATAATGGTAGAGATCAAGTTCCATTTGGTGTATATCACGCTACAGGCACACTTTTGGAGAGTACAAATAAGTTACTTCACGTGGCTGGTCATCTGCGCTTTAAATCGCTTCCGAGCGGTCAGGTCGAAGTGGCGCGCGTATCCAACGACCTACGATACCACAATTTCGCGTATCGCCCGCTATCGCAAGGATACTCGGATTCGAGGAAGAGGCCTGTAGGTATGTAATGATAGAACCGCATTGCGAATACACGGGGTCGATACCTGCATCTCTCACCGGTGCTATACCAGGCAGCATGTTTGTATAAGGCGATATATGCGAGAGCTATATTACAGGCGATGGACAAACCCCCCTCTTGCGAGTCGTCCCCGTTGATGCTGACGACTTTCAGTACGGTTCGATGAAAAATAAGTCGTTTATATACCTTTCTTGCGCAGCAATTTACACACTATCGAGATCATTATAAGAGACGAGATTGGAAATCCTATACCATTCGAACAGGGGACGTTGACTGGGACACTACGTTGCAAACGGTCCCACTATTGATTACATCGCTATGGATAATATTGATGGTGTGCAACACAGATGGGGCCGTCGCGGGTACGTCGCACAGTGGACGCAGAGCCCGAAATCGTGGCAGTAAATACAAATAACCTCCGATCAGAATGAAAATTGGTATGCAGGGGTTTTTAAGGTCGCTGATTACGAATCTGAAAGCTAAATTATTGTAAACAAAATGGCCGATCCAATATGGCGGACATGGATGTTAAAAAGGTGTCCGATCTTGACAAAAATTGGTATATGCGGGTTTTTAGGGTCGCTTATTACGAATCCGAAAGCTAAATTATTGTAAACAAAATGGCCGATCCAATATGGCGGACATGAATGTTGAAAAGGTGTCCGATCTTGACAAAAACTGCTATATGTGGGTTTTGAGGGTCGCTCATTACGAATCCGAAAGCCAAATTATTGTAAACAAAATGGCTGATCCAATATGGCGGACAAGTATGTTAAAAAAAATTAAAAATTTTCAAAAAAACTCCCTCCTGCCGTACCACTCAAAAAAGGATGAAATAATTTACTTATTTAGTATGACGTTTTCATATACAATGATATATAACTTGCATTAGTTATTTGAATTTTAATTATTATAATTGAATTGAACAAAATTGATATACGCGGGTTGTGGAAGTGACTGATTGCGAATCAGAAAGCCAAACAATAACGTAGCGAAATTATCGTTCAAATTATCCTTTATAATAAGATATAATTCTTTCCTCGTCAAATGTACTCCTTCGTAATGGGACCCTGTAATAAAGACATAAAATTGTATAGAATTTGTGTTGAAGGATCAGATCAAAATTTTAATGAATTTTAATTATTGTAACAAATAAGTAGCCGCAATAATTATTCGTATTTTTTTTTGAAAAGTACATAAAAAACAACAGTTATGAAAAAAAAATTGAATTTAGACTATTATGAAAGAAGTTATGAGCAAAAAAACATAAACAAATATTTTTTGAACGGGTGACCAAAAACATCTCAAAATGTACCAGAAGCCGATTTTTGATGAGTACATGAAAATATGACAAAATCAAGGGAAAAAAAATTGAACTGTCCGATTTGGCGTGGAATGCCCCATATATACCTATATATATAATAAAAATGTATCAAATATAAATAAAATGTGACGATTCAAATTAATTACTTTAGTATATACTTACATATATATGTATTGTTGTATGTCTACAAAAATAGATATATAAATGATTTACTTCAATTTGTATTTTGTATATATATATATGTATATATATATATATATTATATATGGTATATGTATGGATATAGTCCTATTGCTCAAGTAGCAGCTGTTCAATGGCCCCATGGCATGGCGTATGGCGCCGCGCGCGCGTGCACGGTCGGCAACCGCCTGTTTTACGTTGCCAAAAACCATAACAGACAAAGTTAGGCAGCTCTAGGCAGCTAATTCCTGTTAATTTCGCAAGCTTATATAATAAACTAAAGGCCTAGACATTGGCTGTCGCAGAATATGGCAGAAAGTATAACTTTTCGGATAGTTGAAAATATAAGTTTACAAAATTCTTTCACTTTATTTATGCAGTAGTTTATACTACACTTCAATAATTTACATATTTTAAACTCAACCAATGTAAAAATATCTTCTACATACCTCCAGAAGTCGTATCCATGTCTCCGGATTGATTTAAAACACTTCACTTTAGAGTTATCGATTTTATAAGTCACGGTAGTTTTCGCTCGTTCAGCGCGCGATGCGAACACTCGTCTCGAAGGCTAACTTCCAACTGACGCAGCGACGAAGGTATACGGTGAAAAAGGTTCCCCTTTTACAATTTAACGCAGCCATTAGTCCTCTACCTGACTGCCTGCTCAAATATCCCGATTGTAAACATTTTTTTCTGACTTTTCTGCCACGATTTCGGGCTCTGCGTCTACTGTGCGACGTACTAACACGCGCACGACCTTCCCAATCCAAACACAAAGACACTCAAGTTAAATTATCCCGATCAAAATCTATAATCTAGTCACAATCCGTGACACGGTCTATTCCGTTCAAATCCCACACCAATTCATTAACAAATTCTAAAGCACTCCGGAATAACGGCTTAACGCGCGCACGGTTCCATTGACAATAGTAACAATTAATTAATACATTCACTTTTCCCCGGCCTCTATCCGTTACACGATCTCGAGGTTACATCCTACCGACGCCGCAGTTCCCGATACAAATTAATACTCTGCACGTAGTGTACGAGAGCCGCAGGTGTGACTAAGCTCGAATAGCATTTCTCACAGAATTACAAAAAAAAGAAAGATAATAATCCAATAATGGCAAAAGACCGTAGAAGGGAAGAGAGCTTACCGGGACGATGACGAGGTGTTGTTCCTTGAAATCCGGTACGAAGATGATGATATTAATTCGAGTCCCTCCTCGATTAGCTATCGGGTGCGGCTTCTCGTTTGAATCCTCCACTCGACTAAGTGTTTGATCCGGCGATAATTACGTGTACAGAAGAGCGGGACAATGATACTTTTCACGCTACGTCCTCCTTGCTCGACGATAACCGGGAAAAAGCCCCGAGGTCCGTTCGGCCCGCGTGCCCGTGGACTATGACCCCCTCTTAGCGAGCCGAACTCGGTTAATTGGGGGAACCGGTGAATAGATAATAGCCTATCGGTCGGAGATGAACGTCGAGCGGGACGGCTGTAGATCCCGACCACGAGAACTGGAAAATGTCTGTATCCTCTCTCTCTCTTCCTCCCCGTTCCTCGGTCGTACGATCGCGTATAATATATATATATATAAAATACAACAAAAAAGAAATAAATAAAGAATAAATAAATAACAAAAATCCCCCTTACAACCCTGAGATATCGTGCTGGTAGTCGTCGAGAGAGGAGGACGTAGCTCGAATATTCTGCCACGTTACAGCCTAGTCATTGAGAATTTCAAAATTGCTCAGAGGCTCGTTGCTCGAGTCCGACGGCAAGCCGCCCCTTACCTCTGAGCCCTGTGACTCGTGCGGACGAGAATCGACCAACAGTAAAATTCTTGGAGAAGTCTGCACCGTGTTCTGAAGGAGCGCCACGTTAGAATCGCCGGTAGTGGAAATGATAGCTCCGGAAACAGAAGGGCAGGTTTTTCCTTGATACGGGCTCCGACGCTAGCCTGATTAAACTTGATTGAATCTGATGCGTTAATCGAGAAACCGTTCTTTCGAGAGGAAAAAATCGAAATTTCATTCAATCACAATACTATGGATACACAAAGCGACCCGATCAGACCAAAACCTTTTGTCGATATTAACCCGCATCTTTCAAAGTAAGCATTAACGATAAAGTCTAATCGCGTTTTTCGAATCCAGTCGATTATGCGGCAACAAATCGAAATCGAAATCAGGAATAAACAATTAAAGGACGGAAATATTGCCCCGCATCGCGACTCGCGACGGATTATTTCTTGGCGAAGCTTTGTTTGCGCGAAATAATGGACGTGGTCACGTGATGGTCATTAATACCTTGAACGAGGATGTGGAAATCGAGGTAAATCCTCAAGATCTGCTACCGTTCGAATACACTGGACCTGAGTATGATACCGATCTTGGGGAAACAGACTCCACGAACGCAGAATCGGTTCGCGGATCGGGATACCCGGATTGATTTAAATTACCGGGCGATAAATTACAATGCACGGACCGGGTATAGTACAGAATACTGACGATGAACGATCTGATAGAGCGAAATATTTCTACAAACCTCCGCGATGGCATAATTATTTCTTCGCAATCTCCTTATAATTCCCCTGTGTGGATCGTACCAAAGAAACCCGACTCCCAAGGTCGCCCGCGCATGCGAATGGTGATAAATTTTCGTAAACTTAACGAAAAAACTATATCAGACGCTTACCCACTGCCTAATATATTAGATATATTGGATCAGTTGGGGCAAGCGTAGTATTTCTCAACTTTTGACTTAGCTAGCGGATTTCCGCAAATTTCTATGAATCACGGAGATCGGCCAAAAACCGCTTTCTCTACTATCAACGGGTATTTTGAATATGCACGCATGCCAGAGGGGTTAACGAATGCATCCGCCACGTTCCAGCGACTCATGGATAATGTGCTGAGGGGCCTTCAGGGCAATGAATTGTTTGTGTATCTGGACGACATTGTCGTATTTGCAAAAACTTTAGACAAACACAACATTAAAGTTCAACAAGCTAAGAGCGGTGGAAAAGTTTCCTACTCCGCGTACGCAGAAAAATATTCGCCATTTTTTTTGTTTTGCCGGATATTATCGTAGATTTATTCCAAAATTCATGGTGTGGGCAAAACCTTTGTTCGATCGACTGAAAAAAGATTCAGTTTTAGCCTGGGGACCTGTGCAGAAAAGAAGCTTCAGGGATCTACGGTGGGCCCTGTGCAGGGAACCTGTTTTGCAATATCCCGACTTGAACAAGCAATTAGTCCTAACGCTTCTGATATTGCCCCGAGTTCAGTAATATCGCAAGATCATGATGAGCAAAATTGACCGATAGCATATCATTTGCGTATATTGACCAAGGTCGAGAAAAATTACTCGGCAGCGGACAAGGAATGCCTTGCAATGATCGACTCGATCGAGCATTTTAACACGTATTTTTACGGCAAACGGTTTCAATTAGTAAGTGACTACGAGCCGTTAAAATGAATAGGTGCCATGGACAATCCAGGCAAGAGATTGACTCAGTGGAAATGGAAAATGAAACGGTATGATTACGAGTTTGTACATAAAGCGGGGAAACTAAACGTAAACGCAGGCGCGCTCTCCCGCAACCCGGTAAATTCCAACGACTCGACCTCTACCGAAGCAGAAGAGAAAATAATTAATAGAGTCCTTCCAATAAATTCAGATAAGAACTCGTGCTTGGGGAAGAGAAGGGGATCGAAACCGATGCAAAGGGCACCACCATCAAGAATCACGAGGCCGCCGGGGGCGCTGAACCAAAGCGTTATCGCAACGCGAACACGTTCTCGTACGCAGGAAGTCTCTACCATGCCCCCGATGCACCGGAGCCGCCGATACAACGATTACACTGTAGTACGCTGCCAACAAACCTCCTCCCGTTAAGGCGCCCCATGCCACGCGTCTCTACAACGAAGGTTGGCGACGTTCATCCAACAGCTGAGACGAGCAAGACGGTGAGCGAGGGGAACCCCCCGATAGCTATTGAACTGACAAGAGACCACATGGTCGTCGGATTTTTGTAATTTTTTATACTCATGGTACGTAAAGTTGAGACCCCAAGTATGAATATCCCCAAGTAATACGACGCCATATTCAGAAATTCTCGAGAAAATCGACTTTGAAGTTAGAGCGAGCAACTGAAATAGAGAAACAAAAACCGAATTTTCAACTGAGTGAATCGCTCAGTGGGTAGCGCTGGAGTCTGGTAATCACTGGGTAGTGGGATCGAGTCTCGCTTTAGTCACTTTTTTTTTTTTTTTTTTTTTTCCAATTCAAATACCTACGTATTTTATATTTAAAATGCATTAAATATTTGCTAATTACCATATTATTATTAACAAATTATATCATTTTTTATGAAAATTGCACGTGGAGCGGAAAAATAATATTATCCTCTTTACGAAGAGTTATTTTATATATAAAATTCAGTAAATATTTGCTAATTAACGTATTATTATTAACAAATTATCATTTTTTATGAAAATTGCACGTGGAGCGGAAAAATAATATTATGCTCTTTACGAAGGGTTATTTGACTAGTCTGACGCTTACATTACATTGTAATAGAATGTAGCTACCAAACTAACTGCGGAGGGATCCACACCTGCTCGAGAACAAAAGATTTCGGAATTCCCCAACGGTTTCTTTCGGTAAGGGGCACTTGTGACTGCAGTAGGTAGTAGCTAGTAGCATTTCAACGTTCGCTCTCGAAGCAGCAGGTTGTGTTTTGCGGCGTTGTGAGTGAAAATATTCGAACAGTTTTAAAGAAAAATATTATAATGCCGGATGTGAAAGTAAGCAATTCTCCTGGCCCTTCAGCGGCAGAAGACCTTGAAGACTCCTCACAGAGTAAAGATTCAAGAGTATTGATGAGAGATGCGCTTGAATATTACGAGCAAATCCTCGCAGAGAATAATCTTATCGAACCAACACCATCTGCGACAATAACTGACAATGAACGACCAATGCTACTAGCAGAGGACTTGTTCCAGTATACCGTACAAGCTTTACAAGAGAAAAAGTTTGTATCGTTTGATGAGTTGGTTACGTTCGATGAACCTAACGAAGAAAATCTTTTCGAAGAAGTTGTGCCCAGTAGTGAAGAATCTTCGGATAATTATTCGCCACCGATGAAAATATCAAAACCGAACGACAACATTCCACTGGATTACAAGAGAAAAGTTTTGCGTATAGCTGCAGCTCATCTGTCATGGAGCCTAGCAGTTTTGAAAAAAAACGGGTGCAGTCGCTTGAAACGTATGGAGGAATTGCCAAAATGGTTAAAACATGTAAAAAGTGGTGGTAACACATCGGAAAAATACGCGACAATCGATTCATGGACGTATGATCGCTTTGACGAAGCTCGAAAGAATAATCAGCAAGTCACAACCCGGAACTTGCAGCAGTGGGCTTTATCTGCCGCAAGTCAGTTTGAAGAGTTCGATTTCAAAGCTTCGAATAGATGGGCTAAGGAATTTGAGCGGAAGCATCGAATTCGTCAAAGAAAAATCACGAAGTTTGTAACGGAAAGAGAGACCGCATCAATGGACGAAATCCTGGCTTCTGCAGAAGATTTTCGAATCCAGGCGCGGAATGCCATACCGAACTTTGAGCCAGACTTCGTCATTAATACGGACCAAACAGGTATTGAAAATATTATTTTATTGTTCGTAATTAATCAAAGTATATTTCTTCGTGTGTAGTATTTTTTATTTATTCATTTTTTGCTAATTTTTTTCAGGGTGTCAATACCAATCGACTTTCGATAGAACTCTCGCGGCCAAAGGATCGAAGGTGGTGCTAGTGACGAGGCAGAATATGAATAAAGTGACTCACTCGTATACTGCACAGTACTCTGTCACCCTATCAGGAAAGTTGCTGCCCCTTGTCTTCATATGTCTACAAGAAACAACTGGTTCATTTGGACCTAGGGTGAAGAAATCGGTAGACGAGTATCTTAAAAAGTACCGAAACGTCACAGTCACTTCGTCAAAATCGGGAAAGTTGACCACAAATTTGTATAAAGATTTTTTAATCAACGCTATGCAACCATATGTAAAAAAAGAAAAGTTTCTTTTGCTTATTGATTCTTGGGGTGGACAAACAAATCCCGTCATATATAATGAAATTTTTCGCGATGATATGCGCCTGCCGACTTGCACCGTGCAAGTCATTCCTCCGAAATGTACTCCGTTAGTACAGCCATGCGATGTTTATTTTTACCGTCAAGTAAAAAATTTCATCAAGCGTATGCAAAACTGCGCATACCTGATCGAAGAAGGCCGCGAAATCAACGATCGAGAAGATCGTATTAAAATTCATTCAATCGTTCATCATCAGTTATCCTCTCCGATCTTCGGTAAAATGGTCAGATATGCGTGGTTCGCTGCAAAACTTTGTGATACTAGAGAAATCTTTGAAAACGTCAATGAAGTTTGTTTTCCGATTGATGTTTTAAAAAAAAATGCGTCTGTAAAAACGCAGCATTCGTGCGGTGTGCTCGATGCCGTGAAAATTTCTGTTCCCCGTGTTTTTACGACGCTTATCACTGTGGCTCGTGCGATCCTGTTGATAAACAAATGGATACGATGTAACTTTAAATAAAAAAACATTATTTTTCTACCCGAGGTTTTTTCATTTTCGTTCCCAAAACTTTACTTGTCATTTTTTAAAATTAATTTCAAATAAATGTAATAACACGTGCAATATTCATAAAAAATTATAATTTGTTAATAATAATATGGTAATTAGCAAATATTTAATGCATTTTAAATATAAAATACGTAGGTATTTGAATTGGAAAAAAAAAAACAAAAAAAAAGTGACCAAAGCAAGACTCGATCCCACTACCCAGTGATTACCAGACTCCAGCGCTACCCACTGAGCTATTCACTCAGCTGAAAATTCGGTTTTTGTTTCTCTATTTCAGATGCTCGCTCTAACTTCAAAGTCGATTTTCTCGAGAATTTCTGATTATGGCGTCGTATTACTTGGGGATATTCATATTTGGGGTCTCAACTTTACGTACCATTAGTATAAAAAATTACAAAAATCCGACGACCATGTGGTCCCCTTGTGAGTTCAGTTGCAGATGACTCGGAAGAGAGTGTGTTCGAGGAACGGTTTAACTCCGAAAATAAAGCTATTACAACGAAATGCTCTCATGTCACCGACGCTTAATCGGAAAAATTGTGTACCATGGAAACAGAAAAGGGCGAAGAGCAGGCTGCAAAAATTCCAGTATTACTCCGAGAGTCGTTCGAAAAGTTCGACGCCTCGTTTCGCACATTGGAGGAAAAGTTACAAAAATATTAATTAAATCAGATAGAGGGCGAGGGTGAGGTCGAGGTTTCATCGACACGATTTCGAATGGGGACTCACTGTAGCCCGCACCGGCGATCGGGAGGGGTCCGGAGCTCTCCGCATCCTTGGTCTGTTTTCAGCGGGGCCCACGGGGAGGCGGGGTTATCAGTTCTTTTACTCACAAGGAGGGGCACCTACTCGTCATCACGGATTTCGCTCAAATTTATAGCGTATGTAGGGCTTGGCTAGAAATAAAAGTACTCGAAGTGGGAACTCCAGGTGGCCAAGCGTTTAGAAAATAAAATTTTTGCCGCGGCTCTGGCACCGTAAAAGCCATTTATGTTAGTATGTTTGCCAAGAAGCGGTTGGCGTAGTGGTAAGAGCTCGGACTCGTAATGCGATGGTCGCAGGTTCGACTCCCCGTGCGGACTTTTTTTTCTAGCTCTTTCCCAATTTTTATAATATTCATGTCGCAATTAAACGAAGTAATAAATAATTTATTTTATTTATTTATTTATACGCAAAAGGCATATATACCTCATACCCCGTGTATGTTAATGAGTATGAGTACATTATATCTGGCTCGAAGGACCAAAAAATGTTATGATAATGAGTGTGAGACTGAGTTTGAGTTTGAAACTATTTTTAATCTGTCGACAGGTAGCAAGTCGATACATTCACACGTAGCATGTCAAGTGACAGATGCGAATAGTAAGATTAAGGATCCTGGTGACAAGTATCAAGTATTACATATAAATAATTAAAAGCACTCAGTAATGAACAATAATAAATTCAATGTTTATTTAAATTATATAACAGTGATTGCATGAAAAATACCTGGTGATTATAACAAATATATACTGTGATTTGTCTGGCCTGCGTGTTGATGTACTGTTGGTGAGTAGGTTCTCAGGCCTCTGAGTTGACTTGTTGATTCCGTGTGGTTGATCCTGGTGATACGGTCTGGTTGTAGAGCTCGAGTAAAGCCACACGGCAGGCTGGTGAGTGTCCGGACGCCGATGATCGGTGCGAGGCAGAATGGCGTCTCTGCTGCCAACGAGCGAACCACGCCGCTGACGGTTATGTGAGTGCTGCACTAGTCCTGTTGAATTGCTGTGATTCGCACTGACACTGAATTTACACGCGGGTGATTTGATCAAGAATGTACTACACTATAATAATGAATGCGCACAAAAGTGATTGGAACGAATGAATATCTCTGTGAGTTTACGCGGGAACGTGTACTGCGAGCGACTCGAGTGAGAACAATGGCCACATCCGTCGACCACGAGGCAGAGTAACAGCGTTGGCCGCTTGAGTGAGCTTCGATCGAGGATGTGAGCAGATAGACAATATGCTTGAGTGCGCGGTCGATAAATCGATATAGCATGCCTGCGAGCTATACCATATGACGCGAGGCGTCAGATGATTGTGAGTGTAGCGTGTGCATGAGTTGAGTGTGTGCTTGGTAGGCGTGAAAACTGAACACCCCGTCTGAGGTAGTATACGAAAGGTTGCCTAAGTTGCCCAGCCAATTCCCTACGGAACCCAAGCTTGCCACTTATACTGCCTTTACGACTGAATTAATAAAACGGTTATCAGAAATTCACGAAATTGCAGGGGAAAATATTAAGAAGGTAAAAGGAAATTCTATACGCTACTACGATGATAAAGCCAAGCCATTTACAGGCAAGGTGGGTGACAAGGTTTGGGTTAAAAAGGAAGTGAGGCAGGGAAACTTTGATGGTCAATATCATGGACCATACACAATAATTAACATAACAGACAGAAATAACGTACGTTTAGAATCGTCGAATAGACGTCTATTTCGCAAGCACATCGATGCGATAACATTGTCATACCAGGTGTACAAGTATGAAATGCGGATTTTTTTTCTAAAAAAACATGTTAATTTCGGAAGAATGATAAAAAGTGCTTTATTTAAAGTATGCTCCATTGCTTGTTATACATTTTACCCATCTTTCAGGCAATTTGTGAATACCACGCCAGTAAAAATCTTCCCCTTTTGCTGCGAACCATTCATCGAGCCATTTTTTCACATCTTCGTACGAACCAAAGCGCTGCTCAGCAAGTGCGTGACCGATCGATGCAAACAAGTGGTAATCGGAAGGAGCCAAGTGTGGTAAGTAAGCCGCATGGGGTAGAACTTCCCAGCTGAGTGCTTCTAACGTGTCGCGAACCGGTTTTGCCATGTGTGATGGATCATTGTCGCGAAGAAAAATGACTGTGTTGCCTCTTTCGGTATTCTGGCCTTTTTTCAAGCAGCGAACTGTTCAAATCGGTCAATTGTTGCTGGTAACGTTTAGTATTAACCGTTTCCCCAGGTTTTAACAGCTCATAATAGACCATGACCCTCTGGTCCCACCAAACACAGAGCATCGTCTTTCTGCCAAAGCGATTCGGTCTTGCGGTCGATGTGGATGGTGCGCCTGGGTCTACCTATGATTTTTACGCTTGGGATTGTCAAAATAAATCCAATTTGCATCCCTTGTAGCTATACGATGCAAAAACGACTTTATTTTGTACCGAGCGAACAAAATGTCACATGTGTTTTTGCGCTTTTCCATTTGCCTGTTGTTCAACTCATGTGGTACCCATCTACCGGTCTTCTGAATCTTTCCCATCTCTCGTAGTCGATTGGAAACAGCTTGTTGACTAACACCCAATTGCTCGGTGAGTTGTTTTTGGGTTTGCGAATCATCTTCGTCCAACAATGCTTGCAATTCCACATCTTCGTATTTTTTTGGCGGCTTTCCACGTTCCTTGTCTGCAACATCGAAGTCACCACTTTTGAAACGCCGAAACCATCGTTCACACGTATCTTGCGATCGACCATATTCACAATAAGTTTCTCGAAGTAATCGGTCTGATTCAGCAGCAGTTTTCTTCAAATGAAAACAAAAAATTAATGCGTCTGCGAATGCTCTTTGTTCGGTATAAATTTCGACATATTGAACACAACAACACAACACTATGCACACACTTTTTCAATTTATCACCCGTGCGCGTCTGACACTTATTGATGACACAAGAAAATTGCGCGGTGTCAAATCTTTATAGCACAAACTGCATTCGTGCGCCATCTGTTGTCTGAAATCCGCATTTCGAACTTGTACACCTGGTAAGTGTCTGGAGCTCTTTCTCTTTCTCCCTGGGAACGCCGACCGAGCTGTACTGGACCTCTGCACTCTCTCTGTACTCTTTCTTCAATTACAGGGCCCTAACTATCAATTTCTGAAATCTACATCAAAGAACGTATTTTCCCTGGTTGTGGCCACCCAGAGATCATCCTCCCGACAAGATAATTATTTCTTGGACAATTCTTTCGGATTGATTAGAAGTGACTTGTCCAGAATCGACCCCAGGGTGGAAAGAGCTATATTTAACCTTTTAAATGAAGAGGGATGAGTACTCTTATTTTATATTTTATACCGGTATTTTTTATATATAATACAATCTCTTCCATACGTATCTAAATGGGAGAATTATATTCACTTTCAACATATGAATATTAGGATTGTTGAATTTTCTTCTGATATAAACGAATATCAAAAATTCTGAGTGTATTCAAAAATACTCTTACTTGAAGTTCTAATATTTATCGAGGAATGAATTAGAATGATTATGAAAGATAGGTTTTCCTATTGTGTGACAAAAATGCGCGGTTTGAATATTGCGTGTATGACTTGAATTGCAACTCTGTAACTGTATTGGAATGAGAATTTGACTGTTAGTTTGATATAGTCCGTAGAAAAGAAACCCTATTTTCGTTCAAAATTTTGCATTTCCATGCGAGGAAAACTGAAGAATTATTGGGGTTTAAATAAATTTCAATTACAATAAATTGTGAATACGAGGTTGATAAAAACTGCATATGATCATCATTTTTGTTGTATTTTATGTGTTGTAATTGATTGGTGTCTCGATTCTCCAGGTATCCAAGTAAAATGTCTTCTCCGATCTTATTCACTAATGAATTCTTTATATTTTTGTAAGCTGTTATTTTTCTACGAATATAACCGTCAGAAAGTTTTGTTTATTGTGATTAGGAACTGAAATAATTTATTATTATTGTTTTGTCATAAATTCTCCCTCTCCCCAATTGTTGATATGAAGCGTCGAAACCTGCACTACTGTACAAAGGACTATTCAAACTATCCGTACGAAGAAGCAGAATTCGGTTCCCACAATTATTTATGCAATTACAGATGTGCAAAGTGAAAGTACGCTAGCGTGGTCGCTGTGAGACGCGTGGTGGGGTGCGCGGTAACGTGGCCCCCGACGCTCCGTTGTACACCAGAAGTAAAATTGAATCTTCAAATTGAATACACTTTTCGTATTTCGAGAACCGCTCATCGGATTTCGATGTTTTTGTTTTTTTTTTTTTTTTTAGTTTTCAATGTCAACATGCTCAAAATGTCCCAAAACGTCGAAAAATCATATTTAGAAAAAATATCCGGGTATGGGTGTATTTTCTGGCACAGTAAAACTGAAACGTCTATAACTCGAGAACGATTTTAGCTACAGCGCTCCCGTTTCGCACAGTTAAACTTTTTACTCTCTTTATTCACTGCAAATTTTATTGAAGTTACTCAAAAATGACAAATTTTACAGCATTTTGAAATTTTCAAAGAATGTCTGAACGTTGTAATTTCTGTAAATTAAAAGATTTCCAGCTAATTATATATATAGAGAGTATTTTAAAGAACGTTACGGGCGCCCGAAAATCGCTACATCTGACGAAATCGTCGATTTAGTGCATCAAACTGTGGTGGAATATCGTCAATTGACTGTTGAAGATATTGCTGACGCTTGTGGGATATCATCTAAACGGGTGCACAAGATTTTACATCAAGATTTGGATATGAGAAAATTATCTGCGCGCTAGGAGCCGCGCTTGTGACCAAACAACAGTCAATACAGTGGATTGTGGTAGGGGAACCAACTCCGAAGAAGGCAAAGGTCGTTCTCTCTGTAAGAAAAGTGATGGGAGCAGTTTTTTGGGATAGCCGTGGAATAATTTTTATCGATAACCTTGCAAAGGATGAAACAATCTGTTATCCGCACATTATGCAATGTTCAATAAAATATAAACTACGTTACCCCCTACCTTCGCTTGTGAGGAAACGGGTTGCTACTGTGCTTAAATTTAGACTTTAGACTATAAGAAATAACATGTAAAATAAAAATGTTACAGAGACCTCTATTCGCGCCTTCGGTGCGTCGGTGAGTAGTCGGGGCTAGCATGCTCGCTCCCAAACCTTTGCTCAACCGCCTCCGAGGAAGCACTGACCGGAGGTGGCTTAGCAAGTACGCGGAAACTCCCACCACGCCGTTCTAGCTGCAACCGAATTCGCGCGCCATTGGTGCGTCGGTGGGACGTCGGGACTAGCTATCCCATCCATATTCCCCCGACCAATCACCGACCACCTGCTCCTATATAAACGGGCGCACAAGTGTCCGTGAGTTAGTTAAAAATCGACTGCCGTGACGATTAGTCGGAGTTGGAGATCAACCGCTGAGTCGGTCAGGCTACCAAATAAAGTCATCGACATCACTACCACAAGTGCATCATCATTTCTACACCTACGTCTACACGGGAACCATCTATACAACTCGTTCGCCATCCTTATGACACCCGGTCCTTTTTAGGACCACTTCAACGTAAGGCCATCGAACAGCCCAGGACCGCGGCGGACGCGTCTCGCCGCCACCTAAGAAGGAGCGTCACCCACGCTCCCTTTGTCGAGTGGCCTCATCACGCCGGGGTCGACAATTAAACGAACAGTACAGTAGAACGTCGATTATCCGAACTAATTGGGACCGACTACCGTTCGGATAATCGAAAATTCGGATGACCGAACAGGCGTTGTTTGTTGAGAGAAAGGCAAAATTGAAACGCTCAAAATTATAGAATATATATATTTATATTGAACGGCACTCGATATTTTAAATATATTAACATTTATATATATTATATATTTCGTCGATAAATTCTATTCTTATTTCTTTGGACAAAAATCAAGGATTCTCTTCTACTTCACACCAGAAGCTTGTTTTTGCGCTGCCAAATCACGCAATCTTTTTAGGAGAAACAGTTGCGTTGGGCAATATTCCGGCTGCTTTACATTCCAATCCATCTCTGTCCCGAAAGCCTCGAACGCCTCACCGTGAGAAGGCTTGTCTGAAGCATCCGTACTTTCGTCGCTGTTATTATCCTCGGGATCAATATTTTCATCATGAAGAACTGAAGATACGATTTGATCGTCGGTTAGAATTTAATAGCCCGAATCATCTGCGTCATCGTTGAGCCAATTTTCAGCGTCTTCATGGTTACAATCTATAAACCCCCGGGATGGCGTTGAATAAGTTCGGTGAATTCATTCCGCCACTTTCCTCGGCATTGGAATTTTCTTTTTCGCTTTCTTCCGGCATTTCTTCTAAAGCTGGCAACAGTTTGTGCCACGCATTCTATAAATTTGCCTCTGTTAGCGACGCCCACGCATCAGCCAACATATAGCAGCAGTGTTTCAAATTCAGTGATTTCGCAAATGCAACAACACTGTCTTCAGTGCCTTCTTCAGCCAGAAACAATCTTCTGAGGATTTGTTTCCTGTACAACCTCTTCATTTTCTCAATAACCCCTTGATCCGTGGGCTGAATTAACGATGTCACATTTGGCGGAAGAAACCTCATCTCGAAGTCTGGATCGAGAGCGTTTAATACTTCGGCGGAAGGATGAGACGCGCGTTGTATAACAACAATAACACTTTTCCAGTTTTGCGTTGAGCTTTTTGCCACTCTTTTACGTACTTCGTAAAATAATTTTTGTACCAATCGCAAAACAATTTTGAATCCATCCAAGCACTCTTCTGGGCTTTATAAACTACAGGCAGACCTGTAACATTTTTAAAGCAGCGTGGCTTCTTCAATTTCCCAATGAGCAATAACGACAATCTATGAGAGCCGGCTGCGTTAGCACACGTCATAGCCGTTACTCGTTCCTTGGATACCTTAAATGCTGGAGTGGCTTTTTCACAGTGCGATGCGAGAGACCTTCGGAGAAGCGACCTCCAATTTAATCCAGTCTCGTCTGCATTGTATACGTCGTCTCCAGAAAAACCTGCCTCGGCCACGATTTTTTCAAATACCTGTTGAAAGCTCTCAGCAGCCTCCGAATCTGCCGATAACTTTTCTCCTTGGACCTGAAGTTCTCGAATCCCATGGCGACTCTTGAAATTTTTCAGAAATCCAGTACTGGGTTTGAAATCCGACGATCCACCGAGTTTAGTGTTTAAGTCAAGAGCCTTTTCACACAAGATCGAACCAGAAATCGGCTGTCCTAAGCTGCGCCTCTGCACGAACGACTCGGATAAAGCCTTTTCCAGATTTTGATTCTGCGCAGAACTTAACCCTTTGCACTCCGTAGGCGCCGCTGTTGCGCCATCTGCTGTCAGTGCACTAACTCTGTAGGCGCCGTTATTGCGCCATATGCTTTCATTGCAGTTAGAAAAACCAGTATAGTTTGCGTTCAATGACTAGCACGAGGTACAAATAAGGACTATATAGTGTGTTCTAAGCGGAAAGGTAATGTCCAAATAAGCCACGGATGCATATGGGAGATTGTTTCCACAAATATCACATTAAGTTGAATTACAAAATATAAATATCAAATTGTATTTTTTTTTTATCACAAACTACATAAATTAAATAAATTAATTTATAACAACAGATCTTTTTTTTTTTTTTTAAGTAAAACATAAGTTCATTTTTCAGATGCTCCAACGCAAAAATGTCACGGAGTTGCCGCACTCTTGAGTAAAAAAACACTCGGAGTGCAAAGGGTTAAAGTGTTGCCGCACTCTTGAGTAAAAAAACACTCGGAGTGCAAAGTTTTTCGTTTAGCACAATCTCCACTACCCGACGTTGACATGAATGATAAAATCTTCTCTTTATTATGTTTGATATCTGTTATTGTTGCTTTTCCAACATTATAAGCGAGAGCTAGCGACGCCCCTGTTTCACCATTCTCGAGCTTAGAAAAAATTTCTCGCTTTTGTTCTAAAGTTAGTACATGTCGTTTACGTTTAAATGAAGCACTGGGTGTGTTGAACTCATTTTAGACACACAGATTCGAATGTAAATCGAACGGTAGTCATAAAAAAGCGACTGTTTTTCGCCTTTCTGCAGACGCGAAAGACTGCCGAACAAAGATAAGCCGCGAACGAGTGAGGGCCGAGAGGACGGAGAGGCGGTATTGCCATGCAAATCTGAGCTCGCTACGACGCGCAATAATGTAACGATAAAGTCGTTCGGAAAACCGAAAATTCGGATAAATCGAATTTGTGTTCGGATGATTGACGTTCGGATAAACAAAATCATCGTTCGGATGATTGACGTTCGGATAATCGACGTTCTACTGTACTACACTGCATTGATGGATAAATTGAAGGCCTCAATTAAGAAAAAACGACGACGTTTTGGCCAAGAAAAAAAATTCTGTTTCGCTACGATAACGCTCGGGTTCACATGTGCATGGTCGCAATGTCAAAATTGAAAGAATTGAGGTTTGAATTGCTTCCGCACCCACCCTATTCGCCAGATCTAACTTCCAGCGACTTTTTCCTGTTTTGTAATCTGAAAAAATTTCTCGGGGGAAAAAAATATACGTCCAATGCTGAGGTGGAAAACACTGTAAGCCAGTATTTTTCAGGTTTAGACAATCAATTTCTTTTCTGACAGTTTAAAAGGATGGGAGAAACGTTGGCCCAAATGTATCGAGTTGCAGGGAACTACGTCGAGAAATAGATTTTGTTTTGCTTCGAAATATGTGTTTTTCTTGAAAAAGCCGGAATTTTTTTCAAATAACCCTCGTATATGCAAAATGTTCACATTTATATTGGGTCTGGGAAAAAGTTCGTGGCGTTTTTCTCGATAGATGGCATCGATTGCGAATAAGTCAGGAAACACAGATCGCAGTGACACCACTAAGCGCTCGTTGGAAAGGTGACACTTCGAGCGTTACTTTGAGTGTATAAACATCGAAATTGGTGCAGTGGTTGAAAAGTTGTTTGCGTTTAAAAATGGAAAAAAGTAATGAAAAATTGCGCTATGTTTTGCAATATTATTACAACAAAGGAAAGATCGCTGCGCAGGCTTGTGAAAAAATTTGTATTGTGTACGGTGAAGGCACTTTATCAAAATCTGCTGCGCGGAAATGGTTCGCTAGCTTTCGTTCTGGTAATTTTGATGTGAAAGATGAGTCACGCTCTGGTCGCCCAATTATTGAAAAAGGTGATGAAATTTTTGAAAAAGTCCAGCAAGATAAGCATATCAGCACTGTCAATATTGGTATGGAGCTAGGCATTGACCACAAAACTGTTTTGAACCATTTACACAAAGCAGGCTACAAAAAGAAGTTCGATGTATGGGTTACTCATGAGTTGAGCGCGAAAAACATGATAGACGGAATTAACATCTGCGATGCGCTGCTGAAACGCAATGAAAGGCGATGCTGTGTGTGTGGTGGGACTAGAAGGGAATCGTCCACCATGAGCTACTTCCAATTGGTCAGACGATTGATTCTCAACTCTACTGTGGACAACTAGAGAGATTACGCCAAGCAATTGAAAGAAAACGGCCCGAATTGATTAATAGGAAAGGTGCTGTCTTCCATCATGACAACGCCCCACACACTTCTTTAATGACCCGTCAAAAATTGCGAGAGCTTCGTTGGGAAGTTTTTATGCATCCACCGTATATTTCAGATATAGCACCCTCTGACTATCATTTACTCCGATCTCTGCAGAACTCTGAATGGAATTAAGCTGCTTTTAAAAGAAGCCTGTGAAAACCACTTGATTTAGTTTTTCAACCAGAAACCACAGAAATTCTTCACCGATGGCATCATGGCTCTACCCGAAAAATGGCGAAACATTTTCGATAATAATGGAGCATATTTGGTTTAAATAAATTCATTTTCACACTATAAGAAAACCAGTTGAATTTTACTAAAAAAAACTCCACGAACTTTTTCCCAGACCCATTATATGCAAGATATGCTCGATTTGAGGAATAGCATGAATCAGTTCGAATATAATAAGATACCAACCTGAGATATTTTTCGATAAGAAAATCGGAAAATTTTTCATGCGGTGTTTAGATTGCTATGACAATTTTCCAGGTTCTTATGAAATCTATGAAAAGCCAAGGTGCCTTAACTCACGGTCGAGGTATTTCCGAAAGTGTGTTATTCAAATGAATTTTATCCACAATTGTGCTAGTAGACTTGTGCAACGAAATTGAATCGTTTGTAACGTTTCTTATTCGACGTCCGAGCAACATATTGACACTAGAGTTTCGCGAATGTCGAGAGATACAAAAAAGTGAGGTGCGCGGCATCGTGTCCGACGTTCCGTTGCGCATCAGAAATACATTTAGATCTTTAAATTGAATGCACTTTCCGTATTTTGAAAACCGCTCAATGTATTTTTATGTTTTTTTTATATTTTGGCTAGCTCGTCGACCTATGAACAGATTTCGTCATCAGTTCACCGTGTCATTGTTTAATATTAATATTCGTGAAACTACAAATAATTTTGTTCTTTAACTGCAACTTCGAAGAGCTTCGAAGCTTTCGCTTTTCCGAATAGTTATGAGCATAACACGATGATCAATGTCACCTATTTTCTAATGAAATTATCGTAAAAAGGCAATGAATAATAGTAATAAGTCTTTATTGACTTCAATTCAAATAATTTATTCCACACCGATTCATTTATTATGCATCTCTATCATAAATATGTAAGCATTCGAGTTTATGTCGCTTATAACCTAGATGGCTTATTTGCAATATCGTAATGAGTTTCACTTACTTCACTTTCATCATTATCCTCGCTATCAATCATAAACTCTTCATATTCTCCAAATTCGTTCTCTTGTTCCATTATCTTCGCATCTTCAAATACAACTTCGTTTTTCAATGTTGCTACGCGCGATAATACGGCCGCTGCCCGTGCGTGGCTAATCGCCACGGCGGCTGGACCGTTGCCGTGACAAAACGGACGGTCGCACCGAAAGTGCTGACGGTATCGCAATTAGGAATGAATATTATATGTTCGTGACTGTAAGATCGAATGCTGGCGTGAGAACTAATGCATGATGAAGCTACAAATTATGGAACCGTTCCATTTTACAAGTGTCGTCATGGCAACTAAAACAAAGTAGTTTCCTATATCTGCAAGTTGCTTTTTTATATCCAGCTGTACAGCGGCAACTAATTTTTCTAATTATATCGTCAGGCTCTAACTTTTCGGTAAAATCAACAGGTTGTAAACCATTATCTTCCATCCCTATTGTGTCGCATCTTTTATGTTGCGTAACCATAGTTGGAGTTGAAAGTATGTGCGAAATACGGGCTGTTTTGCAGCAGCTTCTGTTGGGAAAAGGCTTTCCAATTTGAACGATTTTTAGCACGCAGATTTGTCGAAATTAAAAAATTAATTCATTTCAATTAACCTCCATACTACGGCCATACAAACAAGAAATTATTTTACTTCCACCAGTAGCTATTTTCTCAGGGTCTGCGTCACACTGAAAAAACATTTCCGCATATGCTTTCAATTCCGTGTTCTCGAGGAATGTTTTTATTATACTTTTTTCCCTTGATTAAAGAAGCAGGAGGTTGTATTACACAATTAATTAATAATTAATGAGCGGTCGTGCATATTTATTAAAATGATGAATTTACGCGACAATTCCGACCAGTTGTTTTCTTCTAACATGGAATTTTATCCAAATCGCAACTCGGGGTGCGAGTCAGCACCGCCTTGATTCTTGCGTTATCGATCTTTTGGTAGAAAGACCTCTAACAATCGAATCATCAATTTTTGTCAGCTCTGATTGCCTCACTTATTTATTAAGAATCAATGAGGCAACCAGACCTGACGATTTGCAATTTTTAAAGAAATCGTGAAAATGTTCACGGCTTCTAAATGTATGAAAAAATACCGCAATATCTCAAAGTGATTGGTGTTTAACCCTTTTAGTGCCGGGCGAAATAGAGGTGCCTATGCGAGAAAAACCGGCCGAATTTCACAGTTTTACAAGGGTTCGGGAAAATGCTTATAAAAACCAAACGGGAAACGATATTTACATGATTCAAAAAGCTGCGTATTATAGATGAAATACAGAACTAAACAATGACACTAGTTTTTTTGTACTCATTTGAGAATTATAGAAAAAACAAAGGTATATATGTTTATAAATGAAGTAAAAGTTGAGTTCTCTCGTACAAAACGTATTTGCACATACAAACAGCCATCTTTTCACCATAATTTTATATGGGTCAATTATTATGAAGCATATACTTTGTATTTCCAATATATTTACGAGCGATTTACGCCGCAGATCGAATATCGCCTGAGTGGCGACCATCGGTGTTTATGTTTATATGACTTTCGGTACCTCCAAGCGATAGGAAAAGGTCGTCGTCCACAAAGAGTTAAAACGAAAAACTATTTTTTTTAAATTCTCTCATAATGAAATTAGATCATTTATAACGTATTACAAATTTATTTTGAGATAGAGTTCTCCCGCAATGCGAATAGTAAAGCGCTACGAGGCGCGGACCGATATATCGGCTCTGGCACTTCTCGCCAGTGTAGCAGGAACCGATATATCGGCTCCCGGCACTCAAAGGGTTAAAACTGTTACATGCGTACCTCTTTGCAGGATTTTTTTTATTTTCCGATTTCAGAAAGAATATGTTATCATTCGAGCTTACCAATTAGGTCAACAGAATCGGCAAATCGATATATTCCTCGACTACGACTACATTTAGGATTCTCGAAATATTTTCTATGGCTGTCTTTATTATCAAAAAATCTCCAGCTTCTTTAGCAATTTTCATTCGAAATCCTGACAAGGTTAATTTTTTACTTACAAGGAAAGATACTTTGGTGTCCCCCTCCGATTTTGATGAAACTCATGTATGTTGTAGAGCATCGAAAACTAAAAGACACGTATTTTTTTTTTATCGGCGGAAAAACATTTCTAAGGGGTGAAATCGCCCTTCAAAATTAGCATGTCGAGGGGTGATTCTGGGTAAAACTGCAAGTTTCTGTGTAAAACTGCAAGTTTTACCCAGAAGGTGTCAACCGATTTTAATGAAACAAAAACCAAAATACTCCTCATTGAAGACAATCAAAATTCCACGCTAAGTTGAAGAAAAAAATTCATTTGCAGGGGTGAACAACCCCCTGATTTTTCAATTTTCCCCCTACACAAAAAACTAACCAACCAAATTAAACAGAACATGTACCATTTGGAAGGGCAAGTTAAAATAAAGTTGACGTATTTTTGCACATTCACAGGAAAATGAGTTTACGGGGGTAAACTACCCCTTATCCATTAGTACGTATATTTGTGCGTACATTCTTGTTTCTCGTTATTTAAATGTCCGAATTGATTCAAAACATTCCTGTTAGTCAATGGGGGTAACTTCGCATGATGCTTTATTTATTATTAAGGGGGTGACCGGCTGGTACTTAGAAGAAGGTCAGTTTGGTGTCCCCCTCCGATTTTGATGAAACTCACGTATGTTGTAAAGCATCGAAAACTAAAAGACACGTTGTTACGTCCTGAGTCTGCGATAATTTTTTAATTTTTATTTCATTTATTCCTGGCGCAACTCAGTAGCGCTTATCGCTGCTGGGTACACGCCTTTTGCTTAGGTCAGCGTTCACACGCTGGCCAGCGGGACGCGGCGCACCGACAAGACGCGCTGCGCCCTGCAAATAATTATTACGCGTGCCTTCTGCACTGCTTTATTCATTTTCAATTAGTCAGTTCATCTCCGGGGGCCGACCACGACGGTCGGTTCTCGTAACAGCACGGGCCCGTACTTACCTATAATCACCCATTTCTTTTATAATATATATATATAACGGTGCTAAAGACTCTTATTATATATACAATTGTGTTAACTGTTTTAATATGCATTTAATGCTGTGTGATTTGACTGTTTTAATATCAACTAACTTTATTCGGTGCCATTGGAAATTGTGTTAATATAAACCATTACTGTTTCAATATACATTTAATCCGACTGTTTTTATACCAAATAATTCAGGCATTTTAGCGAATCAGTGTTCGTCAATATTTATTAATAAAATTCGCCATTCACCATCCGTCCTCCAATCCCAAGCCAGCGCATTCTGGCTCAAAATGGAGAAAAGAACAAAGTCCGACAAGTCCAGGACGTAACAAATGGTGGCAGCGGTGGGATCGTACGGTGGTGATCGGCGGAAACGAAAGCGAAGTGGGGATCTTCGAGAAGATCAAAATCTTCAGGAGCTTCGCGATTGCGGTATTCACTCGTATCTTGTTTCCTTCGAGAAGAAAAATTAAAACTCAAGATGGCCGAAAGAATTTTCACGGCGAAACGGTAGTCATCACGGGGTGGCGAAAATAAAATAATATTTAACACCACCGAAGAAGGCGGGAACTCACCATTAGAAGAGTTCCACGACCAGGTTGGTGAATCCTCCAAAGGTGACTGCGAACCCATAAAGGCGCAGAAGATTCCTCGTGGGGAGTGCTGTGCTCACACCCATAATAATAATGGGGTGGCGCATTTAAAATATCCTCCAAAGGTGACTGCGAACCCATAAAGGCGCAGAAAATTCCTCGTGGGGAGTACTGCGTTCACACCCGTCGTGCAAAAACCGTCGCCGCAACCAATATCAATACTCTAAATCCAATGAAAGGAAGAAACCGTCATCAAGAAGATTCATCGTCAAGACTTAAGACGCCAGACTTCTAATCAACAACCGAAGACCCCATCCACCACACAACGAGGGAGGACCCAGTCCGTTATGCTCGCCCGCGGCTTCATGGATGCAGAGCCCAAGCACAGCATCCAACTAAACGGGGGAGGTGTTACGTCCTGGGTCTCCAACCCCCTTTGTGAATTTTTGAATTTTTAATAATTTATATTCGATTTATTATTCATTCTTTTTGCTAACGTCAGCGTTCACACGCTGGCCGGCGAGACGCGGAGCGTCGGCGTGATACGTTGCCATCCGCTAATAATTTGCTTAGGTCAGCGTTCACACGCTAACCAACGGGACGCGGCGCACCGACAAGACGCGCTGCGCCCTGCAAATAATTATTACGCGTGCCTTCTGCACTGCTTTATTCATTTTGATTAGTTAGTCCATCTCCGGGGGCCGACCACGACGGTCGGTCCTCGTAACAATCTGCTTCAGATATTTAATCCAATAATATACGGTTAAGTGTTTTAATATATACATATATGTATAATGACAATATTAGTAGTGCTCGGTTACTTTTTGGTACGTTCCGTAATTTAAGTGCTCCAATCTAATAAGTCGGACAATTGTATTAATTCTGCGTTCCAATAAACATTATAATATAACATTTATTCTAATACATATAGTGACTTTAGTTATCGCAAAAGTGAATACTATTTCGATGACTTTAATTTTAGTGGTTTAAAGGTTTATAAAATGTTTGAATGCGCGACCATTAAACTGTTATCATATATACATATACACATACATGTTCTCATCTATTTCGTGTTAACTATTTTAATATATATATATACAGTGAAGGACTATTCGGGACAATACTACCGTACATAAACGTTTACTGATTTACAATTGTGCGCGCCATTTTAATGTTCGTGTCAATATATAGCGCATCTTATGTTTATTTTGTGTTTATTTATTATTTGTTAATAAAATTCGCCATTCACCATCCGTCCTCCAATCCCGAGCCAGCGCATTCTGGCTCAAAATGGAGAAAAGAACAAAGTCCGACAAGTCCAGGACGTAACAAATGGTGGCAGCGGTGGGATTGTACGGTGGTGATCGGCGGAAAAAGCACATCGAAGAAAAATTCAAGCAGAAAGGTGGAGGAAACGGTAGGCATCACGGGGTGGCGAAAATAAAATAATATTTAACACCACCGAAGAAGGCGGGAACTCACTATTAGAAGAGTTCCACGACCAGGTTGGTGAATCCCCCAAAGGTGACTGCGAACCCATAAAGGCGCAGAAAATTCCTCGTGGGGAGTGCTGTGCTCACACCCATAATAATAGTCAGGTGGTGCATTTAAAATATCCTCCAAAGGTGACTGCGAACCCAGAAAGGCGCAGAAAATTCCTCGTGGGGAGTGTTGCGTTACACCCGTGGTGCAGAAACCGTCGCCGCAACCGCGGTCAATATCAAGACAACCGTCATCATCATGATCGCCAGGCGGGAAGACTTTATCAACGAGAACCATCAAAGGAAGCAGGTGATCATTTGGAATGCACTTGGTTTGGAATGTCGAGAATTTAATTTCATGCAGCCGAGAAGAGTGCGCGCGGTAATGTCGCCCGCGCACCTCAGGACGGAAGACAGTCTCGTTTACTTTTTATGGCACCTAATACGGGCCTTTTTCAAAGCGAGCTGACTCGTCCTGAGCGGCGACACTTTCTCGAATCAAGACTTCCAGCCAACGAGGACGCCGAACTCCATGAACAGTCAAAGACCCCATCCACTACGCTCGAGGCCAATCAACGAGGACTCCGAATTCAATCAACAATCGAAGACTTCCAATCCAATCGTCAAGAAAGAAGATCCATGAACAGTCGTGGACCCAGTCCGTAGTGCTCGCCCGCGGCTTCATGGATGCAGAGCCCAAGCACAGCATCCAACTAAACGGGGGAGGTGTTACGTCCTGAGTCTGCGATAATTTTTTAATTTTTATTTCATTTATTCCTGGCGCAACTCAGTAGCGCTTATCGCTGCTGGGTACACGCCTTTTGCTTAGGTCAGCGTTCACACGCTGGCCAGCGGGACGCGGCGCACCGACAAGACGCGCTGCGCCCTGCAAATAATTATTACGCGTGCCTTCTGCACTGCTTTATTCATTTTCAATTAGTCAGTTCATCTCCGGGGGCCGACCACGACGGTCGGTTCTCGTAACAGCACGGGCCCGTACTTACCTATAATCACCCATTTCTTTTATAATATATATATATAACGGTGCTAAAGACTCTTATTATATATACAATTGTGTTAACTGTTTTTATATGCATTTAATGCTGTGTGATTTGACTGTTTTAATATCAACTAACTTTATTCGGTGCCATTGGAAATTGTGTTAATATAAACCATTACTGTTTCAATATACATTTAATCCGACTGTTTTTATACCAAATAATTCAGGCATTTTAGCGAATCAGTGTTCGTCAATATTTATTAATAAAATTCGCCATTCACCATCCGTCCTCCAATCCCGAGCCAGCGCATTCTGGCTCAAAATGGAGAAAAGAACAAAGTCCGACAAGTCCAGGACGTAACACACGTATTTTTTTTTATCGGCGGAAAAACATTTCTAAGGGGTGAAATTGCCTTTCAAAATTAGCATGTCGAGCGGTGATTTTGCAGTTTCACCCAGAAGGCGTCAACCGATTTTAATGAAACAAAAACCAAAATACTCCTCATTGAAGACAAATAAAATTCCACGCTAAGTTGAAGAAAAAAATTCATTTGCAGGGGTGAACAACCCCCTGATTTTTCAATTTTCCACCCTACACAAAAAACTAACCAACCAAATTGAACAGAACATATACCATTTGGAAGCGCAAGTTAAAATAAAGATGACGTATTTTTGCACATTCACACGAAAATGAATTTACGGGGGTAAACTACCCCTTATCCATTAGTACGTATATTTGTGCGTACGTTTGTTTCTCGTTATTTACATGTTAAAGAGCTGCTTGCGTTCACTCTTCGTGCTGATTTTGTGCTTATCAATAATTTATCGTCATATGTTATCGACCTTTCGATTAGATTGTATTTCGATTCGGCGCAAATTTCGGAATAAGTCGATGATGCAACAGTCGTTCCATCTATAGAACATTGTCAATTATTCCAACGAAATGAATATGATCTTATTTTTTTGAGTAATCTAATCATACGCCAATATGATAAAAATACTTTCGACGCAGTAAGAGGTGTTTTCTACATAGGCGGCTATCTGGGACTGCGTATTATCTGCTGATATCGCATGTGGTTCAACAACAAGTCTTTCAAATATAAAAACCGCGATACATACAGCGATCTTCAGTTGCTCATTTGAACGGAGTGCCAGTGCGTCAGTTATAATTTCTGACAAAAAAAAATCAATAGACCATGAAAGTGAATCCAATCAACGTCATTAAACGGAGTTATATGACGGAGTTGAAATTATCGAGGAACAATCGCTAGATTTTCAAGAGCCATTCAAGCAATATGATGTTAACCCTGTCGAGGACACTCTTTGGCAACACGATGAAGGTCCAGTGGATTCTGATACTTGTTCTAAAGACGAAGAAGACATAAGGTACGATTACAAACGCAAAGCAATCGAATACTGGAGATCCGGTAAGAAGAAAAATTACAGTGTCGATACCGTCAGTCAGAAATTCAAAAAAGTCGAATCTGTTCGACAATTAAAACGCTGGGCAAATCAAATGAACAAAGGTGGGACCTACATAGAGAAATTAGCTCAAATCTCTGAATATACTTTGAAAAACATACAAGCCGCAGTAGATGCTGGTTTCATTGTTGATGATATCGACCTTCAAAAGTGGGCTCTACAAGCTCAAAAAGAGATAGGTCACGAAGACATTCGTTTTAAAGCTTCTCGTAATTGGCTTTGGAAGTTTATGAAATCACATCGTATTGTGTCCAGGAAAATTAATAAATTCGTAACACGAAAGACTATAGAAGACGAACCAGTTTTAAGGATGAATGCAGAAAACTTCGTGAATGAAATTAAACCATATATTCAAAAATATGGACCGGAAAACATATATAATTCAGATCAAAGCGGTTTTCAACTGGAAATCCACTCTGGCAAGACTCTGACGGCTGAAGGAACTAAACAAGTGCAATGTGTAGTACAATCCGTATCATCTACAACTCACAGCTACACTATCCAGCCAACCATAAATGCAGATGGAAAATTACTGTCACCCCTTTTTATCGTTCGAAAAGAGGAAAAGGGTGAGTTCGGCCCAATCGTGGACAAAAATTTATTCAGGCCAGAAAACGTATTTTTAACAGCAACGAAATCCGGAAAAATGACTTCAGGTATGGACAAAAATGATTGCCAGAAAATATTGAACATATGATGAATTATACTATATCGATAACCAATATCATCCTATGTATAGAGCACTTCAAAGTTTGGTTGGAAAAAGTATTCTTTCCCCCCCCCCCCCAACACCGGCCGTGACAGCGTATTGTTGATTGACTCGTGGAGTGGACACTGCCCAGAAGTTGTTTAAAATGCAACACCTCGGGGCAAAAAAACAATCACAAAGATAATACCTAAAGGCACCACAGGGAAAATCCAACCACTCGACGTTTTTGGTTTCCGAATATGGAAAAATTTTGTACGACATTTTTCCGACAGTGTTTTATTACTTAATTCTGATATTAATTTACACTTGAGAAACAACATAATCAAACTGCAATCGCTCGCACACAATCAACTTTCATCACCCAGATATATAAATCTTTTCAAATATGCATGGTTCAAAAGTAATTATATAACCGATAAGCCAAACGAGTTCGACAATCTAGTGAGTTTTGGTTTCGGTCAATCGTCTCAAGCACACTGTGAAGTACTAGGTTCTAATAATGTGGCCATCATCAGAATCTCATGGTGCAAGAAGTCTTTATGCTTGCAACATTTTTTTGAAGAGTATCATTTCTGCACGACTTACGAACCATGATTGCTGCAAATTATGACGTGCATATTGCACGTTGATGAATCGTAAAATGAATGATACATTATATACTGTGTGGTGTATGTCGATGCGCAAGGCGGTAAGAACAAATGTGAGAGAATGGAGAGTGGGGAGAGCGATAACACGGGACGTGAAAAGGACGACAGTCGAATAAATGCGCATGCCGAAACCGGGTATTTGTTATTTCTCGCCTATGTCCTCAGCTGATTGCCGCTGTTTCGAAATACAGCCATACATATATGCCATACAACCACTCAACCCCAGCAACATTCGCCAGTATTCTGTATTTAAACAAGGTATTTTTTTCAGTAAATAACGCGAAACTCGTGAATGGACCATTCTACTTGTAAGTAACAGCCGGTCACCCCCTTAATAATAAACAAAGCATCATCTGAAGTGCCTCCCGTTGACTTCGGCTAACAAGAATGTTTTTAATCAATTCGGACATTTAAATAACGAGAAACAAGAATGTACGCACAAATATACGTACTAATGGATAAGGGGTAGTTTACCCCCGTAAATTCATTTTCCTGTGAATGTGCAAAAATACGTCATCTTTATTTTAACTTGCGCTTCCAAATGGTATATGTTCTGTTTAATTTGGTTGGTTAGTTTCTTGTGTAGGGTGGAAAATTGAAAAATCAGAGAGTTGTTCACCCCTGCAAATGAATTTTTTTCTTCAACTTCACGTGGAATTTTGATTGTTTTCAATGAGGAGTACTTTGGTTTTTGTTTCATTAAAATCAATTGACGCCTTCTGGGTGAAACTGCAAAATCACCCCTCGACATGCTAATTTTGAAGGGCGATTTCACCTCTTAGAAATGTTTTTCCGGCGATAAAAAAAAATACGTGTCTTTTAGTTTTCGATGCTCTACAACATACGTGAGTTTCATCAAAATCGAAGGGGGGCACCAAAGTATCTTTCCTTGTTAGTGCAGCGATTAATCGTACCTTCTTTTATTATTTGATAAAAACTTTTCTTGACAGAAAGTTATTTTTGTAGTCCTCTCAAAATTTATTTCTCGATCAATATTTTTGACTTTTCTTTGCGAACGATCAAAATTTGTTGTACTCTTAAATGTTGCGAGACCTGGATAGTAATAAAATATTGTAAAACTACTCTCAGTGTACCATCGACCAGATAACGAATGTAAATTGTTCGTTGCAAGTAGAAAATTACTACTAAATCTAGTATATAACGACGACCTGTGTAGGACTTGCGGTTAGGACAGGGTTGGGTCTGGACACGTTGGCGGGCAATCGAAGGTTGTTTTTGGCAATCATAGTTGGTATAAAAGTGAGGAAGAGACAAAAACCGGTGGGAGAACGAAAGTGAAGAGCAGGGATCATTCTGAAATATTCAAGAAGGATGGTGTCCAGCGTGAGAAATGGGAATTAGGTTATGTGGAAGAAGAGTGAAGCGAGGGACGAGAATGGAAACAGTGAGATGCGGCAGCGCTGTGTGGATGGAAAGATACGCTTAGTAGAGAGCCGGTGGCGGTGGTTTGCAATTACCTGAGGACGTTCGCAAGGATGAAAAGGCCGAGAATCGGGGGGGGGGGGGGGGGGCGACGAGAAGATGAATGAAAACAAAGGACAAGAGGGGTGGGATTTTTAATAGCATATGGAGTTCTTTAGTCCTTAGTTTTTAATTTTTAGCTTTGGCAGTTTTACGGTTAGTCCGTTATACCTTACGATCAAAAAGTACCCGGAATTTATCAATAAAACGAAAATGGTTCAATTATTCATCGATATTTATTTTATTCCCTTCAAAGTTGTTTCTCGCTTCAGTACGCTCACATAATACTCTTTATTTACTGTTAGGCCTGGCGGAAGGAATTCGGAGTGGACCACACCACGGCAATCAAAGAAAACGGTCAACTGAACCTTGATTTTGCATCGATTTTGTCGTGGTTTTTTGGGTTTCGGCTCATCCGAGAAGCGCCATTCCGATGATTGTTGGTTCGTTTCGATGTTATATTCATAGACCCATGTCTCGTTACCGGTAATAACGCCTTCGATAACATTTTGGCCCAAAGAAAGTATTTCTTCAGCGACTGCAATGCGATGCTGTTTCTGCACAAAATTCAGCACTTTCGGCACAAGCCGCGCTTGAACTCGTCTCATGCTTAAAACATCGTGCATAACGCTCTGCACCGATCCGAACGAAACACCAAGATCGGCTGCTATCTCCCTGATGCTCACACGACGATCTACGAGCACAAATTTCTTAACTTTTTCGATGTTTTCGTCAGTCACAGAGGTGGATGGACGACCGGAACGAGGCAAATTATCAACTACTGTACGGCCCGCTTTAAACTCTCTGTACCACTCGTACGCTTGTGTTTTCGACATTGTCGAATCCCCGTAGCCTACCGTTAACATTTGCAACGCTTCCGCGCATGATATTTTGTTAGAAACACAAAATTTCACAATCTTTGCGCTTAAAAGTGACATAAAAACAACTGACAGCTGTACCAACCTAGAAAAAAAAAAGATTTTAACAATATCTCAAGGGTGGCTCGTTTAAATGAGAAATTTCGAGTACTTTTCGATCGTAAAGTACTCTGTACTTTCTGTGTGTTTATTCTTTTTGTGTTTAGCTTAAGTTCAGTAAATAAGAGTGTGACTAATATAAAAATTGACTAGCACCAAGGAGGAAAGAAGGAGGATTTTGTAAAAAGCGAAAGCTGTACAGGTGGAATAAACGGCAGCTAACAACGACCTGTATAAACATGCCCATTCAAAAAATCGAGCGATATATACATGTTCTGTTAATACATGAACTCACCTTCATTACAGTAAGTGGCATATATCATCGTGTTACCTTCATAACTATTGAGAAAAACGAAAGATTTCCGAAGTTGCAGTTAAAAAACAACAATATTCATAGTTTCACGAGTGTTAAACAATGACACTATGCACTGATTGTGAGAGCAAAATCCGTTCATATCTCGACGAGCTAGTCCAAATTTTAAAAAGCTGAAAATTGAAACTTGAAAATTGCTTCCTCGAGATTCTGCATGATGCTCAAAGTCCTCTCCATGAGGAACTGTCTTTCTTAATTTTGTCTTTTTCATAGAAGAAGCTTTGAGCATCGTGTGGAGTCTCGAGGAAGCAATTTTCAAGTTTCCATTTGCAACTTGTTTTTAGCAGCTTGCAGCTTGTTTTAATATCCAAACCGTTTGACCGATTCACTCCAAAATTAATACCAAATTTACTTTTATGATACTCTATTTAAAAAAAAAAAAAAAAAATCGAAACGATATCTTAAAATTTGCAAAAATTGGAGCGATTTTACAATTTGTCGAGAAATTCCAAAATTTATAAAATCTAATCCGTTCGGTCGCTGTTTCCCAAATTCAATACGAACTGTCCATTTATGATACTCTATTTATATAAAAAAAAAATTAGCCGGAAATCTCACATCTTACGGTAATTAAATCGTTCACAGACATTTTTTGAAAAATTCAAACTGCAACAACATTTGTAATTTTTTAGTAATTTCCACAAAAATTGCAGTCAATAAAGAGGTTGTATAGATTAATATTTGTGCGAAACGGGAACTCTGTAGCTGAAACCGTTCTCGAGTTATAAACGTTTCCATTTTACAGTGCCAGAACTGTACATACATACTGTAACAAAAAATTTATGTGCCGCTATTAAATTTTCTGTGTCGACCCGAACCCCTCCTTTAATTAAGAGTTTCGATCACAACACACACACATCTACATCCGGACATTTTTTCTAAATATGATTTTTCGACTTTTTGGGGCATTTTAAACACGTTGACATTGAAAACTGGAAAAGAAAAGTTCACCATCACAAAGCTCTCTCTATGAAGCAAAAACATAAAACTCCGATGAGCGGTTCTCAAAATACGGAAAATGCATTCAATTTGAAGATTCAAATTCATTTGTGACGTGCAATGGAACGTCGGAGGCCACTTGCGCGCACCCTACTACGCGCCTCAGCGCACGCGCTGGCGTTCCTTCACTTTGCACATTTGTAATTGCATAAATAATTGTCGGAACCGAATCCAGCTTTTTCCTACAAATAATTTGAGTAGTCCTTTGTACAGAAGTGCATGCTTCGACGCTTCAATATCAACAATTGAAGAAAGGAGGAAGAAAAAAAAATTATTTCGGTTCCTAATCACCATAAACAAAACTGTCTGACTGTTATATTCGTAGAGAAATAACAGTTTTTGAAAGCGTTTAGTCGCGATTTGGTGCGATTATAATTTTCCTCTTGTTTTTAACTTCAATAAACGTCGTTGTTTCGACGCCACTTTTGAAGATCTTAAATGACAAAAATGGATTTATAAATAATTGTAAGTTGTACTGCACCCAAATAGGGAAATGAAGTTTTAGTAGTACGCCTTATTAGTTGCAAATTAGAATGACGATAAACTATTAACTTTTTTCCAACGCAATTTATACAGCAGTTTTATGAGGTTACACTCTTCAAGTGCATTCCAGCATTAATTATTAACAATCGAAAAAAAACCCCGTTTTTCGAATCTCTTTATTCGCTTTCCACGCGACAAATTAATATATTGTAACGGTCTTTAACGTTATCATTAAATTCTTAATACCCTGTAACATAGTTACATGCGCTAGCGTAATTTTATTATTCCGAACGGCTATAAGAGCCGGAATTATATTCGGGCGTACCGAGCATTGCGGGCAAGAGGCCACCGAACCCGGAGATGTGACAAAAACGATCTACGTCACACCTCCGGAATTCCCTCGCTGCCGTAAACAGCAGGTCAGCGACCAGCTAGCCTTGGCTTGGTGGCGAGGGGAATGCGGTGAGCGCGGCAACGGCGAAACGAGAAGTTAATAAATTACGGTAGATTTAAAAAACTTACGGCGATAAGATGGGAGAGGGGATCCAACTGCGACGAGGACAGTAGATAGGGACCAAGATAGAGAGACTTGTGGGCGTGGTCTAACTATCTTTCTGCTGGCTTGTGATTGGTCACTGTACGATATCACTGTGCGATAGTCACTGTACTTTCCCAGCAGAGTTTCTGGAGGAAAGTACAGTGAATATAAGATGCCTGCATAATTATATTAATTATACCGGCGAAATTAAGTGAGGAGATCGTGGTGCCGCATGTGCAGCAGCGCACGCCACAAGTGAGCCAAAGTGATGATATACCATAAGTTACTCCTCACTGGTAGTGAATTATGGCTGAATTATACCAGTGTACTCTTACCTTGAGCAATGAGTCCTGGTGAGCGAGATGTTGAGCGATGCCGATGTATGAAGTCCGTGAAAATAGTCCAAGAGTCCTTAGATTGCGTGTGCTGTCCTCGGATGCGTAGCGAAAAAGTGACAAGTTTCCAATATGGCTGCGAGTATGAAAACGTCGTTGGGCGCTGAAGTCAGTTGAGCGAGATAGCCGGTGAGCGAAACCGAAGTCAAGCGAGAGAGACACCCTCTCGCTCGACGCGACATGCCAACGAGGCACATCCTCGGCTTCGCGAAGCCCTGCCTCGGCCATCTTCGGCTCAATCGAACGCTGTGTGCTAGAGCACCGCAACAGGTAGGCGCACGACGAATATCGATCGCCGTGCGCCAGCTGATTCTCCAACAATAGTAATAATAATAGGTAAAAACATTTGAAGAACAAATATGTTTATTGACAATAGCATTATGTATACAGCTTTAATAACTCTAATTTAGATTAAGCGAGCCATAGGATGACGACGAGACGGGGCAGCACATAATTAATACAAAGTCATACAATAATTATCATCTACGATTAGTAAAATTAATTATTATCTTTTATAAACATGTGTTATTATGTGAATGATTAAATACTACTTTTTAACTAGTTTGTACACTCGTTCTCCGATTATTATTCGATCGGATTTGTAGCTACTAGTGAAATGTCTGTGAGTGTTTTTTTCACTTCATGTGTTATGAATGGAATACAAAATACCTTCAACTCCAGGAACAGTATATCGAAATATTCAATGAATGAAGGATCGACTCGATGGCGTACAGCCTCACACAGATTAGAGCTATTCTGTGTTAAGAGTTCTCTAATGCGCACTTGACCCACATTTTTGGCTAACTCTTTAGCGGGTATATGAATAAGTAATTCAGCACATAGAATTTCGATACAGTTTTTCACATAAGAGGTGTAGCGCTGGAGACGTCTCACGCGCTCATCGACGCACACTGTTACGGCACATAACCCGTCAAATGATTTCTTTTGCATCACTATAGCCGGTGAATAGATGTTCTTTTTCTTCTTCGCTGGCGGTGGTTCCACTTGACTCTCTTCATTCTGGTCGACACTGTCTTCAGTGGTTGGCTCATCAATGCAGCGATCGAACACAATGGATTTGGACCCGAACGATGTTGTAAAGTATACCTCGAAGTCTCCAAATTTGAGGGTGTTTGGGGTACGGTAAGCGGTCCGCTTACCATAATTCCTACACTTCTTGAAATATGAGTCTATTTCAGGTAGTGCATCTTGTAGTTTATCCCAGGTAGTGATATCGAGGCTGATTCCTCCCGATGAGTTATTATTCTGTAGCTTGATGATCGGTACGACATTGCCGTTTATACGCGGTTGAAGTCCCACGCTTATCTTCTTTGTTTCTGAATAATTCAGATTGTATGTTGTACCAAGAAGCAGTGGTATCTCGAGATTTTACTTCTCATCGGGAGATATAAGCCGATACATGGCGGCCACACCCATATCAGCGGAACTCATATTGAGCAACACGCGTAAACTTGACGAATGAGATGGTGGTCGTAAAGCTATCGAACCTAGTTGTGGTTTCTAGTGTGTCACGGGCCTGACTGCCGGTTAGCCCTTTCAACAATTCATTTTATAGGTAAGTATGGAAAACAGGTGTACAGCTTCCTGCGCGACCTTCTGCTAGCATCGTATTAGTCACATTGTAAACAGACTGTTCAGATGAATATTTTAAATTATGTATGTTCGTTTTGACAATACAGTTTGATTCCAAAATGCGAGAGTCCAAGACGTTATGTGCACTGTCTTGTAGACAGACAGTGTAGGTGTATACATACACTAAAATTAGGGATACGAGGTCTGACAATACAGACTGCTACTGAAAATGAAGGAGTTCGAGGGCTTGTATTGACTGTTATATAAACAAGTCTACGCTACTGTAGACAGAAAGTGCAGGGTATACATAAATTAGGGATGCTCGTTCTGACAATACAGGTTGCTTTCGAAAATATACGAGAGTTCGTATTTACTGGCTTGTGAACAGATGTATATAAAAATTGAAATGACTAATGTTCGCCCACCAACAGCTTGGTACAGAAAACGTAGGAATGCAAAGACTCGTATTTAGAGAGTTTTCAAAATGGTTACCACAGAATTGTGTAATGCATAATACGATATGAAGGTATCTTTATGAATAGACACCAGGGATGACCGTAAACCCTGAATATACCAGGTCACATCGTAGACTTCAACTTTTACCATTCTTAAAAGAACTTTCGCTACCATTCTTAGATTATACAGTGTATAGGGTGAAAAGTCAAAATACATTTATAGCTAGAGAAGAGGGGGCTATGGTCAAAATATAAAAGCGAACGGAATCAAAATTTTCGTCTAATACCGTGTTGAAACGTAACAGTGCAACCACAGTTTTGTTTTGCCCTTGTATTTTTCAATTTATCTCGCTTTTTAAAAATGGTTTTTCCGCGTCGTTCACTTTTGGAAGTAGTGCGTGCAACGGCTCGTGCTTTAATCATACACGATCGACAATTTGTGCGACGGTATACGGTGCGGTGGTTTGCGCATATCTCGAACTTTACGTTCGATCGGTTGACTACGGAGTTCACCAGAGTGCTTCGTCAAGGTGGTGTTGAAGGTATCACTATAGCCTTCAACAGGGCTGCCTTCTCAGGATCGGTGTTTGCACAACGTTTCGTTGTGAGGCATCTAGAGAGCCATGGAGGGATGCTTCACCCACCACTGCGAGACCTCATAATGAGAGTCGATAATTTTTATGGTGAGTAGTGAACACGTTTTGAATTATACCGAAAACATTAACCATGTTGTGAATTGTGTATTATGTTTTGAAACGTATATTATTAAATAACATGTTTACAAATAATATTTGTAATAGAAAATAATTTTCGTTACAGCACGACGTAATTTATTATCTCCAAGTGACACCAGTGACGACGACGACGACGACGACGACGACGACGACGACGACGACGGTAGTAGTGGTATTCGTAGGCGCGCTCATAGTAGTAGTAGTAGTACTAGTAGTAGTAGTAGGACGAGGTTGTCAAACACGGTAGCAGGCGGTAATAAACGTAGTCGCAACGATAATACCATTGAAAACGTTAACAGGGTTAATGAAACCATCGTTGAATTGCACTTAGACGATATTAACATCACGTTACCACCGAGAAATCGTTTTACAATCGTAAACGCGGAAAGAAATCGGTATTTAAAGCGTTTTGGGGTTTTAGCACGGGAAGTCGATCTCGCGTTAGTGCCACCTCCTACATCTACAAATCCCATCACATGGATCCGAAATGCAGCGAGCGATATTTATCATCATTTTATTGAGGATCGTGATGATACGGATTTGATAGGTGTAGGATTCGTCACGGATGAGATGTTTGACGGTGCAGCGGGGTTATCGCTCAGACCTATATCACGGTTCACCGACGACCAGCTATGGGGTTTGATGTGTGCCGTGAATCAAAGCTCAAGGGTGCTCGCTGCATCTGACACGCTGCGATTCACGGTCACATACGTAACAGTACCGAGTGGTCGAGGGATACGTGTATCTATGGCGAAGAGCAAATCGGTTTATGTTATTCGAAACGACGACAATTTGTGTTTTCCACGCTCGCTCGCTGTAGCCCTAGCGAACAATAAACACACGTGACCGTAGTGCAGCGTCGAGAAAAGCCTGGAACCTTATAAGGCATAAGGCGTCGCCAGACCAGCGTAAGAAAGCACATGCTCTAGTTGAAAAGGCTGTGGTATTTCGGAAATAAAGAAATTCCAACGATACCTCACACCTTCGAGGGTTGCAATTGTAGTTTACGATTGGGAGGCCCTCGGTAGCGGCGAGCCGCCGATTTTCAATGGATATTCGTCTTTTGAAACAAGGGCACCATCTGAGATTGTTAATATAGCGTATAGTGCTATTTCAAAGCACTATTCACCTATTACCAATCTAATGGGTGCAGCGGGTAGTAAGAATTATTGTATACCCTGCAATAAATCTTACCGCCGTGTCTCGGAGCATCGGTGCACAAGTAAGTGTCCCCGGTGCTTTTGTGTACCACCCTGCGTTACAGAGGTTGTCCCAACAGTCGACAAAGAGCTCGTACCGGGCTCTGTAGCGGTGACTTTCGCCAACCATCTAAAACCTCCCGAAAGACATACCAAAGTCATGACAGGTGTACGAAGGTCTATTTGCGAGTTATACCGTGTTTGTAAAACTTGTGAAAAACTCATACGCAGAGATCACGATGTACACAAATGCGGTATTGGTTTTTGCCGGTTGTGCCATCGTTCGCACGGGTTCAACGAGCGATGCTATATGCAAATAGTCAAACAACGCAAAGAAAAACGTGAACCCACCACCGCTGCAAAACACCCTGAAACGCTTTTTATATTTTATGATTTTGAAACCCGTCAAGATAAGTTATATACAGGTACATCGGGTGATGCCCACGAGCACATTGTCACTCATTGTGTCGCACAACAGTTGTGTGAAATTTGTTTATCTGCGGGAGAACAGCAGCCGTTAGACATTTGCCGAGTAGTGTGGGGCGCACGAGTTTGTTTTTAACAAAAATCCTGTTACAGAGTTCATAAATTTGGCTGTGCGACCTTCTACGGAATTTCGTAATATAGTATGTATTGCACACAATGCCAAGGCATTCGATGCTCAATTTATATTACGGAATATCGTAGAACATTGCACGGATATGCCCACCCCTAGTATAGTACTAACAGGTAATTCAATTATATCAATGAGGGTGGGCCGTACTAGTTTTATCGACAGTATTAATTATTTTCATATGCGACTTAGCGCACTACCCACGGCTTTCGGGTTTAACGATGAAATGGGTAAGGGGTACTTCCCGCATCTCTTCAATACGGAAGATGCACGTGATTATAACGGTGTTCTCCCCGCAGCAAAGTATTACGCGCCTGATACAATGAGTGAACGTGATCGGTTAGAATTTTACGATTGGTATGCGGAAGAGCTTAATAAAAACGCGATATTTAACTTTGAAAACGAGATTGTTAAGTACTGTAAGATGGATGTTAATATACTCCGTCGAGCTTGCTATGAATTTCGTCAAATATTTTTATGTGTAGGTAACGTATGTCCGTTTACTGAAGCCGTAACAATAGCATCAGCTTGCTCACTCGTGTACCGTCGTAACTTTCTACGACCGCAAACGATTGGTCTCATCCCTGCACAGGGGTATAGGCGTGTGGGAAATCATTCGCAGCAGGCCGTTGACTGGCTCCTGTGGGTTGAGCACGAGCTCGGGCGTGAACTCATTCACGCGGCCAGGGCTCGTGAGTATAAATTACCCGAAGGACCGCTCGTCGACGGCTACCTGGAGTTGGATAATCGTCGTATTGTATACCAATACCACGGTTGTTATTGGCATGGGTGCTACAAATGCTTTCCCAATGATCGTGCGAGAAATTCTCATGCTGGAAACGAGAGTTTAGACTCTCGATATGCGCGGACTGTGGCAACGAGTTTAAAAATTCGTTCACACGGTTACGAACTGGTGGAGATGTGGGAGTGTGATTTTAATACACTCCGTAAAGACGAACCACGTATCAGCGAATTTTTAAATAACCATCCGCGACGTGTCACAGAGAGACTGAACCCTCGTGCAGCGTTCTATGGCGGTCGTACGGGCAATATAGTTACGTCCTACGATGTCGCGCCGGAAGAGAAGATTTCGAACATCGACATTTGCTCGTTGTACCCGTATATATGTAAGACAGGTCGCTACCCGGTGGGGCACCCTAAAATATACCTCGGTGCCGAGTGCGAGGCTTTGTTAGGGTGTTCGTACAATGCTCTAGGCGTCACGGTCAATGGTTTGATCGAGTGCACTATATTGCCGCCACGCCGACTCCTTCACCCGGTTCTACCTGTGCGAATGCACGAGAAACTGTTGTTCGCCTTATGCCGTAAATGCGCAGAGGACGTGACTCAGGACTCGTGCATTCATGAAAATCCCGACGATAGGACTTTCACAAGTACCTCGGTGACGGATGAGGTGCGGAAAGCAATAGACTGCGGTTATAAAATATTAAAAATTTCTATTATTTGGGCGTACGATACGACAATTTATAACGCTGATACACGTGAGGGCGGCTTGTTTGTAGAATATGTAAATACATTTTTAAAAATTAAACAGGAGGCTAGCGGGTGGCCCGAGCAGTGTATCGACGAGGCGTCTCGCAAACAGTACATTGACGATTACGAACGCGCTGAGGGTATCCGCTTGAACGCTGATAACATAAAGAAAAATCCAGGGCTGCGCTCGGTCGCTAAGCTTTGTTTAAATTCTTTCTGGGGCAAGTTCGGTCAGCGGGATAACTTAACACGTACGGAAATTGTGGAAACTCGCGAGAAGCTGTTGTTGTATTTGTACGACAATGATAAAGAAATTAAACGCCTGCTACCGGTAAACGATAATCTGTTATATCTTAATTGGGTATTCCGTGATGAGGCTGTAGTTCCTAGTCCATTAACTAGCGTAGTAATTGCGTCGTTTACGACAGCTTTAGCACGTTTAAAACTATACAGTTACCTCGAGCGTTTAGATAGACGTGTTTTATATTACGACACCGATTCGGTTATTTACGTGAGTAAGGGTGATGATTGGCAGCCCTTGGTAGGCGACCTGCTTGGAGACATGACCAACGAATTGCTCCTGTTAGGTTCTAACGTTTATATAAATTCGTTCGTCTCCGGGGGTCCGAAATTCTATGGTTATACGGTCACCACTACCGAGGACCCTGGAACAATCGTAGACACGGTATGCATAGTGAAGGGTTTGAGTTTAAATTATACAAATTCTAAAGTAATCAATTTCACATCGATTAGCGATCTCATAAAATCCGAATTACCAATCGTTAATAAAACTTCACTAAAATTACAATTTTCGGCAATAAATAGAACACCCTTTCACAATGTTATCACCCAAATCATGTATAAAACTTGTCAGGTCGTACGTCGTAAACGCCGACATCTTAGTCAAAAATTATCTTTACCTTTTGGTTACAAAAATTAAAGGAGATGTAGAGTATTGAGGCCGCGTAAAAGTAACCTTTAACAAAAACAATTTGAAACCTTTTTCTATTGTATGTATTTTCCTATAGTATATAAAAACATGTATAAATTGTAAATATCAATGTAATATTAAAAAATTTGAACACTTTTTGTGTACATATTTTTATAGTATATAAGCACATGTATAAATTGTAAATAGCTGTGTGTGTGTGTGTGTGTGTGTGTGTGTGTGTGTGTGTGTGTGTGTGTGTGTGTGTGTGTGTGTGTCCGAAAATAAACGAAATTACATAAATACGTATATAAATGTAACAAAATGTAATAAAAAGTGTTTATACCCATGTATCTAAATGTATTTGATTAAAAAATGTTATGTTAAGCAAATGCTGATCGTATAAATATGTGCACACATTTATCGATTTTTAATAAAAACTAAAATTCATACGTGGAAATGCGGTTGGTATTAATATATGTATACGATTATAGATTTTTTAAAATAAAAACTAAAATTCGTTATCTAAATGTATTTTATTAAAAAATGTTATGTTAAGCAAATGCTGATCGTATAAATATGTGCACACATTTATCGATTTTTAATAAAAACTAAAATTCATACGTGGAAATGCTGTTGGTATTAATAAAGGGTGGTTCAATTTTAAGGGCCGATGTTGATTTTGAATAAAACACAAATTATTTAGGAAATTATTGTCAATTCTTTTTATTATGATAATATGGTATGGTTCAATTATGTATGGAACAAAATATCGGCCAAATGGCCGCCGCGACCTCGGCGGCACACCTCCATCCGATGGTCCAAATTTTCGATGACGCTTAGGCATCATTGAGGTTCTATGCCGTTAATGTGCCGAATTATCTCATCCTTTAGCTCTTGAATTGTTGCTGGCTTATCGACGTACACCTTTTCTTTCAAATAACTCCAAAGAAAGAAGTCCAACGGTGTCAAATCACACGATCTTGGCGGCCAATTGATATCGCCACCACGTGAGATAACACGGCCATTGAATTTGTCGCGTAAAAGAGCCATTGTTTCGTTAGCTGTGTGGCAAGTGGCACCGTCCTGTTGAAACCACATATCGCCCACATCCATATCTTCCAATTCGGGCCATAAAAAGTTCGTTATCATCTCACGATAGCGAACACCATTCACAGTAACTGCCTGACCGGCCTCATTTTGGAAAAAATACGGCCCGATGATGCCGCCAGCCCATAAACCGCACCAAACAGTCACTCTTTGTGGGTGCATTGGTTTTTCGACAATCACTCTTGGATTATGATTCGCCCAAATGCGGCAATTCTGCTTATTGACGAATCCACTGAGGTGAAAGTGTGCCTCATCACTGAAGATGATTTTCTTCGAAAATTGATCATCCACTGTTGCCATTTCTTGCCACCATTCTGACCATTGACGACGTTTGGAATGGTCAAGAGGCTTTAGTTCTTGAGTCAATTGCACCTTATAAGCGTGTAAATGCAAGTCTTTATGCATAATGTTCATCAACGACGAGCGTGAGAGGTGCAATTGTTGGGCACGACGACGAGTTGAGGTGGACGGCTCTTCAGCCACACTATCGCGAACAGCAGCAATATTTTCTGCAGTACGAGCTGTACGAGCATGCACTGGTGTTTTAATATCTCCTACAGACCCGGTTTGCTCAAATTTTTGCACGATTTTTCCGATTGTACGCACATTTGGACGATTAAATTGACCGAAAAAATCACGAAGTGCACGATATGCATTTTGATTTGAACGCCCATTTTCATAATAAGCCTGAATAACTTTAACGCGTTGCTCGATTGTGTATCTTTCCATGGTTCAAATTGAGTTAGTCTGAAATTGAGAAATGTCAAATGAAATGCAGAAAAAAACTTGACGTTTAGGTGTGGTGCACATTCAACATCGGCCCTTAAAATTTAACCACCCTTTATATGTATACGATTATAGATTTTTTTAAATAAAAACTAAAATTCGTTATCTAAATGTATTTTATTAAAAAATGTTATGTTAAGCAAATGCTGATCGTATAAATATGTGCACACATTTATCGATTTTTAATATAAACTAAAATTCATACGTGGAAATGCTGTTGGTATTAATATATGTATACGGTTATAGATTTTTTAATAAAAACTAAAATTCGTTATCTAAATGTATTTTATTAAAAAATGTTATGTTAACCAAATGCTGATCGTATAAATATGTGCACACATTTATCGATTTTTAATAAAAATTAAAATTCATACGTGGAAATGCTGTTGGTATTAATATATGTATATGATTATAGATTTTTTAATAAAAACTAAAATTCATGTATATTTACGGTGTTGTTATTGTTTTTGTTGTTGTTGTTGTTGTTTTACATTCACCGTCCCAATCACCTGCGGTCATTAGCTAACAACACATGCGGCGTGTAAGCTGAATTGTGCGCATGTGTCGCGGTGGCACACACTCGCACATAAGCTTATAAACTGGCGAATGTGTGCCTGTATAAGCTGAACCGCATTCGCGCAAACATCTTATAAGCTCATAAGCTCATAACCACGTGTGGAGTCACACCGCCGCCGCTGCCACCCAGGAGGGGTAATAAGCTTATTGTATACAGTTTTGCATCTTAGCGACGTAGATTTGAATAAGTGAAAAAATAATGGATGTGCGCTGGAAACATTCGTGGACTTCGCTGGTTTGTTGGCCAACAGGATGTGGGAAAACAGTTTTTGGTCGAAAATTTCTCAATTCAATAAGCAACGTTGAATTTGATCGTATTATGTTTTATTATGGCGATTCTCTCGATCCTGATACCGCTTCTCTGAATTCGATATATCAACAACAGCCGTCGTCGTCGTCGTCGTCGTCGTCGTCGTTAATTACTAAGAACATCAGTAATAAAAAACGTAAAATACCACAAATTGAATTTAACGAGGGCCTACCGCAACAGGAAGATTATTCGGGTGATAATAATTTGAAAAAATTGGTTATCATCGATGATTTAATACGTGAATCCTAAAATAATACAATTGTCGACCTTTTCACAGAAGGTAGCCATCATAAAAATATTAGCGTAATTTTTATCACACAAAATATTTTCCATCGGGGTCATGGACAACGCGATATATCTTTAAACGCCAATTATATCGTTATATTTAAAAACCCACGTGATCGAGCGCAAATTAGATATTTAGCGAGGCAAGTATACCCCGAAAACCCACGTTTTTTTAACTGAGTCATATCACGATGCTACCACACAGCCGCACGGATATCTACTGTTGGATCTTAAGCAATCGACACCTGATTATTGTCGTTGTCGTACAATGATATTTCCTGATGATCCACGAATGTTGGTCTACATGCCGAAAAACTCTCGTCAACGTATTTAACTGGAAGCGCAAGTAGATATAACGCATCAGTCAGTAATGGGGATGACTCGTGTACGCATCAACATCATACAACAAGTTGTTTTTCAACAAACACCACCTGTTGTGAAACTACGCTACTGATGAATAACAACACCACCAGCAGCAGCAGCAAGAAGAAGAAAAAGAAGAAAAATAATACGCATTACATTCCATTCGATGAACGCTGTATAGCCCTGCTTAACGCTATTTGTCATTCGAATAAAAAACAGCGAAAAGCAGTATTACGTAATGCCGATAAACCTTTAATCAATTGTATCTGTGAATGTGCGTTAAACATTTTACAAGGAGTCATTTGTGTCAAGTCGAGTGTTAAAAAACGTTTAAAAAAATATAAAAATATACTTCGACAGCTTGTCTCAGGGTGTGTGACAAAGCAGAGTGGTGGTGGTTGTAGTAGAGGCGGCCGTAAGAAACGGCAATATAATTGGCGAGCGAAGAAACGCTTTATAATTCAAAAAGGGAGTGGTGTTTTTTTACCACTTTTACTGGCTCCCATCATCACAACTTCGTTTAATAAATTGTTTGACGGCAGTGGCGCTTAAGAAAACAGTTCTGTGTGTTACGGATAAAATTATTAATCATTTCCATTTACGTAATGGAGCATGCGAAAAAAATGTTTTTAGTGCCAATGACCGAGGTAAACGATGGTAATACCGATACCAACGGCCGTTACGACGAAATTCCTATGAGTGGTTCTGGCAATGCTCATACATCAGCAGCTAACGAGAAAACAGTGCAGACACAGGGTGATCCTGTTTCAAGACTGGACGCTGAGTTATACAAAATTTTTAAATCAAACAAGTATGGTGAAAATGCCGCTAGTAAATGGAAAGAGTATTTACAAGTGTTGCAATGTTATCTATATCTCGTTGGTTCGAAAAATAAATTGTTTTCACTACCGACTCTATCATCCACGCTTGAAACATCGTCTGAGCTGAATAATACAGAATCCACGAACGATACTGACATCGTTAATAGCGTTCCAAATATGTATAAACGTCGAGCGACTGCGTTATTAAAGTTTCTACGCAAACCCACGAGTGATGAATCAAAAAGCATAAGATGGGACAAAAAAGGTTGTGTGACAATAGACAGTGTTCTCGTTCCAAATTCTAATATTTTCGACCTTATAAACGATGCTGTACGAGATAGAAAAAACTTTAAAGCAACAGGTAGACGCGAGTTCATCGTTAGTCTACGAGCAAAGAGCGTTCCACGTGAATTCATAGGAAACAGTGCATTGTGGGATTTAGGTATATCCAGAGGTACTAAACGACCAAGAAAAGATTATCAGACGTTGCAGCATAACGATACGCATTCTATGGATATGAGTGCGATCGACGATAATTCTAACGACGACTACAACGACGACGACAGCGGCGAAATACACTCTTCTTCAAAACGACGGAAAACAAAAGTAATAAAAGCGTTTCAAAAGTGGATAAAGATTTAGAACAAGTTGTACAACGAGAGGTGAAAGATGACTTTCGACAAAGTGTACTATGACCCCTCGCATCGAGCTGGATACGCTGGCGCGCGACGTTTCATCAGTGGCACAAATAAAGCAGACGCCGTGTACGACTGGCTGACTCAGCAGGATAGTTATACCATTCATAGTCCCGTGCGGCGTGTCTTTCCATGGCTGTATTATAATGTTACAAATATTGACGACGTCTGGGAGACTGATCTAGTGGATCTACGTTCTTTGAGGAGCTATAACGACAACATCTCCTACCTGCTTATGGTGATCGACGTCCTCAGCAAATACGCCTGGGTTGAGCCCTTGTAGGACAAAACGGTGCGCGAGGTAACAAAGGCCTTTAAAGGTATTCTCGAGCGTAACGAGGGGCGTACACCTGTTTCACTACAAACCGACCGCGGTAAAGAATTTCTCGGCAGTGAACTCCAAAAATTTCTCAAAGATGAAAACATACAATTTCGCATCGCTCGTAATCCTGATGTAATAGCCTCGATTGTCGAGCGTTTTAATCGCACTCTCAAGGAGCGGATGTGGCGTTACTTCACACATCGCAATACTCATCGTTACATCGATATACTACAACAAATGGTTTATGCGTACAATCATGCTATACATTCAACCATAAAAATTCAGCCGGCTGCCGTGACACTGTATAATGCCGATACAGCAATGCGTAATATGACAATTAGTGCTATGAAGCGACGTGAAAAGCGACGTTTCACAACGTATAAATACAAACCCGGGGATTACGTTCGAATCAGTAGAACTAAAGGCACCTTCGAAAAAGGTTACGAGAAAAATTGGAGTGAAAAAATTTTCCGTATCAAAAAAGTTTTACATCGCCAGGGTTTGTATGTGTATGTATTGTGCGATCTCGAAGACGAGACTATCGATGGTTTCTTTTACCCCGAAGAATTGACGAATGTTCATGAGAAACGTATGGAGAAGAATAAAGAATTCAAGATTGATCAAGTTTTACGGACAACAGGACGTGGTGCGAAAAAACAAATTTTCATGAGTTGGGTGGGATATCCGGCAAAATTTAACTCGTGGATACCAGCGTCAAGCGTTCACGGTCTCGAATAAATGGAAATTTATGCAAAATGCATGACGATGATAATTTTTTTCTTGTTCTGCCGAGCAACAGCAGTATGAAGTATTTTCCCGAAAATACGACAACACATTTTACAACTCAATTGCCACGCGAAATATCGTTAAAGGGCCATTGGGTCATAAATGCGTCATATACCCTGTACAATGACGCATTTACAAGAAGACGATACGTTAATTGGTTGGGTGGTTTGTGAGAATTAAGAAGTTACGACAAACCGAATACCTTGAGGGTTGTACAAAAATCATGAGGAAATTGTGGAAAATATCAATGACTTACCAGGGCTGCGAGAAGCAGGCATAAAAATTGTAAATGTTGGAAGGGCCAAAGGCTACGTTGCCATTGAGGCTGAGGTAGCAGAGTCGTGCCCTGAGCCTCTAGGCTACCCCGGTGTATTACGAGTGAGTAGTAAAATAGCACGCATACTGGGCTTCGAGAAACACGAAGAACTGCTGCTTGACCGAGAAATCCCAGGGGGCCTTTACCTGCAGCTTATGCGGGACGTTCCACGCGTAGGACAAGTGCCCGCCTGTGTAAATAGGACTCTACCCGATCAGCTTTTTGTCTACACCGATATTTGTGTACCGTATACGGTAGGTTATACACAGACAGCACTACTCAGGATTGTAAATTTAAATACAAAAAACTACACGTATGGTACAACGCAAGTAAAAAGTTTCGCATCGTCGAATTACATAGGTTTACTCAACAATTGCTTCAGGACGATCGAGGTGGATATAAGAGATCATCTGGGTAATCCTATTGCATTCGAGTATGGAACGTTAACGCTCACGCTTCATTTCAAACGACTCAATTAGACAATATGTGTGCTCATTATACGGCGTATTATGAGAATCAAATAGGGAGTAGAAACGGTTATATAGGTAACGTGTTTACGGGCTCCCCGCATCGGCGCGGTCACGGTATCGGTAGTTTTCTCGGGGGTCTATTTCGAAGTGTTTTACCACTGTTGACCAGAGGTGCTAAAGCTATAAGGCAAGAAGCCATTCGCACGGGTTTACATGTTATCGAGGATCTGAGCGGCCGCAAAATACCATTCAGGGAGTCATTGCGACGACGTGCAGCCGAATCTGGAGATAATTTACAACGAAAAGCCAATGAAAAAAATTCTCTTCTCATGAATGTATCAGGATATAACGCTGTAGGCGCAGCGCGCATGTTGCAGTCGTTATCAGGACAGTCACCTACGCGGACGACACTGAAAAGACGTGCTGCTATTTCGAAAAAATCGCTAGGAATAAAGAAGAAGAAGAAGAAGAAAAAGTCAACGAGCCGTAGACGTGTTACTACTACAAAGAAACATCGTGGTAGCCCAATGAATAAAAAGAAGAGGACAACAACAACAAAGAGGAAGAGAGGTACTCGTATAGGAAGCAGCAGCAGCAGCAGTAGGCAGAAACGAGTAAAGACCAGTGATATTTTTGGAAGCGTCTAACAATGTTGTTCTTGCACTCGCACTCATGCGAATGTATGAAGTCGGAGCTCGACTTATTTACCATACCTCCAACACAGACGTCTATAGAAGCATCACAATGGATACACTACAAGCCTGTGTCAACCCTCACGGATGACGGACCCCTGGAATTTGTCATACCTGGTCACGGTGAAGAATACCTGGATCTGGCTCATACAATGATTATTGTAAATATTAAGGTTATACCAACGGGTGAATCACAATACAACGTAGCACCTGTTAATAATTTTCTACATAGCCTTTTTAATCAGGTAGACGTATATTTTAACCAGAAACTCGTGGCACCGCCGAACAATGCATACCCCTACAGAGCATATATTGAAACGTTACTCAATTATGGACCGGCTGCTAAGAATTCACACTTAACGACCGCACTTTGGTACGCTGACACACCCGGTATGTTTGACACTCTACCAGGTGCATCGAATAGCCCTAATATCGGTCTGAATAATCGTGAAAAGTACATAAAGAATGGGCGGACTTTAGATATGATTGGCCACTTACACTGTGATGTATTTAATCAGGATAAATTTCTGTTGAACGGTGTGGAGGTACGGCTACGCCTTGTACGCTCAAAAGACGAATTTTGTCTTATGGAGACTCCTACTGCTGGTGTGACACATAAAATACATATCACCGAGGCAACATTACTCGTCCGTCGAGCAAAAATTGCACCAGGTGTGCTGATAGCTCATGCCAAAATGCTTGCAAAAACAACCGCAAAGTATCCTATAACAAGGGTTGAGGTTAAAGCTTTTACGATGTATAGCGGCATCATTGGCGATACTCTGGATAACGTTATTCTAGGTCAATTGCCTAAACGAATAATTCTTGGGTTTGTGAATAACCGTGCATTCAATGGCAGTACAACGTTAAACCCATTTAACTTTAATAATCATTCGATAAATTTCCTGTCTCTATACGTCGATGGTCAACAAATACCTAGCAAACCTTTTCAACCGTCGTTTGGTGGCAACGAAAACTGGATAGACAGTTATTACACACTCTTTAGCGGTACCGGTCTACACTTTCAGAATGAGGGTCTAGATATTAACAGGAGTGACTATCCAAAAGGTTACTGCCTGTATGTCTTTGATTTGACACCGGACTTATCAGCAAGTTGCCTCGGTCATTGGAATCTCGTAAGACACGGCAGTGTAAGGATCGAAGTACGGTTTGCAGCACCGTTGACATCTACATGAAATTGTGTGGTATACGCTGAGTATGATAATGTAATAGAAATAGATTCCACACGACAGGTCATTACAGATTTTAGTGCGTGAGAGGGCACCGCGCGCGCGCGCCACTAGTATTTAAAACGCGTCTACGTAGCCGCAGCTTGTATCAGTCTACATCAAACCCTCATAATGGACGTTATAGTAGATATTCAAGCACTCTACGATGCAAACAACCGTTTTCTACCAAAGGAGATAGCTGTGACGACTCTTCAAGAGGAACATTATGGTCACTGGCTTGTCGCACCACCATACGACTTTGGTGGTCTACCAAGGAAAGTACGTACGAGCAACAATAAACCGACGTGTTTTCAACATGGACTGGAATGGCTTGACGGTGATACACCATTGAAAAAAGTCTACGCTAATCTGTGTTCGATGTGTCGTTACGCCTTACGTATGTACACAAGAGGCTTTCAGAAAGCCTAGCTTTTACGTGATGTCCTGGTCCGTGAAATCATCAATCTGGAAGAATACGAGGGGCCGTCTCTAAAAAATATGCCCATCAGTAACGTTTACTGTATCCATCATGGTGTTTCGAAAGAAGACAATGTGAAGTGTGCTTTAAATAACGTGGCAAAAATCCGATCTTGGCTCCTTTTCAAAGAACTCGATGCAGCGAGCCCCGTTTATTTGCAACCTCTCGATAAATCAACGTTGATTAAAAACAACCAAAAATCACCAAACTGCGACACATCGATTAAAGAAAGTGTTATAAATAAAAGTTTAAGCGTAGAGTATATGTTCAACGATATCACGCCGATATGTGTCAGTACCGAGGCACCGCTGTACGGTGGAACTGTACCGGCTAACGATGAAATAACGTTACTTTACCGAAGCCGAGACCAACAAGTAGTCATACCACCTACTACACTACCGTCACCACCACCACGTAACGCACACAACCAGCAACCAGCGCGACCACCATCACCACCACGCAACCACCATCACCACCACGCAACCATCATCATCATCATCAGCAGGGACGTCGCCAATCGCAACCCCACCGTCAACAGCAGCTGTCCAAACAGTATGAACAGTCTACAGATATTCGATGCTCTACAACGAATATCTGCTCAGACGAGAGGAGTATTCCCGGCCGATCGCATCCCGAATCGCTGGTCTAGACCCGCAGCATTGGTATCAAACACAGACGATCATAATCTACCGGGACGACACTGGGTGGCTGCTTACGTTGATAAAAATGGCCATGGAATCTTTTTCGATAGTTATGGATTGCCCCCCCTCATCAAGCAACACCATAACCGTCTACGGCGAAACTGTCGAAGCTACGAGTGGAATACACAACCCCTTCAATCTTTCGAGTCTAAAGTGTGTGGTGAATACTGCCTTATGTTTCTTGATTTTATAGCTCGTGGTAATATTCTGGATGCTTTTATTGAACATTTTACGACAAACCGGTTGAAAAATGATCGCATCGCTGCACAATACTACAAACGATTAAAATATTCAAACCGTAAAATAAAACGTATGAAAAATATAAAAAACAATAATATAAAGGGATACGGACGTAATAGAAACACCTGTGTACAAACTTGTAGAGAACGATTTGGATGCCACCTGTAAAATACTATGAATAAATTCTGCACCTTGTATATTTTGTCTCATTATTATTCGAAAATCACCCCAACCTATGCTGCGTTTTCCCCTATGACGCAAACCTGATGTCTATGTATATATATATATATATAACTCTAGGAGCGTATCGATGAAATAAGAATACAGTTGGAGGATGCGCTAGCCAGTATTTGTATACCATGAGAAAACACCTGTGGATACCCTAATTCCTATAATGACGCGTGCGCGCTGTAATATAATAAAGAGTGGTGGAAGAATGGCCTAGTGCATATATAACCGTAGCAGGTGAGAAAAGGTTAGTTGAAAAGAAAACGCCTTGGTGAAATCATCTTTTACTCTTTTCGTAACCATAATGGATCCCATTGACAGTATACTCGTAATCGACTGCTCCAAGGATCCTTGGAAATTCACCAAACAGGAGCTCGAGTACATCCCGAAACCACTGCTGTTGAAATATTGAGGAGCAAAAATATCTATTCTGTGGGACAAACTACCTGAACACCTCAAGAATGACCCTGAGGTTTCCACGTACCTGCCGTGCCGTTCACATCACAACACACCAGGCTCGAGAACGCATATCGACGGTCCAGCACCAGCTCGCAGGAACTGTACAGGCTGTAATTATAAATCATGAGCTCAGCGAAAATGAGAGAAGCGTTTCTTATATGTCTGGCAATCTTTTTAAATGAACAAAACCGTTTTTATCAAATTTCAAAAGAATTACACGTGTTTTTACTTAGCATAATTATTTGAGCTGGTTTTAATTAGTGTCAAATAGTAAAAAAAAGCAAAACTTCGGATGTGTAGGACACGATCGGACGCAAATCTTTTTACCGATGTCAAGCTACAATCTTTTTCTTTTTCGCTGGTAGGGCCCAATCTGTGGTATCGCATGTAGGACCCAATGTACTTTTCGATAGCTGCACCAAATACGCAATACCGCCCCGTCGCACAGTAGACGCAGAGCCCGAAATCGTGGCAGAAAAGTCAGAAAAAAATTTTTACAATCGGGATATTTGAGCAGGCAGTCAGGTAGAGGACTAATGGCTGCGTTAAATTGTAAAAGGGGAACCTTTTTCACCGTATACCTTCGTCGCTGCGTCAGTTGGAAGTTAGCCTTCGAGACGAGTGTTCGCATCGCGCGCTGAACGAGCGAAAACTACCGTGACTTATAAAATCGATAACTCTAAAGTGAAGTGTTTTAAATCAATCCGGAGACATGGATACGACTTCTGGAGGTATGTAGAAGATATTTTTACATTGGTTGAGTTTAAAATAAATATGTAAATTATTGAAGTGTAGTATAAACTACTGCATAAATAAAGTGAAAGAATTTTGTAAACTTATATTTTCAACTATCCGAAAAGTTATACTTTCTGCCATATTCTGCGACAGCCAATGTCTAGGCCTTTAGCTTATTATATAAGCTTGCGAAATTAACAGGAATTAGCTGCCTAGAGCTGCCTAACTTTGTCTGTTATGGTTTTTGGCAACGTAAAACAGGCGGTTGCCGACCGTGCACGCGCGCGCGGCGCCATACGCCATGCCATGGGGCCATTGAACAGCTGCTACTTGAGCAATAGGACTATATCCATACATATACCATATATAATATATATATATATATATACATATATATATATACAAAATACAAATTGAAGTAAATCATTTATATATCTATTTTTGTAGACATACAACAATACATATATATGTAAGTATATACTAAAGTAATTAATTTGAATCGTCACATTTTATTTATATTTGATACATTTTTATTATATATATAGGTATATATGGGGCATTCCACGCCAAATCGGACAGTTCAATTTTTTTTCCCTTGATTTTGTCATATTTTCATGTACTCATCAAAAATCGGCTTCTGGTACATTTTGAGATGTTTTTGGTCACCCGTTCAAAAAATATTTGTTTATGTTTTTTTGCTCATAACTTCTTTCATAATAGTCTGAATTCAATTTTTTTTTCATAACTGTTGTTTTTTATGTACTTTTCAAAAAAAAATACGAATAATTATTGCGGCTACTTATTTGTTACAATAATTAAAATTCATTAAAATTTTGATCTGATCCTTCAACACAAATTCTATACAATTTTATGTCTTTATTACAGGGTCCCATTACGAAGGAGTACATTTGACGAGGAAAGAATTATATCTTATTATAAAGGATAATTTGAACGATAATTTCGCTACGTTATTGTTTGGCTTTCTGATTCGCAATCAGTCACTTCCACAACCCGCGTATATCAATTTTGTTCAATTCAATTATAATAATTATGATAATTAAAATTCAAATAACTAATGCAAGTTATATATCATTGTATATGAAAACGTCATACTAAATAAGTAAATTATTTCATCCTTTTTTGAGTGGTACGGCAGGAGGGAGTTTTTTTGAAAATTTTTAATTTTTTTTAACATACTTGTCCGCCATATTGGATCAGCCATTTTGTTTACAATAATTTGGCTTTCGGATTCGTAATGAGCGACCCTCAAAACCCACATATAGCAGTTTTTGTCAAGATCGGACACCTTTTCAACATTCATGTCCGCCATATTGGATCGGCCATTTTGTTTACAATAATTTAGCTTTCGGATTCGTAATAAGCGACCCTAAAAACCCGCATATACCAATTTTTGTCAAGATCGGACACCTTTTTAACATCCATGTCCGCCATATTGGATCGGCCATTTTGTTTACAATAATTTAGCTTTCAGATTCGTAATCAGCGACCTTAAAAACCCCTGCATACCAATTTTCATTCCGATCGGAGGTTATTTGTATTTACTGCCACGATTTCGGGCTCTGCGTCCACTGTGCGTCGGTAACATACCTCCTGTAAAATATTTACAATAAATGGCTCACCGGTAACATGCGTCCGACAGATGGCCTACGTGTCGTCTAGGTGGCACGTCAGTCGAGGGCTCAGGGTGGGGCAACCAATCAGGTGCAGGAGAGAGGTGGGGGCGAGGAAGTGGGGGACCAATCACAAGCCAGCAGAAGATAGATAGACCACGCCCACAAGTTTCTTTATCTTGGTCCCTATCTACTGAGGACTATAAAAAGGCCTGCGCGAGAGAAAGAGTAGCTTAGTCTTTTTGGCCCAAAAAGTGAAAGTATCGAGGTATAGAGAAATCGAAACATTGAGATCACTGACAAATTATCAAGAGTTATTTTCGATATTGGAGTGTAGAGTCCGTGTTTCATGTGTAATACAAGCCAACAAGTGGCTGGAAACGGAGACCAAGCCAAGAGAAAAGACAGGCGAGATATTCACAGAAAGTAGACAGTAATTAGACCGACATTTTCGAAATTGTTATCGATTAAGTTTTAGTTAGGTTGTAAGAACTAGGATTAGGTCCCTAAAATTAATTAGATAGGATCGGGTTAAGAGTTATTTCTAAGAAGATAGAATTAAGAATAAATTGCTAAGTATAGAAAATAAATTGAAATTGAATTAGGTCAGCGGTACTGAAGAAAGTGAAACCAGGTCACACAGCATTTAAATCGGTAGGCGAAATAATGATAGCAAGTGAGAGTGAGAGAGAGAACGCTAGATAGTGAACCTACGTAGAATAGAGAGGGACAGAGGTACGAGCGAGACATCGGCTCGAAGAGCGAGGCAGGCGGGTCTGGTGGTATACGTGTGTGTGTGTGCATTGAGCATTCCACTCCATACTCGCATCCAAAATGATAACAGAAATTGCGAGCCAGGAATACCGAGAATCTACGTACAAGAAATAAAATAAAAATTGTAAAATAATCATCAGAAATTGCCGAATCGCAATGCATTGTATGGGCTATTGGTGGCCAGATACCGAATATTGACATTTTTATGAAGTTGTTTGTGTCAATAAACCTTACTCTCACACACCTTGAAGTCTCATATTAATTAGTACTGTGTCTGAGCCCGAACTCTCACGAAAAATAAAAATAATTGTCAACGATAAAAAAAATTACCGTTACAACCCTGAAGGGGTTGAGTACGGACTTAAGCAGGGAGGAAATTAATTTAAGCTTCAATAGTAGGTAAAAGTAGAGTTAATTTAAGAAAATATGCGAAATATAACGATACAACCAATAAAAAGTGCATGATATTCCTGTCGTTACAACCCTTTCCTTTGGTCTTTGGCAACCGCGCGCCTTACAAATATCATTCCCGGGTTCACGCACGCTTGTGAAATCGTGTCCCTAATCAAAATGAGAATAATGCTGAGATTTCTAGGATGGTAATTGCAAAATTATATCTGACTGTGATACCGGCCTGATCTTTCAAAGATGTTATTATGTTATGCTTACTTCTGCCCTCTGTAGACCAGAACATTCGCCTGTGCTATTCGAGGCTGACCTCCTGTCTCTTACCGCTTGTGGATTCCTCGATCTGTTATACGCGGTTCTGCTACGCTCCAAGCTACATCACGAGGCCCTGTGGAGGGGACGATGCTCGCTCAAGTTTCCCTTGATGACCTTGCTGCTCACTTGCCCGAACACCACTGCCATTAAGCGTTAGTGAGATGCACTTTCGGTGCATCTGCGCATAGTCACGGAGACAAAGGCGTACCTAGCTACTATGTTGGACCGTTTTTGAGTGGCCCGCAGTCATGAAACATTTCCTCTCCTTATGATCTTATTTCCTAATGTTTTATTGTTTTATTTATTTGATTGCCCTCCACGAAATAGGAGTAATCTGTGGATGTATGCATGGCACCATGGTAGTCGGGCCGATTCTCCGCGTCGACTGCTGCGAGCTGCGTTTGTTTGTAGTGCTCAGCTGATGCACTGTTCAGATGGACGTAGCGAGGGCTTGGCTGCTAGACATCAGGTGTAGTGTTTGTCGTCACGGCTTAGCCCTTTTTACAACGAATAAAATGCTTGATACCAGTGGCTCATCTGTTCTTCCTTCTTTAGTAGCCGGGCTTTGTCATCGGCGGGTATCTGTAAACAAAAGTCCCCGACTGTCGTATTTTGTGCCTTTTCATACTGGCATCCCCTCCTCCTCTCTACGTCATGCCTGTATTCTTGAGTATTACTATAGTTGGTGACGGCCCTTTTGCCCATCTCCTGTAGCCCATCGATAGCCGTGATTTTTTAATGCTACTGCCGTTCATCTAACGTCCCGTCTTTGAATTCTCTTCTCGTTTCAGATGGCGCTTTTAACTATCGCGCTTTCCTTGCTCGAGTAACGGTAGCTGGCTCTTGACTTGTCGTTCTACTCAGAATTTGCCATCTTTTTCTACTAATTTGACTGGACTAATTGACGAATGTTCACAAGAAGCGTGTGGAGAAGAATAAAGAATTCGAATTTGATCTAGTTTTACAACCAAAAGGACGTGGTGCAAAACAAATCTTCGTGAGCTATATGGGGTACCCGGTAAAATTTAACTCGTGGATACCAGCGTCAAACGTGCAGTCTCGAGAGAACAAGGTTTGGGGTAAAAATAAATAAAAGTAAAAAATTTGGATATGAAGGGCGTAGACTGTGTATGAGCGGTAGGACCTAATCTATTTTGTCGGCAGCCGTACCAAATCTGTACTACCAATTGGTGATTGTCGATCTGTTTTACCGATTGTCACTTGCATACCACCTGTGGACAATTACAATAGATGGCGCATTGGTAAGAAAGTACGGCCCAGCGTCCGATCGATAGCGCACGTGTCGACTAGGTGGCTCGTCAGTCAGGGGGCATCATATGGCGGGGGGATTTAAAGGATGGGGCAAACAGTCAGGTGCGGGGGTGAGTTGGGGGATCAATCACAAGCCAGCAGAGGGAGCGGAGGCCACGTCTCCAGGAGTCGCGATTTCGGGTCTATTTTACTTGCCTATGAAGAGTGGCGTAAGTAGCGCTTTTTATTACGACATGAGAAATAAATACTGCACATGCGTAAGTCGGCTACTTTTTCTCTTGGACACACTAGTTACTTTTTCGCAAACTTTCGAAACGAGTCAGTCCAATTAGCCTTTAAATATATTGTATATCCCTACCATAACCCTACTTACCTGTAATACCTTTTGGAAATATTTTGTGGATGGAAAAGTAATATTGAATTGATTTGCTTCTTCATAGGGGAATCTTTGTTTTTATGAAGATAAAAATTTAGAGAATTTCATTTCAGTATACTCAAAATTGTTTGAAAAATCCAGAAGAAAGATTTAGAAAAAATAACCGGATGGTGGGTACGTACGCGTGCGTGTATTTCTATGTTAAAGGATTGCAAAATTCAAATCACCAGTCAAATCTCAAGACCGGCTATATCCATCGAGCTGAAATTTGCGCTTCTTTATTCGTAACTATGAAAATTCGTAATGCCCTATCTGTATCCAGTCAACAGAAAAATTTCAAGAGCGACAAATACAACAGAAAAAAATTCAAACGGCGACAAGCCGGTTCAATACCATTTTTTTAAATGAATACTGGCAGTCATTCTTTTAATATCCTCATCGTTGTCACCCATTACGTCAGACGATCCGAACCCTCGAACGGAGAGTGAGGGTAGGTCGGATAATCCACCACCGCCGACCTCGCAAAAACGTCATCAATGATTTTGATGGCCCGCATGGGGCTTGAAACCTGGTTATTTTAGCCACGATAGCAATCGATTTTCATTTGAGTGTTCGAATGATCTTGGAACGACTGCGGTTTCTCAGATTCACAGTGCACCGAATATTGAGAGGTGGGAAACTCCGCCCATAACGACTACATTTTTACCAAGACGCGCCTAATTCTGATCCGGGGCGAAGGAATACGTTTTGTCGGTGGGCATTGAGACGAATCGATCGATTTAGAAATTTTTTTAGATTTGTTATGTTCAGTTGCGAATCGCCATTCAACAACCGAGGTCAGGTAAATCGATGGAATTTCCGGTATTGGTCTGATCGGAGTCCACATTGGGTGAAACCGATCGTTCACCAGCATCGGTGGAGTTTTTCCACCTATAACAAAGTTTCCTCTATGAGGAAGCCAAAATATATTAACATACATTCTTATAGAGATGACTTCATATTTATAATGCGCTCAAGCGCATAAAGTTGTTGTGATACATTAAATTGCGAAAATTCCATAACTATTGTATCCGACTGCTTCACTGGATCACTCCGGCCTTCCAGTATTCTTACTAATCTCCTTATAGTTGTCCTTCATTTTAACGTTAACTCTAAATTTGACCGGAGGATCCATGAATAAGTACCCGAGTTGAGATGGTGTGGTGTATACGATTTCCTTGTTAGATGTGTCCTATAATCTATAATGATTCAGATAGTCGTTTTCGACCTTTCACTATAACCATCTATCTGGTTCTTTATTCAAGAAATCGCGTCTTTGCCTCGTACCAGTCTTGGTCCAGAATAGTTGTTCATTAAATTCGACTTTTGACCGCTTTTTCGACGATTTTCTCCCAACAGAGTGGGTCAACGTCAACGTCATACATACACAAAAATCTATCTAGTGCCTTGTCAGTCGTTTTATGTCTGTATTTAACGATCATTGTGTGTTGTAAAGGTAAATTGCCCATCCCCTGAGACGGCCTACTGAATTTCTCAGTCCGAACAGCCACTGTAACGATTGGTGATCGGTGACAACTTTGAAAGGCAAGCCTAAGCAACAACGTAATTTTTCTACTGAGCAAACTATTGCTAAGCATTCTTTCTCAGTTTTTGTGCAATGCAATTCCGCGCCCTTTATGATGACTTGCTACATGTCGCCTTTTCCTCAAAGATCGTCATGCGTGCAAGAGAGATCGCAGAATTACCCCATCACGAAATTCTACGCCACGATTCATCTTTCGGATAAGAAATAAGAACGGTAAACTGTAGAATTGTATGACGCAATTCACAGTTGTCCTCTTTTATTCGAAAGATCTATTGTTGCAGAGATATTCGTATTACAGCTTTTGTTACCCACCGAGCACAACATCTTAATGGTAGACTGAGAATATCTATTAAATTTTCCTTCTTACCATCAGGATCCTGCTATACTCGAATCGCACCTAAGTCGAAATCGCTGGGGTCTATGCTAAATACCGGCTGTCCCGGTATTGGCATACAGTGCCGACCCGTTAACTAATTCTACTTTTATTTTGTCAAAACATTTTTGTTTTTTTTTCGATCTCCATACAACTTCAGGATTAGTTAATTTATTCGACGGTCCCTGTATTTGATCAAATGTCTTTAAGTGTAGATGGTACTAATTAATGAGGTGTAATTGTCGTAGTGGCCTCTTATCTTTCTGATCACCAAAATCATGGTTGGAAAACCCTATTTTTTTCCTGGTTTTCCATGACAAAATCCATTGATTTGACTTTATTGTTGATATTAAATTTTCTCGCACGTGACGCTGCAATCGAAAGCATGTATTCGTTTATCAATAAGTTAACAACTACTTTTAGCATTACCCAGGAACAACGACGTGGACGTAGTAGTTTTTTGTTCCCATAGGGTTTTCTAATCACGATTTTGAAGCAACTTCCATTTTCACCATAATGGGGTAGAGATGGGGCGAGGGTGGATCGAATTTCGTATCGCTGAATAGCTTTTTGAAAAATTAAACATGTGTTTTTTCTTTTTTCGATCCGATGTGTAATTTCTCGAGATATTTGCAAAAATCAGGTTTCTCGTTATTACAGCGCCATCTATCACGACTCGAAAAAAAATGTTTCAGATAAAAGTTACTTAGTTTTCATGGGGAATCCGAATCTGCAATAAAAAATGGGGGTTCTCATTTACGATTTCAAAGTCGCCCCCACCCCCACCCCAGTGGGTGGGGGTAAGGGGTCGAATTTGGTATCATTAGATGACCCTCTTCCAGTCGAACAAATTTTATTTAGAACTTTTTTTGATCCGATGCGTAGTTTTCGAAATATTTCAATGTCTTCAGATAAATCGACCACCCTGTATATTGTAACGGAACGCAATCAAAGCGAACCGCTACAATTAAAAAGAGATCGACAGCGACAATAAGAAATAAAATATGCCAATGACCAAGAAATATAAAAATGGCAGAACCACAACCAACTCGTGGAACCCTCAAGGTTCCACGAAACTTGTAACGTGGCAGAATATTCGGGCTACGTCCTCCTCGCTCGACGGCTACCAGCACGATCGCACAGGGCTTTAGGGGATAATTTTCGTGCTTTATTTAATTCTGTATTTTCATTTTTTTTCTTGTTTTATTTTTTTTATATATCTAATACGATTTGTACGACCGGACGGAGGAGAGCATCACGTTTGCCGATAGCTGGCCTCTGGATTCGACTTTTTACACCAACAGGCTCTTCACATCATTCTCTATTGGGAAATATCATTGTCCCACTGGATGTTTATCTATCAGCGATACGCCGCTATCTGTCGTCGGCTAGTACTTACTAGCAGCGATCCATCAGTTGTATGGGGTTCACCGGCCGGACAAAGCTACACATCCCGATGATCGGTTGTTAATTTTATGCGTCGTCCAGTTGAGGCGCTCCGGCGACACCGATTCCCCCAATTGACCGAGTAGACCGTTGGGGGGAAGGGATCAGAGTTCATGGGCACGCGTGCCAAACGGACCTCGAGGCTTTTTTCCCGGTGACTTTCGAGCGAGGAGAACGTAGCGCACATTAGATCGTCCCGCTATAACATTGGCTTTACGCAAATCACTACCGGAGCGAGGAAAAGAGGGTTGTCTTTCGAGCCCACATCGGAATATACCATCGTACGATCAGCCTTCGTACTTAAAGAAACCAGGGAGAGAATCTTTCAACATCCTTTCGAGGTTTCCCGGATTTCAAAGAACGTCACGGCAGCATCGTCCCGGTGAGCTCTCTTCCCTTCTACGGTCTTTCGCCATTATTTTAATTTATTATTTAAAAAAAAAAATTTTTTTTAATTCTATTCGAACTTGGTCATACCTGCGACTCTGGTACACCGCGTGCAGAGTATCAATTTGTAACAGGGACCGCCACGTTTATAGAATGTAACATCGAGATCGTTTGACTGGTAGAAACCGGGAGAAAGTCTTTGCGTTAATTAATTGTGTTTTTTTTTTGCTGACTGTTAAACCGTGCGCGAGTTAGGTCGTTATCCCGGTGTACTTTGAATTTGATGGCTTGTTTGTGTGGGATTTGAACGGGATAGACCGCGTCGCAGATTTACCGAATTATTGACTTTATATTTATATGACTTACAAGGAAAGGTACTTTGGTGTCCCCCTCCGATTTTAATGCAACTCACGTATGTTGTAGAGCATCGAAAACTAAAAGACACGTATTTTTTTTTATCGGCGGAAAAACGATTTTAAGGGGTGAAATCGCCCTTCAAAAATAGCATGTCGAGGGGTGATTTTGCAGTTTCACCCAGAAGGCGTCAACCGATTTTAATAAATCAAAAACCAAAATACTCCTCATTGAAGACAATCAAAATTCCACGCTAAGTTGAAGAAAAAAATTCATTTGCAGGGGTGAACAACCCCCTGATTTTTCAAATTTCCACCCTACACAAAAAACTAATCAACCAAATTAAACAGAACATGTACCATTTGGAAGGACAAGTTAAAATAAAGTTGACGTATTTTTGCACATTCACAGGAAAATGACGGGGGTAAACTACCCCTTATCCATTAGTACGTATATTTTTGCATACATTTTTGTTTCTCGTTATTTAAATGTCCGAATTGATTCAAAACATTCCTGTTAGCCGAAGTCAAGGGGGGGAACTTCGCATGATGCTTTATTTATTATTAAGAGGGTGACCGGCTGGTACTTACAAGTAGAATTGTCCGTTCACGAGTTTCGCGTTATTTACTGAAAAAAATATCTTGTTCAAATACAGAATACTGGGGAATGTTGCTGGGGTTGAGTGGTTGTATGGCATATATGTATGGCTGTATTTCGAAACAGCGGCAATCAGCTGAGGACATAGGCGAGAAATAACAAATACCCGGTTTCGGCATGCGCATTTATTCGACTGTCGTCCTTTTCACGTCCCATGTTAACGCTCTTCCCACTCTCCATTCTCTCACATTAACTCTTACCGCCTTGCGCATCTACATACACCACAGTATATATTATAATGTATCATTCCTTTTACAATTCATCAACGTGCAATGTGCACGTCATAATTTGCAGCAATCATGGTTCGTAAGTCGTGCAGAAATGATACTCTTCAAAAAAATGTTGCAAGCATAAAGACTTCTTGCACCATGAGATTCTGATGATGGCCACATTATTACAACCTAGTACTTCACAGTGTGCTTGAGACGATTGACCGAAACCAAAACTCACTGGATTGTCGAATTCGTTTGGCTTATCGGTTATATAATTACTTTTGAACCATGCATATTTGAAAAGATTTATATATCTGGGTGATGAAAGTTGATTGTGTGCGAGAGATTGCAGTTTCATTATGTTGTTTCTCAAGTGCAAATTAATATCAGAATTAAGTAATAATACACTGTCGGAAAAATGTCGTACAAAATTTTTCCATATTCGGAAACCAAAAACGTCGAGTGGTTGGATTTTCCCTGTGGTGCCTTTAGGTATTATCTTTGTGATTATTTTTTTGCCCCGAGGTGTTGCATTTAGAACAACTTCTGGGCAGTGTCCACTCCACGAGTCTATCAACAATACGCTGTCACGGCCGGTGTTGGGGAAGAATACTTTTTCCAACCAATTTTTGAAGTGCTCTATACATAGGATGATATTGGTTATCGATATAGTATAATTCATCATATGTTCAATATTTTCTGGCAATCATTTTTGTCCATACCTGAAGTCATTTTTCCGGATTTCGTTGCTGTTAAAAATACGTTTTCTGGCCTGAATAAATTTTTTTTCACGATTGGGCCGAACTCACCCTTTCCCTCTTTTAGAACGATAAAAAGGGGTGACAATAATTTTCGATCTGCATTTATTGTTGGCTGGATAGTGTAGCTGTGAGTTGTAGATGATACGGATTGTACTACACATTGCACTTGTTCAGTTCCTTCAGTCGTCAGAGTCCTGCCAGAGTGGATTTCCAGTTGAAAACCGCTCTGATCTGAATTATATATGTTTTCCGGTCCATATGTTTGAATATATGGTTTAATTTCATTTACGAAGTTTTCTGCATTCATCCTTAAAACTGGTTCGTCTTCAATAGTCTTTCGTGTTACGAATTTATTAATTTTCCTGGACATAATACGATGTGATTTCTTGAACTTCCGAAGCCAATTATGAGAAGCTTTAAAACGATTGTCTTCGTGACCTATCTCTTTTTGTGCTTGTAGAGCCCACTTTTGAAGGTCGATATCATGAACAATGAAACCAGCATCTATTGCGGCTTGTATGTTTTTCAAAGTATATTCAGAGATTTGAGCTAATTTCTCCTTGTAGGTCCCACCTTTGTTCATTTGATTTGCCCAGCGTTTTAATTGTCGTACAGATTTGACTTTTTGAATTTCTGACTCACGGTATCGGCACTGTAATTTTTCTTCTTACCGGATCTCCAGTATTCGATTGCTTTGCGTTTGTAATCGTAGCTTATGTCTTCTTCGTCTTTAGAACAAGTATCAGAATCCACTGGACCTTCATCATGTTTCCAAAGAGTGTCCTCGACAGGGTTAACATCATATTGCTTGAATGGCTCTTGAAAATCTAGCGATTGTTCCTCGATAATTTCAACTCCGTTATAATCGTCCATGCAGTCGACCAGAACTTTTTCGAAATTCTGCTTTACCTCGATTTCTGCATTGTTAATCGGAGTTTCGGGAATATTCATGGCTTGAAATGTAGCCAAAATAAGTTTAATGACGTTGATTGGATTCACTTTCATGGTCTATTGATTTTTTTTGTCAGAAATTATAACTGACGCATTGGCACTCCGTTCAAATGAGCAACTGAAGATCGCTGTATGTATCGCGGCTTTTATATTTGAAAGACTTGTTGTTGAACCACATGCGATATCAGCAGATAATACGCAGTCCCAGATAGCCGCCTATGTAGAAAACACCGCTTACTGCGTCGAAAGTATTTTTATCATATTGGCGTATGATTAGATTACTCAAAAAAATAAGATCATATTCATTTCGTTGGAATAACTGACAAAGTTCTATAGATGGAACGACTGTTGCATCATCGACTTATTCCGAAATTTGCGCCGAATCGAAATACTATCTAATCGAAAGGTCGATGACGTATGACGATAAATTATTGATAAGCACAAAATCAGCACAAAGAGTGAACGCACGCAGCTCTTTAACATGTAAATAACGAGAAACAAGAATGTACGCACAAATATACGTACTAATGGATAAGGGGTAGTTTACCCCCGTAAACTCATTTTCCTGTGAATGTGCAAAAATACGTCAACTTTATTTTAACTTGCCCTTCCAAATGGTACATGTTCTGTTTAATTTGGTTGATTAGTTTTTTGTGTAGGGTGGAAATTTGAAAAATCAGGGGGTTGTTCACCCCTGCAAATGAATTTTTTTCTTCAACATAGCGTGGAATTTTGATTGTCTTCAATGAGGAGAATTTTGGTTTTTGTTTTATTAAAATCGGTTGACGCCTTCTGGGTGAAACTGCAAAATCACCCCTCGGCATGCTATTTTTGAAGGGCGATTTCACTTCTTAAAAATGTTTTTCCGCCGATAAAAAAAAATACGTGTCTTTTAGTTTTTGATGCTCTACAACATACGTGAGTTTCATCAAAATCGGAGGGGGACACCAAAGTACCTTTCCTTGTTAGTTTATTTCTCTTTTATTCATCCTATTACCCTGGACTACGTGTCGTTAACGCCGTTGTTTTAATTAGACTGACGTACATTAATTTAGCATCCTTTATTTATTTTATTTGTTTATTCTTTTCTTATTATATCGAGCAGTATTTTATTATTTTTCGTTTCGTATTCTCAAGTGGTGCGACTTCGGCCGTCGTCCCGTCTGTTGTACTGGGTCATGAGGGACTAGTACGGTCGGAAGCGTATCTCGTTTGGTCAAGCTGTTCGTGGCTTTTATTATTTCTGTTGTTATTGTTAGTATTGTTTATTATTATCATTATTGTTATTTCGGACGTCAGTCATTTAATTGGGGTTTTCTCATTTTCATTTTATATAATTTGGGGGTTTATTAATCATTATTCGTTCTCGACTTATTAGCCATTGCTTGCCTGCGATTTTCGGGCTAGGAGATTCGAACTAGTCGAAGCTCGCGTACGTGACCTCCCGACATCCCGTTGTTATGGTTTTTGGATGTATGTGGGATTAGCCCGAGATAGGCCGTATCGCGAACTGTGCGTTGAGTCAACCTGGTATTTGACTTTGTCTGTGATCATTGTTCGAAATTCGTAACGAGCGTGATAGGCTATATAACGTCTACAGTGTATGAGAGAGAGAGAGAGAGGACGGGATAATTGGCACCGCCGAACTAATGATTAAAACTAAGATATCTAACTAGATTTAGAAAATTGTTAATAAAGAGAGACTAATTTTACGGGACATTTTATTTGAATTCTTTACCGATGTTTATTGGAAATTCATACTTGTTTGCTAAGAAATAAACAAGTTGCCCGAGCGGCATTTGTAAGTCCTGTACCAGCTATTGTTGGCTAAATTATTTATCGGTGTTATTTTATTAATTTGACTTTGTTTATTGTTCTTGTTTTGTGCATTTATTGACTATATTTGACTGGCTAATTTTATTTATTGATTTTTATGACTAATATTAACCAATTGACTTTATTTGTGTTTTATTTGGACTTATTCTTGACTTGACAGTCCGAACCACCCACTCTGCCTCGAACAGCTGTAGCTGGCCTGGGTTGAGGCTGGTCATCTACCTCTTTATTTTTTCCTTCCGGCGCGAAAGCGTCTGGCGCCCAACTCGTAAGAGAAAATAAAAAGGAAGAAAAAAATAACTTGGACCAGTAACGTAGCAACATAGGTAACGTGGTACGTTGAGGAGCAAATTTACGTTACAAACTCGACTAACCAAAAGATCACAGGGTACCGTCACATGCAACTGCTTGAGTAACAACTCCCACTCAGCAACAACATTAAAACATAGAAAAGTCATTTCATAATGACTCCTCCAAATTAATCATAGAACCAATCTTCGAGACACCATCATCATCTAGGAAGCAACACAAAAACCGAAGATCGTAGAATAAGCGAAAGACATATAAAAAACACCAAAAATATAATTTTTTATGCAAATCAATCAAAAAACCAAAGCAGACAAATGAATGCAAATGCCGGCATCGAATAAAAATATAAAAAATATGAGTAATGACGATAAAACCCTGAAAAGTAACACTGAACCTACAACCGGTAGGGAACTAACACAGAAGCGAGAGATTAAACCTCGCAAGAACATTGGTTAAAACTCCAGGAAGAAAAAAAACAGGACAAACGACCAAAATTCAAAGAGTTACCGGGACTTTTACACACCACCCCGTACTGCCCTCGCTTAGAGTTCGAAATGTGACAAACATCACGTGACCTTCCCAGAAACACCCCCTCGGGGCGTATCATCAAAAGTATATAAACCGCGGCAAGACAAGCCTCAGGGCTCTTGTCGAATCCTCAAAACGAAGTGCTGCCCGACAGCTTATCCACATTTTTATTTATATTTTTTTACAGTTTTGGTAATTTATTGTTACTAATAGTGTTCTTTTGGTGAACCATTTCCGCTGCATTGCGCTTGGCCGCCCCTATTCACAGCGTCAGGGCATCTCCCACTAACGTGTCCTCACGCATAGCGCTGTGGCTACTGGGAGGTAAAAAAGTACGCGTGTCGCAAGGCCCTGGGTACAGCATCCCGGCTTGCTGGACCGCGCGCGCTCGATTCGGTGGGTGTGCCTGCATGGATGGCACCATGCAAGGACCAGTGGTCAACAGACCCCTGTCGCACACTGATACCTCGGCGTAACTTTCATTTTAAGGAAACTAATCATAACCCTCTTAAGGCTAATGATAAAGTATCTTGATGCGATGAGTTCATACGCTTCAGTATCAGGAGTACAGGACGCGTGAGTTGACGCTAACACTGCGAACCCCGTGTCTTGCGCGAACAGAGAGCTCGTCGCATAGAGAACCAAAACAATAACAAAGACGAGAACGTCGAGTAGGCATATCCCACTCTCGACCTGACAACACTTACAACTCTATACTCGTAGTACGAGACTCGAAACTCACCAAGTAAACCTGAATATAAGAAATTCCCGAGAGGCAACATAATGTTTTCGCGTTATACGTACAATGTGGATCGGTGAACGAAGATGGAATTAGATAATCGTCCGATGATCATACTCAAGCCGCCCGGTAGCTCTCACGAGTCAACCAAGGGGGACTACGTATGAGGATGAATACAAGCGGTTCCATAATTATATTATACGAATAGCAATAAAAGCGTAGCATAGCATACACTAACGTAGCAACTCTTATTAAATTTATACCACTTAAATAAAAGAGGAAAATATTCCTGCATACGAGGTCTGTTCAAAAAGTATCACGAATTTTGTGTTTTTTCAAAAAGTATTTATTTATTCCTTAATATCTATTTTGTCCCCTTCAAAGTAATTGCCCTCGGATATAATACATTTATGCCAACGTTTTTCCCAATCCTCGAAGCACTTGAAAAATTATTTTTTGTGATCTTATTCAGCTCCTCCTTCGATGTCGTCTTTATCGCTTCAATCGTGGCGTAGCGTCGTCTTTTCATGGTCCTCTTCAGTTTTGGGAACAGGAAAAAGTCACAGGGGACCAATTATGACCCTCTGGAGCAAATTTGGGTCGTCGCGGACCGAGTCCAACAGCTCCTTAGTAATGTTAACGCGGTTAACACTGTTTTTGTTCGAAATTGAGCGATTTTGGCACGAATTTCGCGGCGACCCGTCCATGCCCAAATCATTGGTAAAAATCGAATAGCACGAGCCAATCGATATGTTTAGGTCCTCAGCAACTTCGATTCACGCATTCACGTATGAACTCATCGCATCAAGATACTTTATCATTAGCCTTAAGAGGGTTATGATTAGTTTCCTTAAAATGAAAGTTACGCCGAGGTATCAGCAACTTCGACGATTGGCCAATATTATTTTCTTCACTTAATCAATGTTTTCGTCTGTTGTTGATGTGCTCGGGCGTCCGGCACGCTTTTCGTAGTTCGCATCTTCTCGGCCCTCTGAGAACATTTTGTACCACCGATAAACGTTGCTTTGGTCCAAGGTAGCTTCACCATATGCCACAGTCAACATTCGGAATGCGTCCGCGCACTTAATTTTGTTTTTCACACAAAATTTGATACAGATTCTTTGATCCATTTTTGGAATAGGCAAAAATCGAAGACAAGCCAAAACACGTCCAACCAAAATAGCTGTCAACAATTAACTAAACATTCGAAAATGGCCGACTTTGTCAGCATAAGTGAGGGACATGAGTACCAACCTAACGCCACAAAAAAAATCGAAAATCGAATATACGTAGCCCGCGGAAATTCAAAATTCGCGATACTTTTTGAACAGACCTCGTACATGAAATTGAGAAATCGTGTAAATACAATAGCGCGATAATTACCTCTGTCAAATAAATTGATTGTAAAGCTCCATGTAAGTGACATTCGTTCACTGCACGAATATTACATTCATATAGGTTTAAGCAAAATAGGAAGATTTTCCTGCATTCGTAGAATTAAGAGATCGCGTAAAAACAATAGCGTGATAATTACCCCGATTTGACAAATTGAATGTTAAGCTCTATGTGAATGATATCCATTCACTACACGAATAATAAAATCTTCCCAAGCATAAGTTGAAACGTTTCGCGTTTTGTCCTCTTGATGTGTTAACGATGGTATGTTATTTTCGAATGTGTCTTTTATTGATTTCGCGTATATTTTAATAAGTCTCGGCCAAATTCGCGTTGTTTATGTTGTTCCGAGTGAATTCCTCTCCCACACCACTGGGTGATAGAGCTGTATGAGGATTTCGGTTTGGAAAGGATTCGTGCTCTGGGCTGGATTTGGAGGCAAACTTTTAAACTGGTAGTGATTTTTAGTTCTTTATTTATTTATTTATTTATTTATTTATTTATTCAACTTTTTTTTTTGGTTTTGAAGAAACCTCAGGCTGGTTATTAATTACGCATGTGTCCGTGGTAGATGTGCGTTCTATCACCCTTTCATCATTGGTCTTCTTGTATATTTGGGGGTGTTTCTTAATCTGTAGGAATGGGGCGTAGGTCGGTAAGGTAGGTGGTATGGTTGACGACTTATCTTTAACAAGGCGTTGACGGCCACCGCGCGATGCGTGGGAATCAGCGACCTATGCTAGGGGGTTATGATTTTTAATTCCGCAATTCGTTACAGTTGGTGATTATCACGTTGGCTTTCCGCGATTCCGTAATTCTACGTACGGCGGGATAATTCCCGATCTATTTATTCGGCATGAATTCAATATTCGTACGGTGAACGGTTGCCTCTCGTACGGAGCTTTTCACTCAATTTCTACCGATCGTTCTATTATCGGGGATGCTAAGCTACGTTTTATTACGCGATTTGCATTTTTTCTCTATTTTATTTGGCCGCTGGTATTCATCCTCATACGTGGCCTCTCTTGGTAGATTCTTGTGAAGTATCAGGCGACTCGAGTATACCATAATCATCGGATGACAGCTTCCTATTGGGTATTGGTTTTCCTAATGCAAATTTCACGTGTAACGTGTTGATATAATTTGCCTTTCGAGAAATTCTTTTCGTTGGATGTTTATCGGGCGAGTTTCGAGTCTTGTATTATTAGCCTAGAGTCGCGAGTGTCGTCACGTCGAGTCTGGTATATGAGTATTCCTATCTGACATTCTCGGCTTTGTTATTATTTTGGTCCTCTAGCTATAAGCTCTCTGTTCGCGTCAAACACGGGTTCGCAGTGTTAACTAACTCGCGCATCCTATACTCCTGACACTGAAGCGAATGAACTCATCATATTAAGGTACTTTATCGTTGCCCTTAAGGGGTCTACGACTTGGTTTCTTAATATGCATTTTATGCTGAGGTATGAGTGTGTGACAGGGGTTTGGTTTTGCGACACGCGTACTTCTTCATCTCCCAAGAGATAGGTAACCATTCGACAAAAGCGACAAGGCTTGTCTTGTCGTGGTTTATTTACTTTTTCTAATGCGCTTCGAAGAGATGCTTTCGGGTAGGTCACGATGTTTGTCACATTTTAATCACTAGGTAAGAGCGGTGCGGGGTGGTGTGTAAGTGTCCCGTTAAATTTTTTAATTTTGTTCATTGGCCAGTTTTTGCCTCTCTGCAGTTTTAACCGAGGTTCTAGCGAGTTTAGTTTCTCGCTTGATTCGTATGCCCAATATGCATATGAAAAAAAACCAAGGTTATCATTAATTTCTGGAATGGCTACTTTTGTCTTATTTGACTGGACCATGAGCGAAATAGCGCCATTTGCAATCGCGACAGAATAAGAATAGTAGAAATTTGCATCACATCACGTTAAGGGTCAAATAACTTAACATGATAATAAAGTATTTTTATGAAACCATTTTAAGGGGATTTTCCGTCAGAGAAGTGTACATCTAATAATTGCTGTATTTTTTCCCTGTAGACGGCATTTAAGGAAGGATGGTCGAGAAGTCTGCTCTCAGCTTATTACCCTCTGCTACTAAGTGGCTCGTCGTTGATTGTTTGCTTTTGGGCCGAAGTTTTTCATCTGCGCAACATCAGAACCGACAAGCCACAATTTTTGTCGAAGTCATTTTTGGGTTTCGTCGTCTTCAACTTGATAACTTATTCACTGTTGCTAGCTGAATTTATAACTGCGCAAAACAATTCCGGGGAAGATCGGGTGAGCTTCATTTTATTCCTGTTTATATTTTTCTTTTTTAAAAAAGTAAGCATTGTATCTTCAGGCATAATGGGACATAAACTCGAGTTAATGTTGAGTTACTATATAGCAAGCGATTACTTAGTGAGATTAATTTTTTTAATTCGTTACAGAGTTTCTACACGCATATCTTTAACGGGTGTTACGCTGTTCTTCTTTTTATCGTCGTCGTGTTTTTCTTGATTTACGGAGTCGAAGTGTACTTCAAGGTAAAAAAATTTAAATAGCACGTAAAATGAGACGAAAAATACTTCTATCTAACAAGGGGACCTACAGGTACATGGAACACCGATTCGGATCAAATTTTTTTTACAGGTAGGTCGCACCCAGGGGTGCAATAGGTGCAAGTAATAGGATGCAATTCTCAGCCGTTTTCGAGATATAAAATATTGAAAATTTCCGAGCGTTCATATACTCTCTATATACTCTCTGCGTTAAATCATATTCAACAAGAGCGCGTAGCGTAGTCGGCAATGTCTCCGCTTTGTAAGCGCTGGATCGCCGGTTCGAATCCCAGCTCGGACTTTTATTATTATTATTATTATTATTATTATTATTATTAAATCATTTCTACGGCAACTACTATGCGATTATATTAATATTTCCCTAAAGGAATAATTAATTAATTAATTAATTAATCTGTTAACCGGCGAATTATATTATATTTCAAGTATATTTGACGTATTTATACGTCCCGCCCGGTTAACAGATTAATAAATTAATAATATTCGTTGGGGCCTGTACTGACCTGTCGAGGACAGCTGCATGCGAACAAAAGATGTGGAATGGAGGAAACGGGGTCCCATGAGCCATGTAAGCCGCATTCGGTTCTTAGCTCTCGAGGTAGAAGCATCGTTATTTTCGTAAAATGTCCGACTCTACAGATAAAAGTGAAGTGCCCGGTCCTTCGACGGCCGAAGAAAGTGTAGCTGATGCAGAGGCCCAAGATATTGAAGAATCGAAAGTGCAATTAAAAACTGCATTAGTATATTGCGAACAACTTCTTTTGGAGAATAATCACTTCGCGACGGAACCATTTACAGTAACTAAGGAGGCACACATGGAAATTGGCGAAAAATTGTATCACAGTATAATGGAAACGCTAACGGTAAACAAACTTGTGATGGAAGATGAACTGATAATGTTCGGAGAAGTTGCGGAACAAGGCGTGTGGGATGAGGTCGAAGAATCCGCATCGCAATCAGACAACGACGACGATTACGAGCCACAAGAAAAAAAGATGAAAGACGAAAAGGAGTTCATTCCTCTGGATTATAAAATAAAGGTGGTAAATTTGGCAAAAATGCATCCGAAGTGGAGTTTAAAAAGTCTCCACAAAAACGGAGGAAATCGCCTCAAGAGAATGGACCAGTTGAAAATATGGGATAAACATATCAGAAGTGGTGGAACCATTGTAGACAAATATAATACAATTGATTCGGGGACATACGATCGTTTCGCAGAAGCTCGACAATCCAACCAGCAGGTCACAACGAGGAACTTGCAGATATGGGCTCTAGCTGCTGCAAGTCAATTTCCTGATTTAGAATTCAAAGCTTCCGGTGTATGGATACACCGCTTCAAAGTAAAACATTGGATTCGACAAAGAAAAATCACGAAATTTGTATCCGAGCGAGAAACTATTACAATGGAGGAAACTCTCGCTGCGGCCGAAAAATTCAGTTCTTGTAGTTGTGATAACCAATGAAAAGTTAATAAAAAGATTGGTTATTCTTTTAAACTCGTGTATTCATTTGTCACAATTCTTTCTCTACCTTTCAACCAAAAAATAAATAAATACAAAAAGCTGCTCGTTTTTCCTTATAACACCAAAATGATCCACAATAAAAAATATTTATTCATTCCTTTACGGAAATATTAACATAATCGCATAGTAGTTGCCGTAGAAATGATTTAATAATAATTATTATTATTATTAAAGTCCGCGCCGGGATTCGATCCGGTGATCCAGCGCTTACGAACCGAAAACGTTCCGACTACGCTACGCGCTCTTGTTGAATATGATTTAACGCAGAGAGTATATGGACGCTCGGAAATTTTTAATATTTTATATCTCGAAAACGGCTGAGAATTGCATCCTATTACTTGCACCTATTGCACCCCTGGATGCGACCTACCTGTAACAAAAATTTGGTCCGAATCGGTGTTCCACGTACCTGGAGGTCCCCTTGTAAGCGGAAATTTGTAAATTGTTGTTTCACCGTATTTCTAGGTCCGCGGAGGTTTCTTGAGCGAGCATCAGGTTGCTTCCATCGCAACAAAGAAACGAACACCGATTGACATTAAAATCCAAGATAAAGACCCAGCGACGTCGAAACTTTTCGAGCCGGTTGCGATGAATTTCCCCGCGTCGTTAGATATGCAGCAACAAGTTAATACATCGCAGCTCCATCAATCGAGATTCGGCTTACTCTCCCAGGCATTTATGCTTTTCATTGTTGTCGGCTTCTTGTTCAGCGAAACGCTGAGCGAATTCTGGAAAACTAAGTGAGCTTGCGAAAATAAATAACTCAATAATAGACCATCTTTTACAATAATGTATGTGAATAATGATTTTAAAAAATCTTTGTAGGGTCCCGTTGTACAGCAGGAACTGGCACGACGTCGTTTTTCGCGTTATCGAAGTAGGCGTGGCGTTATGGTTTCCCTGTGTCCTCTGGAACTGCATGAGGTAAGCTCCCAGAATGATTATTAACCGAGCAAGTACGGCAGGTTTTATGTCAACCGTTACTTCACAGAACCATTCTGTGTTCGGGGACTAGTAGGTCTCACTCACTTTCCTTCGGGGTAACATCACTGTAACGGGGTAACACTCACTTTTTTCGGGATGACACCACTGTAACCGCCTAAAAACGCTTTTTTACGATTTTTTTTTGGTTGGAAGGAAAGGTGATACGAAAATACAATTCAAGAAAGTTATTGAATGTATATTGAAGTATGTTACAAAAAACTTTTATCAAAAAATATTTTTAAATGGCGACGTTGAAGCCATCTCCGCAGCCATGTCAAATTCGAGGCACACCGCGGCATGCAGCATAACTGGTGCAATTTTGGACCTGGAACAAAAAACAAAAATTCTCCGTTATCTATATCGTTAAAGCTAGAGAAAAACGTAGAGGATTTTTAAAATATTGATTTTTGTAGAATTGGCGAGCAATTAAGCAGAAAATTTTCGCCAAAAAAAGGCAATCATTTGTTAATAAAAAATGTTTAAATTAACTTATCGAAAATCCCGTACGTAGTCCTCTTCCAAATGTTATTTTAAAGATATTTTTTTTAATTCAAATCAAAAGAATAAGAATCGTTCGAGTTATGCTGCGTGCCGTTTTGAAAAATGACATTTCGAGAAAAACGCATTTAAATTTTGATGTATGTTTTACATATGAAGAAATGAAAAATTCGATGACTAAAAAATGTTTACCGTTAATCTGCTATCCCAGGACCATAAAGCTGTCCTTCCACGTTGGAAAATTCCTCTTCACTTGCTTCTCGCGACGATTTTAGGGCAGAGCGCGTCTCTTTTGCTGCATCCGTCAAAGTTCGTTCGGCGTGTTCGATTCGCTTTGCGTCGGCTTCGAGGCAAAAACTATACGAATGGACCCCTATATCCATCTGCAAAACTTTCATAATTCGCAAAATGCTTGTGAGACCATCGTTAAAAGAGCACACTGCAATATCAGTCGCTATGTTCAGCACTTTTTTTCCTCTCGAATACGATTTTGGTGCCAATCTCCAGACCGTTGCATTGAAACTTTCGTTGCTGTTTTGCGTATATTCTTTTAAACAACGATTCAGCAACTCGTCCCGGTTAGTCTGAACAATCCGCGACACGGTCCATAACGTTCCAATCCCTCACACTCGAACACACAACGGGATGACGTACTACCGCACGCACGGCTTTACAATAAAATACAGTCCAATATATTCAGATAAATAAAATTAAATAACTCACTTACCGTCGGTTAGTCTGAACGATCCGCGACACGGTCTATAACGTTCCAATCCCTCACACCGAACACACAACGGGATGACGTACTAACGCGCGCACGTCTTTACAATAAACGAACAGTTACAATAAAATACAGTCCAATATAATCAAATAAATGAAATAAAATAAATCAAGAAACGTCAATTAGACCGAACAATCCGCGACACGGTCTAAACGTTCCAATCCCTCACACTCGAACACACAACGGGATTACGTACTAACGCTGCTCCGTAGAGTAGTCTGACGCGCTTGGGGTAAGGTGCGAAATTTAATGGAAAAAAAATTGTTTCCCATAAAAACGGGTTTGTCCCATATTCTAAAGGGTTCAAAGTACTTTTTAAGCTATTTTAAAAAAATCGATTTTTTGAAAAATTTACAGTCGTGTTACCCCTAAAGTGATTCCAAATACTAATTTGTGTCCAAATTGAACCACTTTTGCGTTTTCGGTCCGCCATATTTAATACGTCATTTTTATTTTGTAATTTGGCACTGAATTCAAAATCGGCAACCTCAAAAATCTTCAGCTCCAATTATAATAAAATTCAGATGTTTTCTTAAATTTTGCATTTTATATTAATATTTATCTGGAGTATTAATACGTTCGACGCCACGTCACCCAGATCCGGATGACGGGCTATGTTTTCGTAGGTAGCCTCGTCAAGTGGGCGCCGAACGTGTTAAGGTGTTATGTCAGTAGACCGTGGTAGGGATAGTAGCAAATAGGCATAGAGGTGCCCGGCATCCGGGTAGACATTGACCCGCAGCAAGCGAACAAATACAGCACGTGTGCGTTTCATTTTCATTTTTCGCATTGTTCCCATATATCGGGTGAGCCTATATTTTTTATCCTCATTAGAATCCTTGTCAGCTTAAGAGTATGTAGTACTTTTTATAATTTCTGTGAGTTTGATCAGAGTATAATTGTTTAAGAATTCCTCCTGGTGTAGTTGGAACGACCTGCGAATATATTGAAAATTATGAGGCTTCACTTCACAACAGGGAAAAATAAAACCAGACAAAAAGATGGTTTATAGAGAAAGTGGTTTATTGCACAGTTCTTACACTACAAAATATATCCAAAATAGAAAATTCATAAAGATAAAATACAAAAAAATGAATTGAATTTTGGTTTGAGTGACCAGCACACAATTAATATAATTGTGTGCTGTCTTCTAGTGAGTGTAGTGTACGTGGTGCAGCCAGCGCTGCATCGCACGCCACTGAATAAGAAATGTGAGGGCGTAGAATGTTTCACTTACTCTCAGCAAATTCTCTACAGGTTTACAAGAGAGAAAATACTGAGAGTAAGTGAGAGCACTTGCAATTGCTTGAGGGCTGGATGTGTGATATGAAAGAACGTGATGCAGTCAGCGCTGCAGAGCGCGGCAAAGTGAGACAATTGTGAGGATGCACCGATGAGATTTTCACTCCTCATCGTCATTGAATTTACTGTGAATTATAACGATGTACTCGTACCTGATTTTGAGTCCTTGTGTGCACGAAAAGGCTGAGTAGATCCGGTGAGATGGTGAAAAGTCCGAGCGATGTACACAGGATGTGTGCGCTGTCCAGGCGGTTTTTCACGTAAGGGTCTGAATTTGCAATATGGCTGCGCTTTACGAAAACGTCGTTGTGCGCTGAAGTCAAATGAGTGAGATAGCCGGTAAGCGATGCTGAAGTCAAGCGAGAGAGATAGCCTCTCGCTTCATGCGGCATGCCTGCGAGGCACAGCTTCGGCTCTGCGAGGCACTGCCTCGACCATATCCGGCATAACCGAGCGCAGCATGCTACACAGCACAACAGGTCGACGCACGGCGAATATCGATCGCCGTGCGCCAACTGATTATCCAACAATAATCTTTCTTCAATGGAATACAGATCTCATTAAGATAAAAACTTCAATCGGCAGGATTTTATTTCATTTTATTAAAACTAAAATCTACTAAAAAATCAGGTTTCGAGCTTGAAAGGCCTTAGGGACATAACTACATAAAGCAGAAACCTCTAAAATTTTATTGAATATCCGTTCCCTCGTTTGCCCGTAAGCGTGGAACAGAACAGAACATCCAAACGGTTGGGTAAAACAGCGACCTCACTTCATACGGTCGATTATATAAACTGCAGACTTGAGTATTCATTGTTTTTATTCAAATTTAGTTCCATCTTCAAACATGTATTTTTATCCAAGGCTGCATTCGCATTGATACCTTCGATTCTTTGTAACAAATGAATGCAACTTTATAGCATTGTTTCGTTATTCGAGTGTTGAGACCCGATAACGTCTTTTAGAAAACCTATATTATTTATAGGTAACTGTCACGCGATTCTCAAAGCGTTTGAACTACAATATTTTACAATACAATATATATTTTGTCAGCAATAAATGGAATAAAGACAGGAACAGAATTCGCGATGTACCCTATTTACAACGGGTGAACAGTAATTAATGAATTTCTGATATAGATCAAATATCTAAAATAAGCTATAAAAAGAGACTGAATTTCTAATCAATGTGACGGAACCGGAACGAGGCACATTGTCAGATGACCTGGCACCTTGTCGTTTGCTACGGCACATGTATGATGGCATACACGCTTTCCGTAATTCATAAGATGTTCACGTGAAATGAAATCGCATTATTATGTTACGCACGAAATTCGTAATGCAATTCTATTAGTTGTATCCTGTATCGAAAAAAGTTGATGTACTAACAAAATTCTTGTACATCCAAATACATAGATACCACGGTGTCATGTCGATAGGACTGAAACTCATTTTGAAAAATTTAAGACTTATACGCAATTTTTAAACGTCACAAATCTTCACTAGACATTCATGCACTGTTGTTGCATCAGCTAGTGAAAAGATATAAGGCAGAGCCGATCATGTTTTCACCCTTTTCAAGCTAGCAGACGACAGTCCCGAAAATAGATTTAATATACAGGGTGGCCGATTTATCCGAAGACATTGAAATATTTCGAAAACTACGCATCGGATCAAAAAAAATTCTCAATAAAATTTATTTGCCTGGAAGAGGGTCATCCAATGATACCAAAGTCGACCCCTCACCCCCACACATTGGGGTGGGTGTGGGGGCAACTTTAAAATCGTAAATGGGAACCCCCATTTTTTATTGCAGATTCGGATTCCCCATAAAAAATAAGTAACTTTTATCTGAAACATTTTTTTTTCGATTCATGATAAACGACGCTGTAATCGTAAGAAACCTGATTTTTACGAATATCTCGAGAAATTACACATCGAATCGAAAAAACACATGTTTAAACAAGCACCCCGATGGTGAGAGGCAAGGGGACTCACCTAAAACAAGCACCCCGATGGGAACAAAAAACTACTACGTCCACGTCGTTGTTCCTGGGTAACGCTAAAAGTATTAGGTGCGCAACTAAGTTCCCGCTGTTTTTTTTTTTTTTATGAAAATGCAACTTTATTGTGAAAAAATGTTTACAAATGAATCATTCAAAATATTGCCCATCGCTAGCGACAACTTTTTCCCATCTTTCTGGCAGAGCTCGAATACCGTCACGGTAGAAGTGTTCGTCTTTTGAGGCTATCCATGAATCAAGCCATTTTGAGATGTCTTCATATGAGCTGAACTGCTGATTAGCCAGACCATGTGCCATCGAACGGAACAACTAATAATCGGACGGCGCAATATCTGGGGAATATGGCGGGTGGGGTAGGACTTCCCATTTGAGCGTTTCTAAGTAGGTTTTAACGGGTTTGGCAACGTGAGGCCGAGCGTTGTTATGCTGTAGAATCACTTTTTCGTGCCTCTGCTCGTATTGTGGCCGCTTTTCGCGCAGTGCTCGGCTCAATCGCATCAATTGAGTTCGATACCGTTCCCCAGTGATGGTTTCGTTCGGTTTCAACAGCTCATAATAAATAACACCGCCCTGGTCCCACCAAATACACAGCAAAATCTTCGCAGCGTGAATATTCGGCCGAGCTGACGACGTAGAAGCATGACCGGGCAGTCCCCATGATTTTGTTCTCTTTGGGTTGCTGTAATGAATCCATTTTTCATCACCCGTAACGTTACGATGAAGAAAACCCTTCTTTTATTGCCGTTGGAGCAGTTTTTCACAGGCGAAAAAACGACGCTTAACGTCTCTTGGCTTCAAATCATAAGGAACCCAAGTTCCTTGGTTTTGAATCATTCCCAACGCCTGCAATCGCTTGGAAATGGCTTGGCGGGTAACTCCTAATGCTGAAGCAAGCTCTTTTTGCGTTTGGCACGGATCCTCATCGAGCAATGCCTCCAATTCAGCGAAGGTTTTTGGCCTTCCTTCATGCGAACGGTCGTCAACATCAAAATCACCGTCTTTGAAGCGACGAAACCAATCACGGCATGTTGTTTCACTTAGAGCAGCATCTCCGTAAACTTTTTGGAGTTCTCGATGCGCTTCAGCCGCCGTTTTCTTCGAATGAAAGAAGAAAAGCAACACTTCCCGCAAATCACGATTATTTGGCACAAAATCAAACATTTTCACACAACCAAAAGTATATGACGCAAAAACAAAATCACTAATGTGTCAAAGCGGTTTGTTTACCATATGTCTAAGCTTGGTTCATGACGTTTTGGTTATGTCCCAATCGACCAGCACTTACTACTGGAGCCATCTCTTGAAAAACAGCGGGAACTTAGTTGCGCACCTAATAGTTGTTAACTTATTGATAAACGAATACATGCTTTCGATTGCAGCCCCATGTGTGAGAAAATTTAATACCAACAATAAAGTCAAATCAATGGATTTTGTCATGGAAAACCAGGGAAAAAATAGGGTTTTCCAATCATGATTTTGAAGCAACTTCCATTTTAACCACAATGTGGTAGGGATGGGGGAGGGTGGATCGAGTTTCGTATCGCGGAATAGGTTTTTGAAAAATTAAACATGTGTTTTTTTTTTTTTTCGATCCGATGTGTAATTTCTCGAGATATTCGCAAAAATCAGGTTTCTTGCGATTACAGCGCCATCTATCACGAATCGAAAAAAAAATGTTTTAGATAAAAGTTACTTTTTTTTATGGGGAATCCGAATTTGCAATAAAAAATAAGGGTTCCCATTTACGATTTCAAAGTTGCCCCCACCGCCATCCCAGGGTGTGGGGGTGAGGGGTCGACTTTGGTATCATTGGATGACCCTCCTCTAGGCGAACAAATTTTATTGAGAACTTTTTTTGATCCGATGCGTAGTTTTCGAAATATTTCAATGTCTTCAGATAAATCGGCCACCCTGTATATAAAAATTACGTATTTTTACGTACTAATTTTGTGCTCATTTAATAATTTTTGTGTTCCTTCCATATATCCCTCTGCTAACTTAATATGAATCTAGCAGAGAGTTATAAGGGTCTACGTTATCGTAATTATTTTCTTTTGCAGGAATTAAGTACTTTTCAAGTGATTTCGAACCGTATCCCCTAAATGTACCAGAAAATATTATTTTTTAATGACAATTCATTTGTCCAAAGTGTAGATAGAATTATTAAAACAGCCAGTTTGACGATGTGACATCGTGTTTAATGATTTAGGTGCTTTCGAAATATCGGGGGTGGCGTACTTAAATCGTGCAAAGTATATCTCTGGTGCACCCAAATCGTACGATTTTTCTGTTCTATGAAAGAACGATATTTTTTAATAAAAAATATTTCACGTCTACAAAACTCCTTGTAAAAAAAAATAGAAACTGAAAATTTAAGAAATTTGAGGTCAGAAAAAGAAAAAAGTTCAATGTGGTCCGAAATCCCTTACTTCAATATATTTTTATAAACATTATAACCTTTTTAGATTTCTCGTCGAATTTTAGATCAATTGCGCAAGTCTAAATGATATGAGTTACATGACTTAAATTTGTGCAAGCCTCTGCAATCGTGAATATAAAAATTTAATGTTGTATAACATTCTATCGCATGTATCGATTTTCACCAAATTTAATACTAAAAGGATAAAATGGAAAATTTTGAATTGCTGTAAAATCCAAATGCTTCTACGGATTTTTCCAATATTAATTTGCTTATAAAGAATTATTTACCTAAATTTTTTAGAAAATAAAAAATGTTACATAATTCAAACCCGTTCATCAATTTTTTACCCAGACGCAAAGTTTTAGCTCGATACATAGAGTCATTCTTGAGATATAGAATTTTTCAAGTTCTTAAAACATACACACACACGTCCGCATATTTCTTTAGACCACTTTTCCGGAAGTTTCTCAAGAAAATTGTAAAATTACATCATTGTTTCGAAATGTGTAGATACTGAAGATGCGTAATTAGTTTGAATCTTTCCTTCTCAGCCCCGAGCAACTATGGATACTGAACCCAAAGAGAATTCTGAAAAAATTGGATCTCGATCAGACAAAACTGACAAAAGAGATCGAGTTGCAAGAGAAGAGCGAGATAGACAGCAAATTATTGACCGACGCTTCATCAATCAGTAATAAGGATTGCTGGATTTGTTATGACAGTGAGACACGGGATGCTGGGCCATTGATTCAACCGTGTCAATGCAGAGGCGACGTCAGTGCGGTGCACCACGATTGCTTACGTCGATGGCTTGTAGAGGTGCGAGTATCGAGATAATTATTGTAATCCTCTAGCTAACTTCCGCTGTTCCTGAATGTACAGGTTGATAATGCTAAAAAACAAAAAATGTTTATCGCAGAGTTCGTTGAATGTCGACAGTCTTGCTTGTAAAGTATGCGGGACGAAATACAATGTGGAACACGCGACTCGATTAGACTGGCAAAATGGTTTGACGCCACGCCATTGCCTAAAAACCATCGCAATTGTCACGACGATGTGTGGTTCGTCGGCTGCTGCTTGGGTACTCATTCAACTGGTGGAAGGTCCGATTATACGGATGCTGGCGGCTGGTACCGCCCTCTTGGTGATGTACGTCTGCATCAGGTTAGTTTTCTTCTTCTTTATAAATAATCTTACTCAATATAAAGAAACTGGATGATACTGTAACGCGCGATTCATTAAATAAAAATCGCGACTTTTCATATACAGGGTGGCCGATTTATCTGAAGACATTGAAATATTTCGAAAACTCGCATCGGATCAAAAAAAGTTCTGAATAAAATTTGTTCGCCTGGAAGAGGGTCATCCAATGATACCAAAGTCGACCCCTCACCCCACCCCCTGGTGTGGGGGTGGGGGCAACTTTGAAATCGTAAATAAAGGGTGTCCCAGCAAGAGCGCCGGATTTAAATTTG